>BQUP01000012.1:0-370999 GCA_022835595.1 Cystobasidium ongulense | reverse complement strand
GCAGCTTTAAGTTGGAATGTGCATGTACTAATTTCCAATTCTCTTGCTTAGGATGATCGGGTTGTGCCGCTGCATTCGTTTAAAGTACGTATAAAGTTCATCTTTCGTCTAAAGTAGGGTCTGACTTTATTGTATGGTATAGACTCTCGCGGAGCTGCAGCACACGCTTCCCGATAACCCAGCTCCGCTACTAATGCGAGTGGATCTCAAAGCGGGCCATGGTGTAGGTTTTTTTCAACGTCCGCAATTTGCTTCATAGGCGCTGAGCAGGTGCTTCATTCAACAGGCTGGAAAGAGCACCCAACGTCAGATTGAAGAAGCTTTGGATAGGTTCAGCTTCGTCGCACTGTCTCTGGGTCTTAAGTGGCGAGGTGCCAGCAAGCCGTGATTCTCTAGCAGTAGCGCTCTCATGTGGTCTTGCGGATCAAGTTCGGTAGCACTTGCTGTCGGTGGTCTTCCGTGAAGTTTTAAGGTACACGTGGTACCGTTAGACAGCACTCCAGGCCTGGGCAGGATCACGATGTGGGTAGCGAAGTTCAAGAAGATAGGTGTCATGTCGTAGATCTATAAGCAATGGGTGATGTTTGCAGTGCCAGACCAGTCAATTCTATTCAACACTGCTACATTGACATAACGAACTAAACTATATTCCGACTAATTCTGTTTATCTCATATACATCATTTGCAAGAATGGATTACGCCTGACATTGCGAGTACCAAGTATTGACAGGCTTGCAGGAGTAAGGTGCAGGGCAGCAAGTCACGCCAGTGTACCCTTGTCCTCCGCATTGAGAGTAATAGCTATTCCCGCAAGAAGGCGCCAAGCATTGCGAGTACCAATCGCTCGACTTTACGCAAGTCAGGCCCTGCACGCAGCCTTGCGAGCCTGTCCAGTTGACACCTCCGCACTGCTCGTAGAGCATTCCAGTGCCTGTACCCGTTGCTGTAGCTGACGTACTTGAGCTGGTGGACGTGCTTGTACCTGCTTTACTGCCGGACGAAGTAGTGGAAGTGGAAGAGCTTGAGGAGGAGGAGCTGCTAGCTTTAGAACTTGAAGAAGATGTGGACGAGGTTGTAGCGGTGCTACTGGAGGACGTAGACGCTTTCGAGGTGTTGGAGCTTGACGAAGTCGTAGTGCCTGCAGATGCACTAGTGCCTGTTCCAGGGTAACACACTGGTCCTTGACCACCTTCGCCGTAATGTTGATTGGCATCGCTGTACTGAACCCAGATTATGCAATAGCCCTCGGCAGGTAGCGCACAAGCAGCCGAGTATGGGAACGCCGATTTTCCGATGTACGCTCCACCCGGTTGATTACTGTGAGGTTATGTCAGTCATGTGTCATGTACAGTATATGCGTATCCTTAACATACTTGTTAGGATCAAAGTGCATGCCGCAAGATACCGGTGACCATGTAGAGGGCTTGGAGCGATAAGAACCACTACCAGTATATTGGCTATACGGGATGTACTGTTTGGGCACGAGAAAGACGAGGCTGTCAGTGTTCCTGCATCCACAAAATAAGGATACGTTCGTGGAGATTTGCATACCTGGAAGTTCACGTGGCCATTTGCCTGGATCTTAGCACCATTCGAAAGGTCAACCTCGGAACCAGACACGGTATAGACTGGGTCTGTGCAGCCATCGGACGTAGGTTGATTTGTGCAAGTCGATGTGTCACTTTGACGGCCGACGTAGGTCGGAGCAGTTGACTGTGCGATCACAGCGCTTGAAGTGCCCGTAGACGTGTAAATAGCAGAGGCAAGGCGCTTGTTGTGCTTCTTTGGTAGCGCATGTGCGTTTGCTTGAGCCCGCTTGATACGTTCGGAGGCTGGGGAAGAGAGAGGAAACAGGCACGTGACGAAGAGTTTCAGCTGACCGGCTCTAAGTCGACAGCGGTGGACAGGAGACTCGTGAGTAGCTCACCTTCAGACAGACGCGCTTTGTAGAGGTTGTTACGGTGTCCGACGCCTTTCTTTTCATGACCACCTGCTTCTACACCCTCCATGAGGAGCCCCTGCAACAGAAGAACCGAGAGAAGAACTCTGATCGAGGAAGTGTACGCATCGAGCATCTTGACAGGTTACAAAACTGAGTTGATCCGGCAGGGAGGTAGGCAGTAGCTCTTGTATAGTAGACTTTGAGGTTTCGATGCACTCGGTTTGTTTGTCTCGCTTTCTCGATTTGCTAGCTTCAGGCTTGGTGGAGAAGCGGGCGGAATTGATGATAGAAACTTGAAAGAATGTGTACGGTATAGATGGGTTTCGTATCGATGGCAGTACAAGTCAATGTTGAGGAGAGAAGTCAACCAGAGGAGGAGCGTGCACAAACTTTCCCCCTCTGCTGTTGCAATTGCATCCAGTCTCTCGTCCTGAGAAGCGCTACCGTACCGGTGTAGGTGTGATGAAGTGGTTGCTTCTCTGGGAAGGAAAAAGCTTAGAGATCCGACGAATGGCCGTGAAACCTAGATTGTTAGAAGCATCCTGGGGCAGGCACTGGGCAGACCGGGCAGACGAGCGATTTTAGCATGCATGGCTACCCCAGGTCTCCCATGATGAGATGAGCTTCCGAAGCTGTTCAAAATTCTTGAAGCCCGGGCAGCCGGGGGTAATGGCAGCATTTTATTCCCTGCAAGGGCAGGATCTTCCACTGTGTAGGGACTTCACGCGCCTTATATTGTACTTTATTGGGCTTCTGGACAGGTTAAAGTGATAATTGACAGACTCGAGTATTATTGCTTCCGCAAAAGGCAACCCTCATAGGGCTGGCTCGCCTGATCGGAAGCATCCTTCGAGTGACGCCAGGCACCGGTCAAGTGAACAGCCGCACTACTGCGAAGGATCTGCACTGTGCAGTCTACGGGATATGTTCAGCTCGTCAGTACCGTATGGGCCGTGAAGTGCTCGCTCCGAGCGTTGCTTGGGGGTGGAAAACCACCGTCACTCTTTCATGTACAAGTGGGCGAAACAGGAACTTGAAGGGCACGTGAATATTGCGGGCGGAAGGCGTTCGGGACTGGGCTATGATACTTTGCACGGTCGACATGAGCAGGAGGATGACGGGCTGCTGATAGGCTTGTGTTGCTATCTCTCGCCAGTCTTCGGTCGGCGACACCTTGCTCACGAGAGGCACCCACGAATGCTCGCTGTGGCGTTCGAAGTCGATGGATGGTACAGCATCACCGTCAGAGCAAGAGCTTTGAAGTGAGCTGCACCTACTTTGTCGTTTTATCCGATACACATTGCACACGACGTGCCAATGCTTTATACCTTTGTCTCCTCAGTAGACCTTTCTTGCTCGCTCGCTTATCTCACTTATACTCGCAGCATGGAAGGTGAAGCAGGCTTGATTTGCGACAGAGTCCATTTTTAAGCAAGTTCATGCATAACGCCAGCAGTACAGGCCGCCATGAAGATGCCATGGCGTCTGCTGTCGAGACCGAGCCTCTCTTCGCCGCGGACTACGAAGACGACGGCGTTGCGGGCGCCTCGAAAGATAGCAGACACAGCAGCAGCAACACTGAACTTGGGGCGCCGGTGAACGGGCATGCGGAGCACGAACGTCCACCAAGCGCGCGCTACCCTCCTCCAAAGTATCTCAAGTCGACCTACACCTCTCGCGAGCACGAGTTTGATGCCTCCGACGACGTTATCGACACGGGCGCAGAGGCGGATCCGAACGACGTGCCTTTGCTCACGGGTCTGCTACAGAGCGCAAGGAGCAGAGGCAGCATAGACGTCCACAGAAGAGCTTCCAGTGGAAGTCTTAGTGCACAGGATGCCGCGCTCGAGCACGGGCTTGTTGTTGGGCTGGGCCAAGGTGGTGGCCTGCTGGCTTCAGTTTCGTAAGGGAACAGCTCCCACACGCGTTTCTTGTAGCGCACGGCTGACCTTGCTTTCTCTGCATGCCATACAGTAATAGTACGTCTCTTTTGGCGCAATTGAGGGGAGCATTCGTTACCTTACTGCCTATCCTGACCCACACAATCTGCCCCATTCACGTCCTTTCCCCATTGCACAGTGTCCAACAGCATTATTGGTGCAGGCATCAGTGAGCATACATTCTCTTTGCTCCAGCTCTGTATGTCTTGACTGACCTGTCTACAATCCACCCACAGTCGGTAAGATCCCCTATTGGAGTGATTGTATGATCAGAGTCAATCACTCACCCTACGGCGCGTCTATAGGTCTTCCGTACGCCATTCGAGAAGCTGGCTTCGTCACTGGCATTGTTCTTCTAGTCGGTCTGGGAGTGATAACAGATTGGACCATCCGCTTGTGAGTGTGGACAGCTCCTGTATTTGTTCGGTAATGATCTTTCCTGATTTTTATTATATGCTTATCAGAATCGTGGTCAATGCCAAGCTAACCGGTCAAAAGACATACTCGGACATTATGGAGGCATGTTTCGGCTATAAAGGTCGTGCGGCTGTCGCGTTTATTCAATTTGCAATGGCTTTTGGAGGAATGTGTGCCTTTGCTGTCATCCTCGGCGATACAATACCTCGTAGGTATCGTGCTTTGGCGCATGGCCAGTCTGTATCAGTCCCTCAAACCAATCCTTCCCTCGACAGATGTTCTTACGTCCATTCTACCCGGTTTCGCTTCCACCGGCGTTGGAGGATGGCTTTTCTCGCGCCAAATAGTGACCAGTAAGCGCCCTGTCTTGCCCAAGTAAGCTGAGCATGCCCGGTGCTGATGCCCCGAACTCGACAATAGTATTGCTCACAGCATTCGTTTCATACCCCCTATCGTTATATCGAGATATTGACAAGCTTAGCAAAGCTTCCGCTTTGGCGCTGGTCAGGTAGGGCAGGTAATCATACTTTGAATTTTATTCACTGATGTCCTAACCCGCTTGATAGTATGGCAATCATTATTGTGACAGTTCTAGTCGAAGGGCCGGGCCTACCAGCGGAATCGAAAGGCTCAACTTCGGCTTTCACACTAATAGATTCTGGGTTCTTCGAAGCTGTCGGCGTCATCTCCTTCGCATACGTCTGTCATCACAACACTCTCCTCATCTATGGGAGCCTCGTAACGCCTACCATTGATCGCTGGAATCAAGTAACACATATTTCCATGGGCATCAGCGTTGTCGCAAGTCTAATCATGGGATCAAGCGGATACTTGATATTTGTATGGCCCGTCATTTCCGCTGTATCACATACAATAACTGATCCTTTTCTGTAACAGACTGAAAAGACGAGAGGCAATATTCTCAACAACTTTCCAAATGATCGTGAGCATGGCCTTTCTCCGATTACTTGCCGGATACTAACCTTGGTCGCTCAATAGATCTTTGGGCAAATATCGCAAGAATGTGTTTTGGCCTAAACATGATGACTACCACGCCCTTGGAAGCATTTGTGTGCCGCGAGGTGAGTTACCAATAGTATTTGAATGCGAAAGTATAGTTCGCCCCAGCTTAGGCCTCGCTTTAGGTCTTCGAAAGCTTCTTTTATCAAGATCAACCTTTCAATCAACGCCGGCATGTCGTTGTCACGACAGCGCTCATAGTCGCTGCGACACTCGGTAGGTGTCCTGTATTCATCTCAAGCTCAATACAAGCTCAAAGTCTGACGACTTCGCACCCACAGTATCACTACTCACCTGCGATCTGGGGCTTGTGCTGGAATTGACAGGCGGATTTAGCGCGACTTGCCTAGCTTATATCTTTCGTAAGTGCAGAGGCCAGCTCTCAGTGTGTAAAATCACTGACACAGATTCTCACGAAACAGCCGCTGCTTGTAGCTTGCATCTCAGTAGCGAACCTTTTGCGCGGTCAAAATACCTCACTTGGGCGTGCATGGGCTTCGGCATCGTAGTTTGCGTAGGTTTCTAGCAAAAGCGCATGATGATCTCCAGGGTCAGCCAAGCTTACGGTTGCCCTGCTTAGGTTCTTGCTACGTCTTTGTCTATCATCAAATCGGGATCAAAGCCTCACAAGGTTTGCTGAAAGTTCGCCCTTGGGCAGTCGGGAAAAAGCAGATCACGCAACCGTACATTGCAGCGACCTGTAGTGTCATCCAATCGTATTATGCTACAATATGCTACATCAACTTGGCAGAAGGGATTCCATTTCGAAAGACAACATATGCGAGACGCTTGCCAGATGCCAGGGCAGGTGTGTCAAAGTATCACCTCTCCTTGAATGAGGGGCAGCGGCCCATCTTTCATTAGACAAGATGTACAAATCGATGAACGACTGAGCAAGATCAGACATGTGGCTGGATAGCTGGCGGTTGTAAGAGCTCAGAGGATGTGAAGCTGCAACCAGAAGGTCGATCTTGTACGAAGCGGTCGCGGCACGGAAAGCCTTAGATTCGTTGTATTCGCCGCTGAGAGCCCCATTTGGAAAGTAAAGAGAGGAACTTGCCAAAGTGTAGTAGATTTTTTCCGGTGGAGGCGGAAGGCTAGTGAGAGTCTCACCATCTCGATTGTAGACTGGTGCAGGATAGGGCGAATGTGATACGTAGATGAGAGGTTGACCTTCGATGTGATAGGAATCCGGCGTGTTTGCTATATTGATACCGTTTAGCGTTCCTGAGAGGCTCTGAGGTGACAGCGACAATGACGAAATCTCGCTCGTACTGCTGCATGTCTGGCCCACGGTACAGATCGTAACCAGGCACGGCCGTGCGAGCTGATGTACGCCATTCTGCAGTATCTCGCACCAAGCTAATGGTCCTTGTCAGGCGGAATCGGGAAAATTGCAAATAGAAATCCTTTCCTCACCTTGCAGCTCCTCCGTAGGCATTGTCCCCAGTCGACCTATGCAAATCCGCCACTCGAGAGAGGCGCATTCGCTAGCTTCTCTTAAAAAGTTCCAGACTCGGCGGAGGATTAGCCTCAATTCGAGACCTTCGATGAAGCGCACCCGCAAGCAATTGTACTCCGCTCTGTCATCAATGGCAGCCAGATAAAGCCACTTGCGGTCATGTGAGACCTCGTAGGCGATGTGGAACAATCGATTCGCGTCCATAACATCAAGGGCTGGTGGAGGCCATTGCAGCTGTAAAGCCACTTGAGGCACGGTGTGTGGGGCCAGCTGGAAAGCGGGAGCCACGAATGCACGGACTAAATGGCCACCTGATGGGATCGCTTCGGGTAAAAGTGCCGATACTGAATTGGGACCCTTCTTCTCCTTTGAGTATCGTGTGACACATGTAGGCAGTCGGTCGTATACGTTGAAAGCAAAACGCACCCCAGCAGAATTTTGAAGTACTCCAATTCCATAACCACAAGGCGGAATGGAGTTTAAGCCGCATGCCAGCATTGAGAGTGGGACAATGTGGGGTATCGCTCCCTTGCGCAGCAAGTGCAATCGTAGACACAAGTACATGAGGTTGCAGCTGGGTGCCTGACATTCAGAGTCCTCAACCAGGATGTAGATGATGCAGCCGTGTTCGCCTGCGATCCTCTGATAGATTGACGAATCTGTCGTTGACGCGTTTAGTAATAAAGCCCAAGTCAGATGTCTGGAAAGTAATGAAAGTCGCTCACTAATTTCGGCCAATTTCGTTTGAAGGTTCGAACTTTCACTGAACGTCGTGGCGCCACAATCAAGCGTGAAAACGCTATCTTCTACCGACCCTGCGGAATGCTCGCCGAGACCATAAGACTGTAAATATAGAGCTTTAGTTCTAATCTCTTGGGTGGAATGAATCATCAAGCTGACCTCCCACACTTTCTCGATGCGCGCCAGCCAGTCACCCAACGCCGATTTTATATCATTGTCGAAAAGTAATTTTGGTGCTACGACAACAGCCTGGACATCTTTTGGCCCGTTCCGAGGCCTGAGACCAAGTTTGGACCACGACTTCAATGCCGATATGGACATTGTCGTGGCAGCGCCTTGGTGGTAAGCTGTTATCTCGGTCGCAGAGGCTGTAACAAGCTTTCGAGATAAGGTTGGAACATTTAAGATGGGCTGAGTAAGAGATAGTTGCACAGGTGTGCTATCCCAAGAAACATGCTCTGGCTGCCTTTCCCGAAAATCGATGTTCTCAATCGCATGTTGGAAGAAGATGGTGGCTACAGCTTCTTTTTCGCCTCGATTGACCTTGAGCGGAGTCTCTTTACATTCCTTGATGCGATCTTGCGTGCTTTTGAGAGCTGGATGGTACGGCTTGAGTGGCGGAGGTCGAAGATGACTCAACTCGAAGAGGGCGTCAATTGGCAACATTCCAGTATGCTTTGGAAACCGAGCTGTCTCCAACTTGATGGGCAACTCTTTGTTCTCCTCATCTTGGCTGTCATCCGAGCTCGCATAAACACTAGACTCTGAAGAGCTAGTTGCAAGCTGTTCAGCCTCCTGCCAATCACGCTTCCGATAAGAGTGGTCTTCCAGATCGCGCGGGCCTGGTATCTTCTTCGACAAAGCATGTCTAATCTTGACTGCTCTGAGTTGTCTCTGATCGCGAAGGTATTCGTTGCTTGCGGCCACATTATCATCGCAGTCAAGATTAATTTCAGTGTCATCGGAAGCTGGCGGCGAAGGCAAGAGGAAGCGTATCGGGCCAAAGGCAGCTTCCATCGATCGGGAAGAGCCGTACTCAATTGCGGGAGCTTGCCCACTACGAGGATTCTGGTGCCCTGTGCTGTCTAATATCGGCAGATCGTATTTCAGAGAAACACTTGGCTCCTGGGCAGCATCCTGCCAGCTCAGGTCCATGCCGCTTTCGTCCATTTGAGGACGTGCACCCTCTTCCTGGGCAGACGCTTGCTGGTGTGACATATCAAGGGTCTCCAGTCTTGTATCGTTGAGGAGTCTGACAGCATCGCTTTTTGCTGCATCCAGGAGATGTGGTGTTTCGTTGCTACCCCTGGGCATCAGATGACCAAAATGGTCGACAGGCCCGCCAGTATTCACAAAGGACGCTATATCATCTGCTGTTATCTCAGGAAGAGTCGCAGTCTGGCTGTTCACAAGGATTGGAGTTGCTGATGGAACCATGGGCATGTCGACAGGAGTCGGTGAATCGAAAAAACTGAAGTCCTCTTCGGTCAGACCACCAGAATCGAACAAATCAAATGTGGATGGATTATCGAAGGTACCTTTGGTAGTGTAGACAGAGGCCAGTCCGCCCGCTGAAAGCGGTCGACTTGGGGGTTGTTGTGAAGGCGCCAATCCTGTTTCCATGTAATTCGGCCACGCAAAATCTTGGAAGATGTCGGCGAGTGCTCGATTTGCGCCATCTCCAGGGGATATAGACTGCTGACCTCCGTCATTTGCGTCGACAGAGTATGCAGTCCGAATAGAGGCTTGATTGGTAGAGTTCGGTACGGATTGCGGCGTGGGATACACTACGGCCATGTCTGATGCTTTCGCCTGAGTCTGACGACTGTTGTCAGGGCTAGCCGATGGGTCGTTACCGACTAGAATTGAAGGCTGATCGGTTGCAGGCGGAGGAGACTCGACATCTGGTCCTAAGAGGCTATCAAGTGCTGCACTAATCGAACTGAAGGTGGGACACCCCAGTTCGTTCGTGAGCTGCATTAAGCCCGGTACGGCAATATCTACATCGGGCGTTGACACTGCACGACGCTGCTCGTCATTCGGTGCTACCACTGGGTCGCTCAAGGCCAACGATGGCTCCTGAAATTGATTATTGATTTCATTTTGCGGGCCTTGAATACCAGATCTATGACTAGATAGCAGTTTCTCCGCTCTATCCCGCCTATCTTTAACCTTCTCTCGATTACAGTATTCAATATGCGAGACGGTTGTTGCTGCAAGATCGATGGCTCTAGCCAGTGCAGGCTGAAAGTAAAGTTTGCGAGACACGCGCTTCGATGTTTTCGCCATTGCCGAGCGAATGCGCCGAGATGCTCGGTTTTTTTGGCCCGTGACTGGGTAACCCGATATGCGATGCGCCCAGGCTTCATTGCGCAATATCATCGAGCCGGGCCAGGCGATCTCTAAATTTTCACCTAGTGCACAGAGCGCCCATCGCCTTCCTGCTAGATCAGCAGGTGTGTTGACTCCATAAATTTGCAAGAGAGCCGCAAGATCAGACGCAATGTCTTCAATGAGAGACATTTCCGCAGCAGCTTGTTTGCGAGAGACCGTATCGATTGCTTCTCCATACCATCGCAGGAAGACGGCTGGTACACCCATCGGGCATAAGAGAACTATCTGGCCTTTCTTCTTGGCTTCTATGCTGTTCGGCTCAAGAGCTAATTCCGGAGACTTTATCCTGAGACGGCCATTGGAAAGGTATTTGAAATTGGTATTCTGTACCTGGATAGACACTCGAATGTCTGCAGGCGTGAAGTGCGCTAGACAGGATAAGAAAGGGCTTGGCGAAGATCCGCTCGGTGTGGCTACGTCGGGAGAGGTGTCATGGGAGTTCCAGACTGACTCTGGTGTCGCATTTGGATATAGAAGGCCATGGCCACAGCGTACACTTTCGCCATAGGCACAATGATGTAGTACAGCCATCCCTTCCTGGTCGGCATCATTTCCCCCTTGTACCGGCTTGTCGGGGTTGTAGGTTCTCTGTATAACGTCTAGAACATGCGATTCGGCGGCTCTCAGGTAGGCCTCACTCGCAGCGATAGCTTCTTGATTACTAGAGCTCGATATGTTCAAGCTGGACAGGAAGAAAGGGGCTTGACCGGGTCCCAGCGCGGCCGCTGACGGTATAGGGTGGATGGATGCAGGATGCATGGAAGAAGGAGAGGTATAGACGCCATTGTCGTTGAAGAGTGCTGGAAACAAATCTGAAGCTGTAAAGGTCCCAGACCCCTCCAGTTCGATGCCAGGATACGCATTGCTGTCTAGACCTGTATACTCTGACAAATCTAGATCTGGGCTAGTCATTGAGAAAGTGTATAAGCGTGGAACGTCTTCCCTTTTCTCTGTTGTTTTGGAGTTGGCGAGTGCTTGACGACCTGGATCTACGATGGCCAGGCGTTGTGGTAGAGCTCCATATTGGAATACTACATTTTCCGCTGATGAGCTTGACTGATCGGCTTGCATATTCTGAATAGCATCGGCCGTCCTCGGAAGCGACGCACTTCGCAGAAAACGCTTTTTAGCATCCAAGAATGGCCTGGACCTTGAATATCTGGTCTGATCTCGTAGGGTATCGTTGATATGCATGTACTGGGCTTTGTGTTCTTCCCCATAAAAGCTCTCAAGAAAGGCGGGGGATACGTTTTCCACGGGTTCATGGGTGCGCTTCTTCTTGTGCCGATGCCCTGAGGCGCGACTATTGCTTGAACGTCTCGAAGCATCCGAAGCGGCTCGATCCCTTCCCATCAATCTGCTCTTCTCCAGCGTAGCTCCAACAGGAGTATCTGATGCTAAAGGAGAGTTGCTCGTTTGATTGAGCGGAACTTGCAGAAAGTCTGGTAAGGGCGTTGATCTGACGGAACCTTTGCTATTTCGGCGCGGTGCAGGGCTAATGGAGTCATCCACAGCGACCGGCAAGTCTGCCTGTTTTGCTACATAGCTAGCCCATACTATTCTCCATGGCTTCTGGATCTGATTAACAGCCTGACCTGCTGCTGCCAATGAAGCAGCATTGGCAGGAGATGGGACAGGTTGAATTGCCGACGGTGTTGCGGGACCCACGTCAGAGTATACATGCGCAGAGAACCCTCTAGGAAGCGGTTGGGAGGAAGAAGGGGTATTGGCAATGTTATTGGTAGCTTCGGCGCTCGAAGCATTGTTCAGACTCGGGTTCTTGAGGGTACTCGAATCGATAGTCTCGGTCGGGGGATGGTGTATCAAGGGAAAAGACCACTCAAGCGGGACAATGGTAGGATAGACTATGGGTGTCGCTTCCAGAAATGAATGCTCCTTGTATTGCGGGCCTTTTGCCTGCGGAAAGCCAGAAGCTTGTGCTTGTGCTTGAGATGCGCTGCTGGCGGAGCTTGGACCGGGATGCGGACTTGCGGTGGAAGATGAGGTGGATGGAGAAGCCATTCATGCAGATGGTCTAGGTTTGTGTAATGGCCTGAGAGCGTGCATAAATACGGAAGGAGGCTCTATACGACCGGTCTGCCAGATGGGTAAGCCGCTTTGTGTTTGAAGCTGGAGTGGTAGGGAGGCTCTTACCGTCGAGGACCACCTAACTCGGACAGATGGGGTGAAGCAGGGCCATGGCTTTGACGACTTGAGCGAGCGATGTGGGAACAGGGCTAGCCGTTATCTACGCATCATTGACGCTGACAAGTGGTAGGGCTGCTGGTGCTGTTGCAGGTCGAAGAGAAGAGCGAGCCCGCCTCGACACTCGAAGAGACGTGACACGGCTTGCATCTCGACCACCCATCTGCCGCACTCCCCAAGGCACAATACAGCGACAGGTGTTCCTCAAACAGCAACTCTAGATAGCATACGAAGCTTCCACTGGACTGCATTGCATCACTCGTCACTCTGCTCAAGCCTCGTTCCCCATCGAAGCTCGCAATCCAGACACACACACACACCTACACTCTGCAAGAGTCTACGACGCTCTCCAGCATGAACGGCCAGAACGGGACCGCTGCAGCCAGTACACCCGGTCCTGACTCCTCGTCAGACCCAGCCGCAGGCCAGTGGCTGCATCCAGGTGAGTCCAGTGCAGGCTTCCTGCGGCCCTACCGACCACGAAAATCGAATAGCTGATCCGCCCGTCAACGAACTCCTCAATTACATGCACGCCATTCCTGATATATCTCAATCACTGTCATGCTCAGCACCGAGTCTGGGTGAACACATCTACGATACCACCGCTGGAAGAATCCTCTGCATTGCCGACATTCGAGGTGCGTTCCTTGCCTTGCCCGACGCTTTCGTGCATGGGGCGCTTCAGACGATCCAATGATAGAGGACGACAAGGGCCTGACGCTGTTTTCTATCGCTGTCTCTGTGACCCTGTCTTGCTCATCTAACAACAGGCAAGATCTCCAAGCTGAATGACCTCGCCGAGCGCCACAATGCAAAAGCCATCATCCACACTGGAGACTTTGGCTTCTATGGTATGTCCAGCTTTTGGGTTGTCAATTAGAGAAGCGTTCTGATGGAATCCTCATCGCTCCGGCGCCATAGACAAGGACTCGGTCGAGCGTATCACAATCCGAACCCTTCGCCACGTTGTTCAATATTCTTCCCTGATCGACACCCCTACCAAAGAAAAGTATTTTCCACTTCAAGAAAACCCAAAGGAGCCTTCTAAAGTTCCTCTATCCCTCGGACAGCTGCGAGAGGCTCTCCTGAATCCATCACCCGAGCAGATTAAAGACCAGCATGGTCAAGACTTCATCCTTTCCGAATTCCCAAAATTGCTTCGTGGAGAAATTACGCTCAAAGTTCCGGTATACACAGTCTGGGGAGCTTGTGAAGATGTTCACATTATCGAAAAGCTACGCTTAGCTTCTGAGAATAAATCTACTTCTCCAATGAACAAGACCGCCAGGAGTGAATATGCAATTCCAAACCTAACTGTCCTGAGCGAAGGCGTCAGCCGACTGCTCTACATTGGCGGTATCAAACTGAGACTCTTTGGACTCGGGGGTTCGGTGGTTCACCACAAGCTTTTCGACAATGGCGAGGGCAACGCTACTATTGCCGGAGGAGGCGGCACTATGTGGACTACCGCTCTGCAGATAGGCGAGCTTGTTGATACCGCTCAAAGGGTATGTCGAGCCCTGTCTTCACCATTCGATGTATCCTGTCTGAACCCTTTCCTACTTCATGTCAGGTTTACGACGCCACGGAAACACGCGTGCTCATCACTCACGCTTCTCCGGGGCGAGAAGGCCTACTTGCCCAGCTTGCTCTGGCTATCAAAGCAGATTACACTATTTCAGGCAGTCTTCATTTCCGTTATGGAAGCTCCTACAACGATTTTGTAACCTCGTCGGATCCTTCAGTCTTTAGAAACAAGCTGGCTCAGTCTAGCAAGCGATTCAGAGAGGTCTACGATATTGTAAAGTCGCAAGTTGAAAGTGCCATAGAGTGAGTTTTTGCGCCGACATCGGCTCTTCTCACATGCTGATTGTCATTTTCCCGCTTTAGCAATCAGCAAAAGAAGCTGTTAAAATTGGCAGTTGCAGTAGCAGATCGTGTACCGGCTGAGACAGTGGAAGAGTTTGCATGGAAGAATAGCTGGCACTGGAATCTACCAGACGCCCTACTCGGAAGTCTCGTTCTCGATATCAGGGATGGTCGATTGGGAAGCGAGCAGAAATCGACTGGATTCAATTTTGCTTACCGCCTTAATCTGAACAACAAGTCCTCGCACCCCAAAGAAGCTCAAGGTAGCGCTCAGACACAGACACAAGCTCAAGCTCCTGCCTCCAATTCGACTACTCCGCAAAATCAACAGAATCAGCAAGCTGGTCCATCCAAGAAACCCGCTCACATTCCCTTCCAACAACAGCGCGTTTTCTCAAACAATCATCAAAACAACTCCCATCGCTCTCAAGAGCCCGCCAAGCAGGGCTACTTGGGAGGCATCAAAGCACAACAAGGGCAAGACTCTCAGGTTCCTTCTCAGCAGCAAGCATCGGGCGCTGTCAACGAGCCCGCAGCCTCTGCTCATGAAGGCAGTGCTCCACCTGCTGGTCCCGCCCTTGGTCCACGCGGAGCTCCTACTCCTCGTGCGTTCGAGCAGCTGGCGTCGAACATGTTCAAGAAGCCAGTTGGATCTCACGGTGCTCCTGGCGCTGGACGCGGTCGTGGCTCGCCCTCTCTGCGCGAGACTGGACATCAGAAAAATCCTTCTAGTGGTACCGGGCGCAGTAGCCCTGCTGATCAGGCAGGAACCGGACGAAAGGACGCAGAAACTCAGCAGGCGTCTTCCGAGGGCAACCGCGAGAATGTCGAGACTCCTTCCGCCGAAGGAGGACCAAATGCAGGAACTAAACCATCTGAAGAGAATCAATCTTCAACAACCGAGAAACCAAATCAGGCGTTCCAACAAGGTGCCCGAGGACCAAGAGACAAGACATCTAGCTGGCGAGACAGAAATGAAACCGATGGAGCTCAACAGAGTGAGGCGAGTGGCAACGAGTCACCCGGTGGTACATCAGGTTTCAGAGGCAGGGGTCGAGGAAGAGCTTCTTTTGGCGGTGATAGAGGTGGTCGAGGAGGGTTTGTTTCCGATAGAGGTAACAGGGGATCTCGCGGTCGAGGAGGCGCATACCGTGGAGGGCATGCAGTGAGAACTGCAAGTGAAGGAGACTCTGGTGCGAAGGCAGCAAGCCCCGCTTCCGAAAAGCCGAAGACTCCGGCTCCTGCAGAAGGTGCTTCTGCCTGAAGAGGTCGTGACATGTCAGCAGGCTTTCCAGGTATAATCGAAAGAAGAGAATCGACAAACGCCATACTATGCTATAATTTCTTCCCGACAACCGGCAATTGCAAACCGTACGGTGTTGGGACGCACTCGGCGTTGCGTTGAGTGAGCCGGTGCAATTCAATCTAGAGTAATCTAAAGAGAGCAGTGGGTGTGACTGCCAGTAAAATGGAAACGTCGATGTGCGTTCCTTGGGGACTTGTTAGAAGCTACGTTTTGATGAGAGTGATGAGCAATGGAAGTCTAATGTGGATCTGACCTGCCGCCTGATTGCCTTGCATCGTCCTTTCGGCTCGCCAATGCTCTTGTCTGCCCGCCCGGCATCCACTGTACTTTGAGCGAGTGTATGCCCTGTCTCGTGCATCATGGGCAACTGGCGACTGGGAAGTCATAGGACAACATCGCTCCCTGTCGCTCAGTACTCTCATGTTTCTCGTGGCAAGCCCTAGACGCTCGCTTCTACGTCGTCCGTTCTGTCGACAAGCCGTTCTAGCTGCCTGCACAATCATTACAACGCAACAAGCAAGTGTCGGTTCAGCATCGGCACGAATCAGCCCAGAGAAGGAGCAGGAGATCATGGGAAGCGTAGATGAAATGTAGTGTGACGACCTCTCCTACCCGCACTATTAGATTGCGGCCTGCCCTGCGCCCTGACGAATGGCACCTACAGTCTGCACCCGTAGAAGTCTAGGGGCGTAGAACAACAGCAGCTCGAGTAAGCTCATTAGCGAGGTGGAGCAGGCTCAGTAGCGAGGTGCAGGTGTACTCGACGAATGTGCGTCCACTGCATAGCTGCAGGGCAGGCCCGCTCGCTCGTCTCCAGAGCATACGTCAGGACAAGTCAGCATCGAGAGACACCAGCAATACTTCAGCACAATGATGCAATCGCAATGTAACCCTTGCGTATCACGGTCGCATAGAAGGCTTGATGCGCACAACCTGGCAAGTCCACACCGGCGCGCACCAGCGCTGCAGGGCACGCATGGCAAACGCTGCGTCCGTGTCAGACGGCCAATTCTGATTTTTGGTCAAGCGAGATGACCGTTTCCTGGAGTTTGATGATCCGAACATTGTATGCGTCGTCGCTGAACCCTCCTACTGACCGTACCGACTAGTGATACTGAACGACAAGATGACCGCGTCTTCTGTTTTGCCTACAGACTCTTCACAAGACTGGTCCGCTTCTTACCGCTTCGACAACAAGAGAGGTGTTACATCTGTGTACACCTTGCCTGGCCAAGCAGAGTTGGCTGACTTGCGCACAGGCCTGAGAGGCTCAAACTTCCGGTCAGGTCCGCAAGTCGTAGACGCTAGGCCTGCCTATGCGCAACGAGGGGATCTCGCGCCAGCCCGGTTTCACAATCAACATCGATATGGAGCTGTAAATGGAGACCGGTCCCGATGGCCACCGATGACAGTTGAACAGAATGCCCGCAATGGTGCTTATAATGCTTCAGCGACGTACGAGTATGCTAGGGTTCTTGCATGGGTCCAAGATGACGACAATGTTATTGGCTCAGGCCCGCCTCAAGCAGTTGCCGAAGAATCATCTGCACTCCAGCATCCTCTCCATCTCCACGAGGAGCCAAGTACCTTCATTTCCGACCCTTCTGCAATTGGATCGGATGCGGAAGTGGAGAATGAAGGTTATCAGGATGACAATAGTGGTGATAATAACACGCATGGCCATCGCAATTATGATACTAGTGATGGTGAAGAGGATGATCATGGTGATGTTGAAGACGACGACGACGATGACGACGACGATGACGATGATGATGATACTTCACCGCTCGTTCCGGAAGCTATCGATCTTACCGTCTTTCAGCATTTCGAGTCGTCCACAGATGAGACTCTACAAAGCCGACCTTCTAGTTCACATGGGACGACGCCTTCCGTAGGGCAGCGTATAAGTGTACCCCGGCCCCGATCCTCACTCCTCATACCATCGCCTGTCCAAGAAGATAGTCAGCAAATCGAGCAAGAACCGCCATCTGTGAGTATCCGAAAAACAAACCTAATGTGTACCCATCCCTCAGTACTGATTCAGTTATCGTCCAAGCGTCCATCCCTCATAGCTGAAGAAAGCGACCCAACTTCCTTAGTAGAGGAAAAGTCCAATGTGGGGACTATCTCTGACATTGACACACCCATACAGCTGCCTGTTGGCGAAGTCGAGGAAATTCCGGAGGAAGTCTTAAGAACGGATCTCAAAGAGGAGCATCGCAAAGACACAGAGACGCAATTTACTAGGCCCTCGATACTTCGCAATACAAGCTCTGTACTTCTAAGGGGATCGCCCATTCCCAAGCGCGAGGTCAAGTTCGGGGAGGACATTGCGATAGATAATCCTCCATCGCAAGAACCTAGCGGAGACATCTCAGCTGTAAAAAGCAACCCGAATGACCTGTCGACAGAAGACTCCGCATCTTCTTCGGAATCTGTAGACAATGCTCCTATCACCAAATCTTTTCCAGATAGAAGGCCGCCTCAGGCACCGACAGTCTCCGATGAGCCAGGTACAGGAGATGCGAGTCTTCCGAGGAAGGTGCCAGTAAGTATGCCAGGGCAGCAACCTGTTGCTGGACCTTCGTTCAAGAAATGCGAGACGTCTTCCCAAACGTCGCAGAATTCGAGCAAAGGAAGCAAAGCAAGAAGGAGAGCCAAGCGTAGGAAACAAGCACGGCGGCAGATGCCTAATACAAATTCAAGAGCACCTTCACCAATCCAACATGCTCCTCATCAAAGTCCGATGACGGGTGAGGGACCTACTTCCCCCTCTGCCCGTAGGCCCTCTGTACGGCCGGAGTCTGAAGCTACGAAGCTTCCCCCAGAGGCCTTTGCGCAGCCCAGGAGAAGAGGTGCAGTCATCTTCGACTGTGTTCGGGGGCAATTGGTCGAAGGTTGGTGTTATCAATCTGGAGTCATTATGCCTTTGTTGCCCAACATCGAGATCACATCGTTGGGATGTTCCAAAGTGACGCGGGCACTCAGAAGCTGCAGAGACTCGACAGTATACAAGGACCTACGCGAGATTTTATGGGGCTTCCATCTGGATTTGGAAGATCTCAATAAACGAAGAAAAGACAATTGGGTTCCCCTAATAGAAACTTGCGTCACTTTGATACAACGTATGATGGAAGATCTCCGTGAAGCATATACTTTTCGGGATAGATGGAAAAGAAATCGCTTTGGACAGGTTTTAGGCGAACATCAAGGGCGAGAACCACGCACAATATTCTACATGTTTGCTGAATCGATAAGCATGATGGAAACTGGAAGATCCTATGCGCAAGAAGCTAGATCGGCTTTACGTGGCGTAAGCATGATTTCGGCTCGGAATCCCTATTTACATTACTTGCCTTGTTACCTGTCACTAACATTTCTCGTTTTACTTAATCAGATCTCGCAACGGTCTAACGAGCAGATACAGGCAACACTCACAGAAGATCCGATTGCGATTGACATGCAAGAGAGACATGCACGACTGGTAGCGAGTATTGATCATATCGAATGGTATTTTCACACCCTTGCCGACTGCACCCAAAAGTGAGTATTGAACAACCTCATTGATCGTCAGTATCGGCCTGAGACTCCTTCGTTTTGCAGAGTAAGGGACACTTTCCTCGTCTCCATGACGCAGCTGGCGCAGGTTGAGGTGCCGAAACTTCTAATGGACGGAGATGACGACGAAGGGCGAAAGGATGAAGACGCTGCCATAAGAAGCGACTTGACCGCATGGCTTGACATACTGCTGCGGGACTGCCTGAGAAATTGGGAGCTCCTTCCATCGAAAGCTGCTTACGAAGAAAGCCTCAAGGTTCGAAGCTACGCTACTATGACAATCGGTATACGCGAAAAAAGAGCTGACTCATTTCGCTCCAGTGCTTTCGCAATCTTGACCGCGTATGGGAAGAGGAAGGCCCGAATTTTGGGCTTTTGCGAAGCATGTTCTGCTTGGGAATCTTCCTGCCACGCGACCAGCGTACCAAACTCGTAGGATGGCACTTTGTCGACAACCCAAGTGTGATATCGAAACCGAGTCTTGCCCCCGGGGGGACAAAAGAAAGCACACAGTCAAAAAGACCCCAGGTCCAGGTTAATAAACGCTGCCTCCCTTTGCGAAAATTGGGGGCCAGCGCGCGGTCCTCCCTCTACAGGATTCTGGAAAACTTTGCGTCTAGAGAGGATGAGGACGATGCAGACAGTGTGGATCGTTTTGAACGACATGTCCAACAAGATACGAGCCAACAAGAGAGACATCAGCAGGAGGCACCTGGGTCATATCCCCCAGGACGAACAGAGGCGGTCAGCTGCGCAGCAGTCAGTAAGGATGGGCTCGTGGCAAAAAAAGGATTGGCAAGCCGTTTTGGAGTTGACCTAAACAAGCCGTTTGAGTTGAACAGTGCTAAGAGTCTCATCGGGGAGATAAGCGACAAGGGCTATCGGAAAGACCTGTTGAATATGACAGAAAAGCGTCTTCAGTTATGGGTACACCAATCCTCGCCTCCATCTGCTGCTGCTCTCGACCTCCTATGCCCATTGCCTCCGAGTCCAAGAAGTGATTTGGAAGGTTTGATACTACGTAAAGAGTGGGAGGCCTTGAAAGACTACGTTTACTTTCTAAATACAAAAGTCGTGCATATCGAACAACTCTGGCAAACTTACACGGAAGCCCTTCTAATGTTTGGTTGGCACGACTTGGCCAGAGAGGCGGAGGATGCATACGAGGCAATCTACGGCAGGTCCACGTAGTAGATTGTCGCAGAGTATAGTGTTGTCGTTCAGGGTCTAGGTTCGAATCTACTATTACTGTAATCCTACAAGATAATTGAACCACGAGAGGGTAGTCGAGTCAGATCCATACTCATTCCTCGATTGATTGTATTATCAGATCAATACTACAGCCAAGTGGGGAGCATCTCTCTTCCAATACGATAGCCATGATGGTAATGCATCAAATCCAGAGGGTTCACGCGGCTCTACATCCTATGCATGTGGGTCACGTGTTTTTCATGGAATCGAGAGTGTCTCGCAATTTGATTCACAACTTCGCAGGTCTGCTCCTGCCAACCTTACCTATCCAAGCAGCAGTTTGCGAGACAGCACGCAACCAAGCAAAGGACGTCAACATGGTCACACCACACAACACTCGTCTGCATGGTAGCTTACCCGCGCTCGTGGGCCGTCTTCGCACTCCCCTGCCCCACCGCCAAATTTTCGCAGAGTTTGCCGAGTGCTGACAGCACTCCTGTACTCGACACAAGCATGCTTCGCATTCCACTGGTGAGTGATCCATGCATTAGCAACCCTCCATCTCACACTCTCTGCATCCCTCGCCTCCCACCGCCGACAAATGGATGAGAATACCAATAACGCCTAGGTGTCCTCCATTACAAGCTGCTCTTCTCGAGTTGGCTGGAAACACGCACCAGTGCTGGCAGTACAAATGTCATAGTTACACTGAATTGTCACCTCCCTCTCTCCCCCATTCGATCCCCACTCTCTTTCGTTGTCCTCCATTTCATTCGAAGCAATTTTCGCTAACTGCTTCTTCTGTTACCAACAGACTCTCCACTCGATAACAAGTGCGGCACCATGTGCTGATGAATTCTGTGCTTTCGCGCGGCTCTTTGGTTCAGTGCCTTTGGCTCCCTTTCCCAATCCGCTAGTCTGGTCCTGCGCTTTCAGACCTGCTGATAAGGTGCCTCGAAGACATCTGGCGCGCAAATGGATCCGCAAATGCTCACGCACTGCATGTTACACGAACAAGCTCGAGCTTTTGTACCTGCTGGGCTGGGTCCAAGGTCTATCATTGTATCATATACCGAGACCCATTGGTGGTTGTACGAGTTCAGGCTTGATTTCACTAACAGAGCGATTAATCAAAGGAGCGCCTGGTAGTACTCTTAGATGCCTTCTTGTACTACTACTGTCATCTCCACTGCAATATCATCGTTCACATCCTTACTGCCTGTCGTGACGCTTTGTTCCATCTGGTCGTCGCTTTCTTTCACGCGGATTCGTCCAAACATGACTCTGGTGCGATGACAGGCAAGAGAGAGCAGCAAGATGGCATGCGCATACATGCTCCGGTAGCCTCGAGCTCTGCCATATCGCGGCACTCGCTCGATGCCGGCGTCTTTGTGGATGCTGGCTTGCGCTCTCGTCCAGCTTCGCCAGCGCTGAGCGAGGATGGAGGAGATGCTGCTGGCTCGAGCAGGGCGCAACAGCTCCGTCTGGAGTCGTCGAGCAAAAGCAAGAAGCGCACTGTGACTTACAACGGGCTCGGTGGTCTTCATTTTGATACAGCTACGCCTTCTCATGCTCAGCTCGAGGTGCCTGGCCCTTCACAGTCCTATACGAACGGAAACAGCTACAGCCACAAGTCGACAATCCACCCTCTGGCCGAAGCTTCTAATGCTTCAAGTGGCAGAAGCACGCCGCACGCTGGTTTCAACGGCTCGCTTGACGCGAAAAGCTACGGTTCCAATGCTTCCTATGCCGACCACGACGAAGGCTTGGCCGGCGAGAGAGCACCTCTACTGTCGGTCGAGGTAGATAGGCCCAGCACACCATCTATACAGCAGCGAGAATACCTTCGAATCCCACACGACTATGATGTCGACTTCAACATACCCTCCTTTATTTCCACCGAGCGAGGTGGTCGCATAAAACCGCCGACTCTACGTTCTCGGATCAAGCTGCAGTGGTCCCAGTTCTGGGCAAATGCTATTTCTACGGCTTTCCTCTTGTTCATTATTCTCTGGGCACTCACTCAACGAAGTCTTCAGCACATTGTGAACACTCTATTAGGCAGGAATAAGCCTCGACTGCCTCGACCGTGGGACAATCCAGAAAAATGGAAGAAGGAGAAATTGGTAAAGGATGTCAAGTATTACGCTCGAAGCTGTGGGTACGATATAATAGATCAGACACTCAAGACGGACGACGGCTACTATTTGCGCGTGCATAAGGTCATTGTCCCTAGCCAGCTTGGGAAGCTACACAGCGATGGCAAAGGTGGATTTCCTGTCATCATTCAGCATGGCCTCTTTCAATCGAGCGGAAGCTTCGTAACATCAGAGGAGAGAAGTCTGGCTTTTTGGCTTGCGGAAAAGGGAGGATACCAAGTCTATCTCAGTAATGGACGTGCTGTCTTTGACATGGGACATACCAGTCTCAAGCGAAGTGATCCAAGATTGTGTGTATTCGAACATATATCGGAGTGAGGCATAGTGTCTGACCCTGATCCTGACTTGCAGCTGGGACTACAACATCCGCGAGCACGCACTTTATGATCTGCCTGCTGTCGTCGAGCACGTCAAGAGCGAGAGTGAGTCCACACAGCTGAGTCGCTCGCAGCATGAGGAACGTATATTGAATCTATTTGGAAATCAGCTGGCTACGATAAAGTGGCATTTATCGGTCACTCACAGGGCAATGCAACCATGTTCGTCTCTCTAGGTGAGTGCATGGAATCTCTCAAGACTTCTCAAAGCCTGAGACTAAAGAGACGCATTGCTGGCAGCACGAGGCATGATTCCCTCGCTAGGAGAATCGCTCTCTGTATTCATCGCTTTGGCTCCGGCAGTCTACTCTGGCCCGCTCACACGCGGCTTTCCGTTCACTGTTATCAAGCACATGGACTGGAAACGGTGGAAGCGGATATTTGGAGTGCTTGATTTTATACCTATAATGACTATATCTTACAATTGGACACCTAGTCTACCCTTTGCTCTGCTGGGATATCAAGTAGGCGTGCCTGCATTATCTCCTTTATCATTAAGAAGTGCTAATGCCTGTCAAATTCTGTCAAGATGTTCGCTTTTCTCTTTCGCTGGACAGATGCGAATTGGCTGCTTAGACGCAAGCCAAAGATGTTCCGCTTTACGCCTTCGCCCGTACCCAGTGCTGGCATCTTCTGGTGGACTGGCTTGGATGGATTCTCTTCTCGAGGGTGTGTACTCAATGAGGAGGTTCTACGATGGTATGAGAAAAGCTTCCCTCCTTTGGCGCTGTATCAGTGAGTTCAGCCGATCTGTCGTGAAGTTTACGGATTGTTACTGACATTTCCTACCAATGCAGTGGCGGCAAGGACTATCTAGGTAAGCTATATCAAGACAATATGACATCGTGTCAGTAAGAGCCTCCTGCTGAATACATGCTTTATTTGCAGTCCTTTGTGAACCATTGCTCGAGCGGTTGCGCCGACATGAACCCGATGTCAACATTATTCGGGTGCACAAGCTTGATGAGGGCGAGCATTGCGACAACTTCTGGCATGTAGACTCCGTCGAGAACACGTGAGTCACTCAAAGCTGGACTGCTG
Source organism: Cystobasidium ongulense (assembly GCA_022835595.1). Taxonomy (NCBI): domain Eukaryota; kingdom Fungi; phylum Basidiomycota; class Cystobasidiomycetes; order Cystobasidiales; family Cystobasidiaceae; genus Cystobasidium; species Cystobasidium ongulense. The sequence goes on along the minus strand of BQUP01000012.1, from coordinate 347,377 downwards.
GGAGAATCCCTAGCATCAAATATAGCGCCTGACACTGTCTAAATCGAAATTCTGCAGGTTCGTATATTTATTGGAAGATATCGAGAGGACTAGACCACGGTATCCAGAAGAAGAGCGATAATCATTTGTTAATATGTACTAGACAAGAGATGTGTAGCCACACAGCAGTCAATGATATTTTAGACAATGTCCCGATTTGCATCTTTAGCACGCGATTCCATCTGCAAGGCGAACTGGAAGCCTGCATGTCGCATGACACCTTCGTTACGCGTGTTAATCTCGCCCTTCTTGCTGCTATCGATGGGGATCCAAGTCCTGCGGGTGAGTAGTCTTCGATCGCTTCGCAGGCTGTCTCTGGAGGTCTTCATCACCTCGCGGCTGCTGTTCTTCACGCTGCCTCAACAGGCACAAAAAGACCACCTTGTGCGCACGTTACATCGTCGCTTCTCTACAGTCACATCCACAGCGCGTCTCAGCAGCAATGCCCGGTGCAGCAGTGGTTCCAAGCGGACTCGGTGCGTGATCATGATGATGCTCTTAGTCGAGGACTGGGCCAGCTGGTCCGCAGTGCAGAGACCAAGCTGACATTGGCTTGCATTGCGTGCTTAGCGTCTTGCTGTGCCGTTCTCTCTTTCTTTGGCGTCATCATCCTCATGGCTCTGGGCTGGGGTTTCCAAGCTGAAGTCGAGGTGCGTCGTGATGTTGAGGGACTGCACCTTGCCTTCCACTGGGCAATATGCTGACCATCTACTTACCTTCCTAGGTGTTAACTGGTAGCACAGAAGATCCAGCTGATAGCCAGGTCCGCCTGCTTTGCATGTATTCACCAGATCTCATGCAATTCGCTGACGATAGATCTCTCCATCTCTCGTGTGTGCTCGTCAGGCGGTAGCGAAACTATGCTACAGCACAGCTATCGTATATGCAATGTAAGTGCGAGCGACTTCACCGACTTTATAACGATAATTGACATTGCTCGCCTAATGGCTTACAGCTTCTTCGGTGTCTGCGGGTGTCAAGCACTCACACATGCACGATACGCCCGCCAAGGACAAGTGCGGCTGTAATACCTGCCAAACCCGACAACTTCATTCGATCCTCATAGAAACAGCCCGACATTCACATGGCAAAGGGAATCTGGAAGTACGCAATCAGATTACGACAAATGCCCGAGGCCGTCTCAAACTGGTAGTAAATTGTACGACGAGACACAGACATATGTATACTATCCTCTAACCCTGCTAGTGATGTAACAACAAGCATGCCCAAGCAAACGACAACTGTGATATGGCCTTTACCAATCCTTGACAAGTCGAAGGGAACTTTGCTGTCCGTTTTCTACTCGAAAGTAGTCTTCTTACCCGCACCAGGCTGTATAGCAATCTTCTCACGCTGAGCATTCGCCAGTGCCGCACCAGGTTTCTGTCTTCTCCCTTTCGTCTTCTTGTCATCACGTAGAGCTTGTCTCTCTTCTTTGTTGGGCTTGTGCACCTTCGCAGCGTCTTGCCAAGGCTGAAGCGCAAGAGGAGGTCTGTAGAACGCTTGCTTAGGCATTTCCTGTTCTTGATTGTTTTCTTGTCGACCAGATCCTTCCTCAGCATTGTCGTCGTTGTTGTCTCTCTTACGCTTGCCGGACTGGAATGATGAAGTTCTGCCCTCGGGTCGTCCTTTCTTCTGAGTAGATGCGGCATCACCACCTTCCATCTTGCCCCCTCCGCGTCGAACGGCATCTGCAGATGCGTACTCTACATTCAAAGTACGACCATTCATGTAGTGATTGCGCCCATCAATCAACGACTGCGTCGCTTGAACGGCATTTTGGAAATCAACGAAAGCCCATCTGATGAAATAAGGATAGTCAGCATGGGAAAAATGAACAATGCAGACTAGCCTGGTCATTTACGCACCCTTTACATTTACCGCTGTCTTCAAATGTACCGATACGAACTTGGCGTATTCCAGCAGGAGAACCTTGATCAGTTGATGTACTTTCAACTTTTTTCTTGGGCTTGACATCCTCCGTATCTTCATCCGAGGACGCATTGGAGCCCGACTCTTCATCTGGATCTGCATCTGACTCATCATCGCTAGATGCTTTGCCTTTGCCCTTTCTGTCACCTTTCTTTCCACCTTTCTTACTCTCCCATCTCTGCCGTGCGATCGCACGAGCTTCGAAAGCTTCACGTATGCTGTCAATCTGCGGTAAGAGAGTGATGAAACTTTAGCTTGCAATCTGGCCAAGAAAGATGGGGATTCTGGAAGGCTCACCGTCGCATCGTAAGCCAAGTTGCCTATGAAGAGAGTAGGCGCAGGAGGATTCTTCTGTCTCTCCAAGATTTTGCGAGCAGTCTTTGAAAGTGATTTTTCCGCCGAACCAGCTCCTTCCCCTTCGGCAGTAGGCTTGCCCTTGCCCTCTCCTCCGAGGAGTGTCTTGGCTGCTGCATCCACATTCTCATTAACAGGTCGACCTTTGTAATCGCCTGAATCCTTGATGAGCAATCGTCGACCTTCTAGACCAGACTCGCTCAACGCTATAGCTTTGGCAAGAGCTTCACGAGTGTCAAAGTCGATGTATGCGAAACCCTTATTCGGCTGAAATCTAGTCCCTTTGGGCAGATTGATTCGAGTAATGTTTCCACATGAACTGAAGAAGGTCCTGAGCTGTAGCAGGTGGACAGAGTAGATGTACCAGTAGTGTCGTACATGCAATGGTGGCGTGCAGTATGAATGAAAATTGGTGCGATCACCCATCAGGAAAGCGTGCAAAAGTCAGTATTTCATCAATGGCAATGCAGAAGGATGCAGCGCACCTTGTCTGCGTCTGTCTTGAATGATAGATTGCCGACCCAGATACCGAATGTAGACCTCGATGCCTTGGGTGGCTCTGCGGCGTTGGCCTTGGTGCTACTTGACGAGGTTCCAGCAGCGACAGCTTCTTCGCTTTCATCTGCATCCACTCCATCAACACCCTTGGAAAGAGCTTTCGCTTTCTCCAGCTTTCGACGCTTTCTCTGCTCTGCGTGGGATAGCACTTCGACTTCAGGTTCATCCTCCTGCCCTTCATCGTTTAACGCTTCCACTGCCGCTACAGCTGGCTCGGAGGTTTCCAGCTTCGCTTCGCCTTGACCGTCTTTCACCTCCGCAGACGATACAGCCTTGCGCTTCTTCACCTTGATGTCTACTGCGTCAACCATGTCTGCCAGTTCTTCGACGATGGCGGCAAGTCGGTGCAGGGTCAAACCTGTTTCTGGGATCTACCGCCGCGCGCAAAGCTGATATCGCGACCAACAAAGTGCACAGGTCAAAGAAACCATGACTGGTATTCTGCTTCCACTCAAGCCTCTTGAAAAGCTCGAAAATCATTTTGGACACTTCTGGCTGGTTGTGGTTGACCGATGGCAAGTGCTTGAAGGTCGCAAGGTCGCAAGTCCATTCGTTGGTTCGTTACACCACCTAGGCTCACACTGTACTCAATACTGCCTCTTTTGCCGCTACATAATAGAGCCACGGCAGTGTCTACAGAGCGTAGGCATCTACAACAAAGACACAGCGGCTACAGTAACATCGCCTTAGTCAAGCACGGAGAACAGTCCGACCAGCCAACATCGCACAGGAGAGGTCAGATGCTTCAGAGCCTCGGTGCGTTCTAGGCTCTCAAGCAGCGTCTCTTACAGTCGAATTTGCACTGCCCGTACATCACACACATAGCCCTCTACGAGCATGCAAACAAGTCCAACCATCGCTCACCGCACACAAGAGGTCAAATAGATCCATTACAGAGCCTCAATGCGCTCTAGACTCGTCAAGCAGTGCCGTGCACAGTCGTAATCTGCACCGCTCATGCGTCTGACTGTGCAACTCATGCATGTCTGAGCTGTGCGAGTGTCTGGGCGATACGCTCTCGTAGGACGGCAGGACTTGTCACCGCTTGCTGGTGTGTTTGACCTACCCAGCCTTCCAAAAGGGTATAAAAGCGGCTCTCCTGCCCTAATCCTCCTTGTTTTTCCAAACCCCAAGCAAAAGCTCAAACACGAACTCTGGCCTTCTAGAAGACGTTATGGCTGATCGTAAAGGAACGAGAGGTCAACCGATGTACGCCGGACGCGATCGCGACAACCCTCTAGTAATGTGTGTATTTCCTTTCATTATTCGCGGCTTGACCTGCTCTGAATGCTTGCTTTCCTATGTTTAATGCTGGGGCAGCTGTCCAAAAGGATGTCGAGGCACTTTCAAGGAGAAAACGGAACTCCCTGAGCACTTACGGAACTGCACAGGACCGCCACAGCCAAATATAGCGCTCACACCGTCGGGGCAAAACGCGACCGACACATCCACATCGACCCCACCAGGTACACCATCGACATATGGCCCAAACACATCCACTGCTAGATCAAGCAACAGATCCAACCAGATGGCAACAAATGCTGGACTTGTATATGCACGCCGATTCCAGGGTGGACGTGGACGTGGACCTGGACGTGGACTTGGACGTGGACCTGGACCGCAGACCACCGGTAACCTTTACGCATAGGCACAAGCGATGACTGTTCTCATGCCAACTTATTTTGCATTCCATTGTCCATTCTGTTTTTTGTTTGCACAGTGACTAACTTGTAGCCGACCTAGCCTGAGAAAGTTCCTATTATCTTTGTATGCAATCTTAGCTTTCCGTCCATTTGAGTGGCACCTGCGAAGATTTGCGTGCGGTTATAGCTATTTAATCTGTCTATTGTAAGCAACAACAAGTATAAATGGCCGTATGGTAAGCTGCACTAGACGAGAGACGCTTATCAGTCTAGTCCGGAATATCTGTGGTACAAATGGAATGGAACGCTTATTGCCAGCCTTAAATATTGATTATCCTTGACAGGCCTGGTGATGTTGCATAGGAATACATCGGCTTTGCTTGCACTTATCTAAGAGGCCTGAGGACGTAAAGCACGCAGCCTCTCTGCTAGCCTGTCTTCTTCCACTGCGACCTTGTCTGGTGAATTGAGTTCGCTGACTTTGTCCTCCGATATTGACTGTTCGGCCAGATCATGTTGGACCTCGATACCAGCTTCATCCGCCACCTGTGAGTATAACTGTCAGAAACAGTTCGAATAGAACGGACGAAAGCAGTCAGCATCGCACCTTCTGTAGTAACAAGTCCACTTGTTCTTGCGGCGTCGTGTTAGCCGTCGAGGCGTTCATCGTGTCCTCCATGTAGCCGGTCTGTACGTCTAGGTCGGTAAACTGCTTATCGAACTTGTCCATGACCATAGAGATGCGTTCGAGGTCCATCGTCTTCATTGCGACATCCATGCCTTGGACGACCTTGCCCATGCTGCCAGTGACAGCTCTCATAGTGACTGCGGTCTGTACGCGCGACGTGACAGCGTCTATCCGTGACGAAAGACGGAGCAGGTTGAGCGACTCATTCTTCTTGCGGATGGCATTGGCAGCATATATCTTTGCGCCCTCGGTGTTGCCCTTCTGCAGTGCCTTCTTGAGCTTTTCCAGCTCCTTCTGCTCGTCCTTCGACGCCTTTGACGACTGCTTGGAGAGCTGCTTTGCGGTGAACTTGAGCGAGAAGAGCGAGTCTGGAGTGTAACAGAGATTAGCTGTGACCGGTAAGGTGGTGGTGTCCTGCTGCTCACTCTCGAGTGCACTCATTGCTGCTGCCTGCTCGAGTTGAGCGGAGAGTGAGCCGTCGGTGTCGCCATGTCGTAGTGGTCGTCGTTGTGCTTGTCTTTGTCTTCGTCGTCGCTGCTCTGCTTCGGTCGATGTGCAGAGGTGCAAGATTCCAACAGTATCGCGCACCCGTGGCCACAGCATCACGACGAGCTACCATTGCAAAGCGCTAGTCGCTGCATCGGCGTCGCGCTTCCTTGCGGTACACGGATTCGCGGCAGCTGCAAGCACTAGCTAGAGTGCATCTTCCAGTACGCGTCGACGAAGCTCTATCATAGCACGCACGTCGTCAACACCGAGCACCCGTGTGCATAGACCTGGGGAACTAGCACCAGACCAGCTATCATCAATAAGAAGCCGAATCGCATAAAGCATGTTCTCTGTGCTGCACATTTGCAGCTACCTCGCTGCCGTCGTTGCTTTTCTCTTCGTCACGCTGAGTCTGGGTAAGCGGCTCGCCTTTTCGCAGTCGTAAGCCTGTACTTGAAACTGATTGCTATCTACCTCTTACTCTGTCGATACAGCTTCCGGCCTGCTGTACATTGCAGAGCTCGTCGAGGAGCATAGTCGATTGGCCAAGCTGGCAGGGCAAAGGACGATATACGTATGTGTTGGGCAGTGACAAAGTCGCAATCTATCATTCTAACTTGTTTTCAATCTCTTTCTATCACAGACCGTCATAGTCCTTCACCTCCTGTTTTGCGTATTCGACAAGCTTCCTCTACATCTCACCGCTTTCGGCATCTTCTGTCATGTGGTATACCTGCAAAACTTCAGCAAGACCTGGCCTTTCATTTCGTTAACATCAATCAAATTCATTACATCATGTATCCTCGTGATATTGGATCATTTCGCGTGGTTCTTTTACTTTGCCGAAAGAGCGAGAGAGACTGCTAGTACCACGAGACGTCCAGCGTACAGGGGTGGAAATCAGTGGGATCCAAATCGCTATGGGCATGGAAATAGATATATCGGTTTGAGAGAGTTGTCCTTTATGGACGTAGCTACCTTCTTCGGCGTATGCGTCTGGCTGGTGCCTTTCTTCCTCTTCCTCAGTCTGAGTGCCAACGACAATGTTTTACCCTCTCAAGGCGACTTGACACCGCACATCAAAACAACAGCAGCTTCCGAGAATGGCTCTCCCAATACGACACCGGCAGATCGAACTTCTGCGGCACCGGGACTATCAATACGAACTCAAGTATCGCAGCGTTCTTCCATCCTCAAAGTCGCGCTTGATCCCCTCATTTCTCTCATTCCACGTATAGGCTCTGCAAAGTTCCGTTCTTCTCGGTCACAGCGGAGTGGTCTTATTGCATCTCCTTCCCCTTCCGCCCCTCCTTCACCTACAGTATACGGAGGTCCAACCTCTCCAGCATACTTTGGAAACGCAGGGCCATTCTCCCCACCTCATGCGAATCAGAATGGAACGTCAGCGTACGACGCATCGAGCTTATCCCCTCAAACACCCTTCAACAATCGTTTTGGGGATCATGCAGCTTTACGAGCGGCTGCTTCTAGTCCACAGCTGCGTTCGCCGCCTATGCCCAAGAGGTCAGCGACGTCGCCAGCTGGTGCAATTCCCGGTATCCATAATTCAGCGCAAATGACTCCCTCGCGGTCACCAGGCCCACAAGAGCTGGGAATGCCTCCTTTGCCTCCATTAGCAACATCACAGAATGACGATAGGGCGATAGCAATTGGGCGCAGTGTCAGTCCGTTTGCAGGGGCTGGCCAAAGCACGCCAGGTCTGGTGTCAAGGCGGAAAAACACATGAAATACATGCGGATCTTATTCGGTATGCCCGTCAGCGGACGTATAAGACGGGTCTTGAACCTGAATTGTGCATGGCAATTTGTATTGCCAAGAGATCTCTACTGTTGCAACATAGTTCTAGTATAGATCTACAACGATGTAATCCAGCTCGAAGCGGTAAATCAAAATCATGTAATATATATATGCTATGATGGCACGTCTCCAAACCCTTCTATCAAGCCATGGTGGGGGTTGCCCTTGGTAATTCTGTCCCATTCTCAAGAGGTTGGCCTTCCACAGGCTTATCCTTGCGATTACCGACCGGCGTGCCTTCGAATCGATTTCGAAGATTCTCATACTTCCGCCTTTGCTGTGCAGATACGCTAGGAAACACTTTGTTGAGTGCCTTTTCGAAATGAGCAGCTTTGATGAGTACAATTGGCTTTTCTCTTGTCGTTACCATTTCATCTGTATCTTCTTCAATACTAGAAGGTAGTGCCTGACGAAGCGCAGCTACGGCAGCTTCCCGTACCAATGCTCCTATATCCGCTCCACTGAAACCATCACATCGGGAATCTGACGCGATAGCAGCTAGATTTACGTCTTCCAGATCTAATGGCACTGACTTTGTAAGTGTTTTGAGGATTTCGGTACGTTCCTCTTGACTGGGTAAATCGACGTAAAGGAGCTTGTCCAATCTACCAGGTCGCACCATTGCTGGATCTACCATGTCCGGTCTGTTCGTAGCGCCAATTACGAAAACTTGTTTTCGTGGAGTCAAGCCGTCTAACTCGGTCAAAAGCGTGTTGACGACTCGTGCTGACGCTTCGGACAAGTTGTCATCGCGTCGAGGTACAAGAGCATCAAGTTCGTCGAAGAAAACGATACATGGCGAAGAAGCTCGAGCGCGGGCGAACACTTGTCGTACTGCTCTCTCGCTCTCACCGACGTACTGTGGGTACGTGGTTCAGCTCAGCGATAATCCTCATTGCGAAGAGATCTACATGAAAAACTTACCTTGTTAAGTAGTTCTGGTCCTTTGACACTGATAAAATTCGCACGACTCTCGTTGGCAACTGCCTTGGCAAGCAGCGTTTTGCCGCACCCAGGTGGACCCCATAGTAGGACACCACAAGGATTCGCTATTCCGACAGCTTCGAACAATTCCGGATGTTTGACAGGCTGCACTATTGCCATGCGAAGCTCGTCGCGAATATCATCGAGCGCTCCAACATTTGACCAGGTGACATCAGGCATTGTAGTAAAGCCCTCTCGCTTGCTGGATGGTTGAACATGCTTGAGAGCCTCCTGGAAATCTTTCAGCGAGATACTAAGAGGTTCGAGCTGCTCTTCCGTCAATGGATTGGGGTGGTTCTTGAGGAAGGCTGCTATTGACAGTATTTGTAGCTCGGGCGGTAGATTGTCAAAAATTGAACGTTGTGTTCCGTCTTCGCGGAGGCCGATTTGTGTACCTTTGCCTTGATCCACATTTGAATTCTCAAGTGATATACCTTCGAAGCTGGGCGGATCAAGTATCATATCCTCCGCAATAGTGCCTTCTATCATCTCAGGGGCTGCATCGGACGAGACGGCGATTCCAAGATCTTGGAATATACGCTTCACAGCTATAATACCTGCTGCTCCGGTAAGTGCTGAAAGATCTGCACCAACATAACCCGGTGTGGCTTTAGCCAATGCCCGAAAGTCGAAATCGCCAGCCAGTCGTAACTTGGTCGACAGGACTTTCAATATTCTGTCAAAACAATGGCTTAGCATGATGTGTAACAACGCAGGCGAAGCCTAGCTCACTGTTCTCTAGCCTGCTCGTCTGGCACTCCCATCGCTATTTCGTGGTCAAATCGACCGGCACGCCGTAATGCTGGATCCAAGCTGTCTGGCCTATTCGTGGCACCAATGATCATCACAGGCTTGTTGTCTGTCTTTTCCCAGGAGAGGTCTGAAAAGAGGGAGTCTGTCAGTGAGACAAGATGGATCCTAGAGGTGCAACTGACATACCATCCATGCATGTAAGCAATTGCGCAACTATACGACGCTCCATCTCCCTCTGCGCATTTTCTCGCTTCGGCGTTATCGCGTCAATCTCGTCGATGAACAATATACACGGCGCCAATTTCTGCATGTGTGCAAGACGTCAGCCATGATAGCACATGTGGTGCTGTGCTGCACCTGGGTCGACCTACAGCAGCTTCTTCGAAAGTGTCCCGTAGAGTCTTTTCGGATTCTCCAGACATGCCGGACACTATGGAAGGCGCCGAGACGCTGATGAATGCCACGCCGACCTCCTGTAAGAGTAGGGCTCGCGTCAGATGGTTGGTTGAAGAAAGCAAACACAGGATCATCGCGCCTTACCCCAGCTATTGCATTAGCTAGCATAGTCTTTCCACAGCCTGGAGGTCCATATAGTAGTACACCTCTTGGCGGTCGAACGCCCGTATGAAGATAGATCTCTGGATGGCAAATTGGCATAGCGATAAGCTCAAGAACTTGTTCAATACAAGAAGCTATCCCGCCGAGGTCTGCAAGGCGCGCTGTAGGTGGTTTTCGGTTGTTAGGCTTGGTCGGTCCTGCGCCACCTGCTTTCGACGAAAGAGCGGAGGAGCGGGTACGCTTGGATGCGCCAGAGGGTGTTGGAGGTGCTGCAGATCCATTCTTGTCTGTCTCGTTGGCTGTACTACTGCTTGTCCCGTTCAAGCTGGTCTCTGACGAGCGAGTCTTGCGTTTCAATGTGGCAGCTGCAGCCGAAGCCTCTGCAGCGGTAAGCGATGGCGAAGGAAGGGCGCTCTCGGCCGGCGTAGTATCTGTTTGAGAGTCATCTTGACCGCTTTCCTCAATGACTGCGTTGCTCGTCGAAGCTACCGGCTGTGGTAACGGTGCATTGAGAGAAATCTGTGATCGGCGGTAAAGGCCAGACAGCTGCCTGTTCAGCAGGTTGTTTATCTGCCCAAGTGGGTCAGTGGATAACCCTCCAGCTGGCTCGCTATGACGAGCAAGTCCTCACCTGATCCGAGCGAGCCGCCATCTAAAATTGTCCAAAAAGCACAAGTGCAAGCCAACAGACCGGTTCACTTCTCGCTGCAAGGTTAGCGGAGGTGGCGACAAATTCATCAAGGCAAGCACATCCAGGCAGAGAAGGGCTGTCATATGACTTCAACAAGCGTTCTCACTGCCCTGACGTAGCTTCCAACGTATTTTCAGCGGCGTCACTGCTACATTTCCGCACGACTATTACTATTGCTACAAAGGCCCAACTGCTTACTCGACCGCACTACCGAGCCAACATGCGCACTTGCGCATAAGCACTACCAACCTGGTTCAAAGTTAGAACGCCCTGCATCAGGGAAGCCGAACATTGACGCCGACGAGAAGCCTCCAGGGCCACTCTGCGCAGCCTTTTCCACTAGCACATTCTGCATAGTGGCTAGACTGTCGGCCCAATTCGCTAAAGATGTGTATCGCTTGACATCAAGAGCATCCCTGTTGTAAGATGACTCGGTCAATTGACTGGCAGGATTGGGGTGGATAGAAGATTTGGCTCACTGTTGGTCCAGCTCCAGCTTGCCCGTGACTTGGTCAATCTTGCCTCGTATGCGCTCGTCCAGAATGAGCGACACTAAGATTTCTTCGACCGCGTCGCTTGTAATGCTCAGTTGCTGTTAAGATGACTAGTCAGCCAAGTAACAAGTATCGTGTACTTGTGACATTTGGGCGCTCACTCTCGCCAAATAAGCCACTTCGATACGCGTGTACGGCTTGATGATATCGATAATCCATTGAGTTCGCAATGAGCGTAAAACTTCATCGATATGCTCTCGGATGAAAGGGTCGTTCATAATAGTAGACTTGTTTTCGCGAATTACTTTCTCCGCCTCGTGTACTTCTCGCCTTTGATATGCTGATACGAGACTTGTCATTGCTTGGATTTGATGGTCATTCTTGTAGGGTTTTGCTTCTTGTGAATCGAAAGGATCAATATCGCTGCCCATGAGCATGTGAGCCAATACAAGATACTTCAATACTTGTGTGCGTTGAGGTGATCCAGCTTCGTCGTAGTTCTTGAAGGCCTCAAAGAAGTCATTTTGGGCTTTGCTGTAGTCACCTGTTCGCATATGAAAGATGAGCCAACTTCGCGGGTAGTCAGTGTTAATAAGGCTCACGCTCAGACATGTGCATCTTGCCACCACATTCGCGTATCACACCCATGATGCGTGGATGGGGAATGGCAGATTTGACTTGTGTAGACTGATCATAGATCTCTCGCAACTTCTTCTTGTTCTTCGTTTCCGTATACATCTGAATCTCCAGGGCTAGTATCTCAAGGAGCAGTGTGCCGCGCGAATTATCAGCTTGGTCACTATCAGGATCTTCGGGCTTGACAGCTGCATGCAGATCGCGGATAATTTTGCTGAGACGTCCGTATTCCTTCCTATCGAGCCATAGCTTGGCAAGCTTGAGGTTAGTTTTCATGCTCAAGCGCTATATAAGGTTCGAAAGCATCAGCGAAGATACATTAATATGGAAAGGGTCTGAGAGCTGACCTCATTTTTCGCTTCCGCCAGACTCTTATTAGTCTCATCGTAGAACTTCTGCATGAGGGCTGTATCGATATCCGAAGACGCCGACACATAGTCCAGGATGGAGTTGATTGACTTCTCGGCGTAGCTGCAAAGGTCATCATGAGCTTGCGGAGACCTCACTACCGTCCAAGCGACCAGCACTTACTTCCTTGTCACGGCTGACTTTGTGTACGGCAGCAAGCGCTTGTAGTAACCCAGTGAATCCTCAAAGCGGTGGAGACGAAACGTGATCTTCGTAAGCTGTTTTAATGCTTTAAATCCCCTAGTGTAGCCGTATTTAGCTTCAGCACAAGATTGAGACATGGATGGCAACAGCGCCTACCAGTCTCCCTTCTCCTCTTCCATGTCTACAACAGTTTCCAGTTCGCGAATAGCTTCGTCAGGCTTGTCTTCCTTGTAGCCTAACAGCCGATCTCAGCGCTTGCAGGAATAGCTTCGAATGGAAAGCTAGCTTACTCTTGGCTGTGTAGTATTTGTTCTCTATGCCAGCGTCTTGGTCCTGTTCCTCGTCACCGTCATCTTCGTATTCGAAATCCTAGAGATGCGTACACCGGGAAGAGATACAGCACTCAAGGTTAGCACCTATCTTGACACTAAGTGATACATTCCATACCTCTTCGCCCTCTTCCATCATGAAGTCATCGCTGTAGCCGAATAGTAAGGTCAGTCAAAATGCGACTACATCGAATGGCACACGCTACGCAAAGACGTACTCGCTCATCTCTACAGCACCTCAGGCAGCCACGCTGCAGGTTATAGTCCTTTAGTCGATGTGTGCAGTTCTATAAGGTGTGCGTGAACAGAGAAGCTGTTAATGTCCAGAATGCCACGCCAAACCGCCCGATCACGTTGCTGCTACACAACCGACACGCAAGACAGACCTCAAGGCAATCACTTTCAGAGCTGTGACTAGAGTCTTACTAAACTACAAAGGGGACGCTCCCTGTGTGCTATTCCCTTCATCAAGCCATTCCGACACTTTTCCAAGCAGGGTCTGCAGATGCTGTTTGCCACTCCAGAAGTGGTCGGCGCCTGCAACCGTAACGAAAGTAGCAGTCTTTGACAATGCTCCTAGTCTAGCCTCCCATTGAGTATACTTGCTATCTCCGGTGAATTGGTCCTTGTCGCCGCGTATACTCAGCAACGGCATGTCTTCTGCACAGATGATACCTTCTAGTGCCGAGGTAAAGGGAGATGACTTGAAGAGAGTTAGAGCCCATAAGACCGACAATGGGTAGCTAATAAGAAGATATCGCGTCTTAACTCCAGGGACTGGCTTGCAAAAGGAGGCTGAGAGCGATCCAGCGGAGTAACCGCAGAAGAGACTCTCTTGAGTGGATTCGCAACGACCCAGATAGTGCTTGACTACAGCCTGGTAGTCTTCAGCCTCTGGTACACCTCTGTAGATAACCACACGTACATTCTCAGTGTGTCAGGTAGCTTAGAGATTAGGTCTATCATGGTCCAATACTGACGAGAAAGACGGGGATCCAGTGGAGCCACCTACTCCGCGAGAGTTCATCAAGACAATGGAATAGCCGTGCTTTTGATGAAGATGCCCTGCTAAAGCTCGTACCACGTGGTCGTTATAAGATCCGCCCAGGCGTCCGAGAGGATGAGCTATGAAGGCGAGGCGCATTGTGGATTTATCGTCGCCATTGAAGGCAGTATGGAGGTGCACACTTGGCGCAACATCAATGAACTCTTCGTACCATCTCGACATTGAAGATGTAGCTGATGTGCTATGCGTAAGCTCTGTATGGTGACCACAACTGACGAAGTCGTACAACCTGTATATTTGAGCAAAGGGAAAGAGGTGGCGAATTTGTTCGTATGTATTTGGCGCAAGTAGTATCAGGTTTGATCACGACACAGAGGTGCGTATCCTGATTTCATCACAAAGCTGATACAACAAAGATAATTATCAATAGCCGAAATTCGATCCTGCGTACGCCTGCCCACCCATGTGCTGTGCAGAGGGCATGGACAATTGGGCGCCTATTTGACCTAGTACAGATGGCATTTGCTGCATTGAGAATCCATTACCAAATCCAGGCCTGTGAGGGCCTTGTTCTAGTCCGAATGCGTTAGGAAACTGGTAGCCCAGCTGGTTTTGTCCAGGTTGCATACCACCGCTGAAAGGATGAATACGCTGGCCGGGCATCTGAGCATTACCGAATTGTGACACAGGAGGCATGAAAGGCGAACTTGCCCTTCCCATCTGGGCGCTCTGTTGGTGAAGATAGTCTCCCGGATTGCCTGGATGACCTCTTGCAAGATATCCAGGCATCTCTCCAGGGAGTCCAGCTACTGACATTGGATTGAACTGCATTCCATCGCCAGCTCTCGGCACGCTATGTGCCCACGCTGGCATCTGAGTAGACGCGGCCCCATATGTCTGATAGGGATCACCTTGCATTCCCTGGGAGAAATGGGTCGCGTGTGGCTGCCCATGGTTGACAAAGCCGCTGGCAGAACTAACAGCAGGACTCGAAGCAAATGCAGCTTGGGCAGGCTTTAGTGAGCAAATGTCAAGTTAGCATTCTCACTACCACTATCAGACTACCCCACTCACAGAAGCAGAGCGCGCCCTTGCCTGAGACCCTTCACGAAGCATATGTTCCAGATGAGCCTGGCTCATGCCTTGAGGCCCAGCTTCAGGAGAAGCTTGAGCCCGCGTTTCTGCGGCCGAGAATGCAGCTTGACTAGCTCTTGGATCTGCGTCATCCAGTTCCACGAATCTTGGTATTTCTTCGTGTACTGGAAATGGACAAGGGCCTGGATGCTGAGATTCACCTGAACCGGTTCGATGTAACACTCTATCGTTCATTGCTCCCGCCTGTGGCATCGACCGTGGACTCATACCAGTCTGTTTCTGCGTCTTGACGGAAGCTGCGAGCTGCTCCATTTGCAAATTCAGATTCTCCATTCTCATTGAAAGAGCCCGAAGCTCTGCGAGACGATGGCTATCTAATGCACTTGGCTGTTGTTGCAATTGCTGCGAAGCCTGAAAGGCCTTCCCTGGGCTGAGGTTATGAAGACGGTGTACAGTAAAACGAGTGTCCAGTTCATTAGCAGATAGCAGGTAAAAGTAGTATTATGATTGCTTACAACCCTGCATCGGGGTGCACGAAACTTGGTCGTTTAAAAAAGCCCATGACTGTTGCGCTCTCTCGGAGGAATAGCGTGCCTGTTTTCAGCTGTGACTGGAGTGGATCTGCTAGGAAGAGAGCTTAGCAATGTTTAACTGTCGAAGTACACTCTCCTCTGCGAGATACTGCTCCGCAACTGTTTGGCTTATCGGATTTCACGTCCAACAAAGGCTTCGCCGGAAGTGAGCCTCCGGAATAGTTGCTGTCTACTCTGTAAGGGCTCAGAGAGCGGCTGAAAGGAAACCGATCTGGGCCAACTATGCCTTTGACGGTAAAGCTACATGGCACAACTAGGTCAGGCCCGTTGAAGGCCAGACTGCCGTCTTGTATGTGGAGCTGCGCAATCGCCCCACTACTGGCATACGCTTTGGCAGAAGCAAAAGGCATGTTGTCATGAGAAAATAGTAGGGAGCTGCAGTGACCGTTTGAGAGCCGACTTGTCGCGTGGGTAGACTGGAATTGAATAGCTAGATTTGGGTTAAATCGACATTGGAGTGGGGTTAGAAACCTATGGCTACACGTTCTTCAAGGGCTCAATAATGCGTGTGGCCTGTCGAGTGGCCGTAACCAATTTTCAGAGGACCATGGTTGATAGCGCCCTGTCCCGACATGATAGCAAATGACTTAGGGGGGATTCATCGTTCATTTTCTTCTTTGTTGGCCTGCAAGGATGGTTGCGACTCGAACAAAGAGATTGAGGAAGTCCAGAATTAAACGAATGCTATATAGTGGTAAGGTGGAATAAGTCAGTCAGGGTCTCCGAGCGAGAGCAGCTCAGCGTTACTTACGATTCCGCCACCGGGTCCGCCGGTATCACGCCCTGTTCAGCCAGTCTGGAATGTTCCAGGACCTTCTGAGTATCGTAAAGTACGAATCCTCCGAATACGGCTAAACCACCGTACAGCGATATGCCTTGAGTCGCTGCTAAAGCCGCTGTGCCGACCGGGAGAATAAGTGGAGCGAGAGAGCTGAGAGCTACCACACATAGACCGGCGAAGAGGGGTCCTGGAGTGTGTGTTATAAAGTCAGTAGGAGCATCGTGTCTGCACATAGGAGCCGCTTTGCTTACCTCCAATATACAAGTATTTATCACTTCGAGCAGTAGCGCCAACGTAACAAAGTGACCCGACGAGTCCAGCGGTATACAGTCCCGCTCTAGCAAGCAGTGCGGGACTGAAGAAAAATAGAGGTGCAAGTGTAGCGCTTTGAGCGATGTTGAAAGCAGTCCACCAGAACATCTTTTGCCCTGTGTTCTCCGGTGGTGTGCTGAACACTGCCATCATACTACCGACAGACGCGACGAGGGAGACTCCAATCACTAGCCAAGGATTCGCTCGCATAATCCTATAACTGAAACCGGTTCTGTGTAGCCCATATGAGGACGCTGCTACAATACCCAGACCAGCGCCGAGATAAGTAAATGTCTGGTTTAGGAAGTTGCTTTCATACGCTGAGAGGGAATCTCTTGTTTCTCGGTTGTTGAACATGCTGATTGCACTGTAAGACAAATAGAGACTGATGTGAGTGTGTGTGCCTAGCCCGCTCTGCATGCTTCAACTTACCCCGCGCCACCAACGATGACAGCGACTGTCGAAGCAATCCTCGTCCATTTTGCTCCGGAATCCGCAGGTCGTTGAATGACTTGATTGTCTGTGAGCAAGGATGCATTGCGTTTCCACCTTGGCTGGAAAGGTGTGTTTAAGAATGGTTGTTTCGGTCGTCCTGCATGACTTGACAAAGATCGCTTGACTGCATTCTGGAAGAGTGACCTCGACGATGACGCGGCTGCACAAGTTGCCTTTGGCAGCACTGTGCTAGACAGCAGTACGCTTTGCCGGTTCAGAACGGGAGCACACGAAAGTGTGAATGCTTTGAAGGTCGCCATGCTTTTGTCGGTAGAAGAGGAAGACGATCAGCCTTCTGGCCGATGGCTTGGTCCCAGTTCGCAAGGTTGCGCAAAAAGAAAGAGCAGCCAAAAAGAAAAAGCGACTCGCGCCCACAATAATCCAGTTCTTGTGCGTTTTGATCACACGACCCTTAGGCGTGTAAGCCTATGCTCTGCCACTGAGCTAAAGAACTGCCAGACTAGGAAATGGGATAAGTTGCCAGATATACCAATAGCTGAACTTGATGTGGCATTTGAAAAATCGCCCGGACCTTTCAATCTTCCGTCTTGTCCGCTCATGATCGGCCCGACCGACGCGCACGATGGCGCCTTCGAGCGAAGACGCACTCCTCCCCAGCAAGGCCGCGGGGAAAGGCGGAATCCTGACTGTGGCGATCAAATACTTTTCGATGCGAGCATCAAATCATGAATAATCAGCAACAGAACAGCCGGAGTTGCTAATCGTTTCCCTCGTCATTACTTATTACTACTACTATACCTTACCAATTGCTCGCTCATCACCTTCGTACCTATACCGTGAACCTGCTTCAAGCTAGACACTCTTCTCTCCTCTTGCTTGCATTCCGCGCACGCTATACAAATTTATATCTCCAGCGAGTTCAACAGCAGCGAGCACAGACAACAGAAAAAGAAGGGCATCTACCTTCCCTGCGAGTTATACGCCAGGCACCTTCCCCGACCCCGATTCAACCTTTACCTCGTCGTCCAACATCCACCATGCAAGTTGAGCAGGCCACCATCATCTCGGGAGCCGATGTCTCTTCCCAGCCTATAGTGCAAGAGCACCAAGCTTCGACATCTGCAGGACATCCAGCCAGTTTCAGCAACGAAAACAACAACGCTCTAAGTGCAACTCGGATACCCACAGTCTTTGAAATCCAGCGCGCAAACGAGGAGCTTTCCAATGCGGAGCCTCAGCAGATCCTCGCTTGGGCGATGAAGGCTTTTCCCAAAGGTTTATTCCAGACCACGGCTTTCGGTTTGACAGGACTAGCAGCTCTTGATATGCTCCACAAGCTGTCGCCAGAAGGAACACATGCCGTCCCCCTCATCTTCATCAACACCCTTTATCACTTCCCCGAGACACTTGACCTTGCTGCCCAAGCGAGCCAGAAATACGGGGCGCCAATGCACGTCTTCATGCCTCCTGCCGCACAGTCAGCGTCTCAATTTGAGAGTGTGTACGGAGAGCGATTGTGGGAGGAAGACGAGGAGAGCTACGACTATCTCGTCAAGGTCAGTTTAATTCAACCTGCTCTAGGTTTGAGCATCAGCTGATTTTAGCCATTATCAATCAACAGGTCGAGCCATCACGTCGCGCATATGAAGAGCTTAACGCTGTCGCGGTCATTACAGGAAGACGTCGCTCGCAAGGCGGAGACCGTGCTTCCATTCCAATCATCGAAGTCGAAAGCACCGGCCTGATCAAAATCAACCCATTAGCAAACTGGACATTCAAAGAGACCAAGGCGTACATCGACAACAACGACGTACCATATAATGCTCTGTTAGACAGAGGATATACGTCCATTGGTGATTGGCATTCGACCAAGAAGCCAGATGGTACTTCCTTGAAAGGTCTAAGTCAAGATGCAGCCGAACGATCGGGTCGCTGGGCTGGAAGAGCGGAGAAGACCGAATGTGGTCTGCACAAAGACTACTTCAAAATGAAGGCTCAATTCAACAAGAGGAAGAGAGAGCGTGAACAGAAAGCCAGAGATGAAGCTAGAGGCACGCCTGTAGATCCATCTGCTCTGTCGGCGGAAGATAACACCATTCTAGCTGGATCAGCAGTCGCTTCGACATAGGCTTGTGACCTGAACCATTAAAACTCGTCGCCTAAGAGCGATGTCACCAGACGTACATTCGTGCAAATCCTCTTTACATCCGTACTCATCTTCGTGCTTCTTCAGTATACCTGCAGTTTCTGTTCATTGTCCAGCTTGTTGTTTATATCCACTTTAGTACCTGTAGCACGAATTAGCCGTTTCAAATGCGGCTCAACCTAGACAGATGCCCTTAGCAATCATTCAATATGCAAGCACCAATTTGAGGTACTGTTTTCCTACAGGCTCTTCTGCCATTGCACGACCATAATGACTAGGACAATACGTGCCACAAGCTCTAACGGATCGAAAGACCACCAACTGAATCTAAAACAGCAGCTTCTGTACCAAGCACTTCTCTCCTTCGCTCTATGAACGGATCTCTCACACTTCCAGTTTTCTCCCTCCATAAATCTCTATATTCGTCTTTTAATTCAGTAGTACCATGTTCAAGGCTTGATAGTTTGCTTGCTAATTGCAGTGTAGCTGAATGCTGTGCTCTTAATGTGGGTAAGATTGCTTTGACTTGATCTGGATCTGTTCTCGATAATTGCCCTTGTATTTGTTCTATACTTGACTTGTAAGTTGCTAACCTCCGTGTTAGTTCTTCTGCCTTCCGCCGGAAAAATCTATAATGCCGAAATTCACTATCATTAGCTCAACTCTGTGCCTTGTCATTGAATCAAGAACAACTCACTCTTGCAAGAATGCTGGATGAGGCTTGCTCGGCTGATTAGGGGGTTGTCCAGGTTGCGTGACGACTGGTGCTCTGAAAGCGTCTACAATCTGAACAGCCTTGACAGCATCACGCAGACTCTGCTCGAAGCGAGACCTCAGGTCTGCCGTATATCGACTGTCGTGTGCAAGGTGATTACTGAGTGCTGAAAATTCATTGCTCAATTGACGTAGAGTGTGTGAGGTTTCTTCGATCTCTGCACCGAGCTTGTCAGCTTTGAGTGAATCCTGTATAGCTATTCTCCCTTGAATGTACGATCTGTTGAATTACAACAAGGTCAGCGCAAAATACGGAGGCGGATGAAGAAGACCCACTCCATCTCTTCTATCATCTTGCGCGCGGGTTCAGGCAGATCTTCGAACCGCGTAGACTTAGTGATGGGTGCGGTCGATGTGGAAGCTGCATTTTGGTTCTGAGTCTGTTGGGTAGGCTGCGAGGTAGACGTTGATGCACTATGGAGACCAATCGTGAGCCACGAAGACTATCACAGCGATACAATGTTTAGCATACCCGAATGACAAGCCTTGTGTCGGCTGCGCGTTTGTCGAATTGGATCTGTTCAAGCCATGTCAGATGCAAGCACAATCATAATCGATGAGGAAGTTCACGCACGCTCCGAAACCAAATGTAGGCTTATTCTGCTGCTGCTGCGTATTGCCGAAGAGTCCTCCTGTAGGTGCAGGCGTACTTCCAGGTGTTGTTCCAGCAGGTTTGGCTCCGAATCCGCCAAAGCTGAATCCTCCAGCCGCAGCAGGCTGCTGTTGCTGTGTCTGCTGGCTAGTAGAAGCACCGAATCCTCCTCCGAATAGAGACGTGCCGCCAGCGTTCGTTGGTGCTTGTCCCGCTTGACCTTGTTGCTGCTGCTGGCTTGGCTGGCCGAAGAGAGAGGTGGACGGCTGCGCTGCTGGCGCTGTTGTTGAGGCGTTACCAAATGAGAAGGATGGTGTGGTCGTAGAAGCTGCAGGCTGCTGCTGGGCTGCTGGAGTACCGAACGAGAAGGACCTGGACACGATACGCAGAGCAAGTGTCAGTTTGTCGATTCCAGGTTGACGAGTAGCGCAGCACCCCAAACTGACGGTTTGTTCTGTTGAGCAGGCTGATTCTGCTGGCCAAAGTTGCCAAAGGAGAACGCCATGGTGACTTTTCAGCTAATTGTCCAGAGTTGGTCTATGGTAAGAGCTGCTTCGCAATGATCTGGGCGGCGAGAGGAAAGTCACGAGCGCCACCGCTGGACCTCTACGTGGAGCTGGCTGAAGCTCTGTTAGCAGCTAGCCTGTTCTCATTGTCAAATCCACCCTTCTCGGACAGCTTAAGCTTCTACATCTCGCCTACATCTTCAGCTTTGCTCGTACATACACTTCAACGCCTCGCCACCAGCCTTGCGCTATCAGGAACAGCAGCTCGTCGGCGTAGCGTACAGCACGGCGGCCCTGTAACGATATTCTGTAACAGGTATTCTCTACGATAGATGACTGACATTCAGCTATGCAAACGACAAGTGACCGACTGATCGGCCTCACGTCCAAGCATCATCCGTGTTGTGTGCGAGGTGCTTCTTTGTTCAACTCTCGATATCAACACATCGCCCATTCTCATCGTCTGGCTTTTGAGGTAGACCGTCAGGCTTTCTCAAGTGCCGTCAATCTCCGCTCTCGCACAGGGACTCGCTTGCGCAACATCCTAGCAGAAGAACACCGTGCGTACTATTCATTGTATGCAACGTGCTGGCCGCACATTTGCCTCTGCTACAACAGCAAGCTTCCGCGTACTTCAGAATAATAGGATATACAGCGCTCAGCAGCAGCACTTTTCAACCTCAGCTCCTCGACAAGTTGTCGGAGTCCCCCATTTGCCTTTGTCGACCCAAACAGCGATAATTCCCACTACACCCACGACTGCCATGACTCGGACAGACGGTCTTATACCCAGCGGTAGTTTCCCACTCCATGGATTGCTACCCAAGGAGGAGATTCAGGCTGCTTCCTGGATCAAACGATTTCCAGAGTGGGACGGCCGCAACGTGAGGGTGGCGGTTCTCGATACTGGTAGGTTCCGTACCATAGCCTTACGCACAGCGGCTGATGTGCCTTATTGAACCCTTCCCAGGTGTTGACCCTGCTGCCTTCGGCTTAAACGGCAAAGGCAAAGTTGTAGACATTATTGATTGCTCAGGTACGTGCACGTGTACTCTCAGGAACGCTTGCATACATCGAGCTGACCTATCGAACGACCGCTGTACAGGCGGCGGCGACGTCTCCCTCAAGGAGGTTCAGCCGTTAAAGGGCGATGCTTTACCCAAAGAGCAGGTAGCCGATGCGATTTACCTACCTGGCTTGTGTGGTCGTACTCTCATTGCATCAAAAAGCTGGACCAATCCAACATCGAAATGGAAGGTCGGATATAAGCCCGCCTTCGAACTCTTCCCAAAGGATCTTGTCGCCAGACGGCGCAGGGAGCGCAAAGACAAATGGGACGTAGACATTGGAAAGCTGATCAGCAAAGCAAAGGAGGATTTAAACATCTTCGAGAAGGCAATCAAAGAGTCGGATAAGAAAGAGCCCGAGGCAGCATCTGACCCGAAGACAGCTGTAAAGGAGAAAGAATCGTCGAAGCAGACTGCAAAGGAACAGCCTAAGAAAGATAATCCCGAAGAGAAGGCGAAGAAGGCGGATTTAGAAGCAAGATTGGATTATCTGAAAGCTTTAGAGATAAAAGATCCCGGTCCTATCATTGAAGTCGTTGCATGGCATGACGGCAAGGACTGGCGCGTTGTCGCTGGAGGTGCTGAAGGAGATGGAGAGGAGAATCTGGCGCCTCTGGACAATGGCAAAACCCCGTCCCTGCTTGACTTGAGCAGCAAGGTCCCAATGACAGACTATCACAAGGAGCAGCATTATGAGAGATTCGGCTCTCAGGACCTATTGAGCTACTCAGTGAACATCTATGATGAAGGTGCGATTCTCAGGTGAGCTCAATGCCACGCGTGAGTATTTGTCTTTGACTGAGCACAGAATGGAAACTTCCAGTCTGGTCTGCGTTTCAGGAACCCACGGAACACACGTCGCATCAATTATTGGAGGTCAGATTCCAGACAGCCCGGAACTCAATGGAGTTGCGCCCGGAGTTGAGATTGTCTCATTGAAGATTGGCGATACTCGAGTGCGTGGATTAGAGACTCACCAAGCTCTCATGAGAGCAACTAAGGCGATCATGTGAATACATCGTAGACTTGACAGCACTATGTCAAGTTTGTACTAACTAATCACTGCTACTTTTTCGATTTTAGCGATACCAATTGTGACATATGTAACATGTCTTTTGGAGAAGACGGCTTTTTCAGCACTGAGGAGCGTGGTCAATTTGCGACCATGTTGCGAGACGAGGTTGTCAAGAAGCGTAATGTCATATTTGTGACTTCGGCAGGCAACGCAGGTCCAGCTCTGACCACTGTCGGAGCACCCGCTACTACTTCCGGCCTCGTCGTCGTTGGAGCATTCGAAACTCCAGCAATGCAAGTCTCTGAGTATGCCATGCTCGATAACGTTCCAGCCGGACCTTATACTTGGTAAGTAAAGGCTTCTTAGCTTTTTTGTACGTCGATGAACTAAGCTGCGTTCGTAGGTCATCCCGTGGACCCACCTACGATGGCGCTCAGGTCACATGCTTCGCCCCAGGTGCGGCAATTACTGGCGTACCATTGTACAACCTACAGCGAAGCCAGTTGATGAATGGAACATCGTAAGCTCTTTCACCTATACTTACCTCCGGTAAACGTTTTCTCATGTCTTTTGCAGGATGGCCTCCCCGAGTGCATGTGGAGTTCTTTCGCTTGTCTTGTCAGCAATGAAGGCCGAAGGAATCCCGGTATCGTCTGCACGCATCCACAAGGCCATACAAGCTACTGTCAAGGATGTGAAAGATCCACAAAACGTCGGCCTTATACAGACGGAAGCCCTCTATCAATACCTCGTGGAGACTAAGGATCTTTTCGATAGTGATGCCGACTTCAATGTTAGTATTATTTCACAGGGACACCCTCCTCCAGATTTCACGAAGCCGTTACATCAGCGAGAAGGCAAGCGTGGCGTATACCTTCGGGAACCTGAAGAGACAAGCCGCTTGTACGAAGCGGCGTGCTGGGTAAAGCCGTCTTTCTCTAGTAGTGCAGACACAGAGAAGATGTATAAGTTGGATATGAAACTCGCCTTGACGGCCACGGAGGCATGGATTAGAACTCCGGAGTTCCTGTCACTCCCTTCGAACGGTAAGCCATCAGTCTCCCGATGCGGCATCTATGTTGACATTGTATTTGGGCAAACAGGCCGTAATTTCAATATTCGTGTTGATCCGACAAAACTACCTCCCGGTATGCACTGTGCGCAGATCAGGGCATACGACACAAGCACGCATGGCAGACTTGTCTTTGCTGTACCCATTACGGTCTGTAAACCCGAAGAAGCTTCAGGTCCTTCTCATGCCTTCAAAGACTGGCACAGCACGCCAGGTCAAATCGAGCGCAAATTCCTTGCGGTACCAGAAGGCGCCACTTGGGCAGGTACGTACATCGGGAATGTACTTTCTCATTCTGACTAACCGGGCGGACGCTTATTCCCACAGAACTACGCTTGACGACGCGACGTCATGATTCCCCGGTCAACATGTGGATACACTGTGTGCAGCTCCTACCCCTGAAGAGATTGCCACACGTCGAAATGCAAGCAATCTTGGGCTGCACCTCTGGCGAAACCGTTTCGAAGAAGTTCGAAGTTACTGGCGGGCGCATGCTCGAAGTATGCGCAGTAAGCGGCCCTTTGCATCATTTAGTCACCTGACGATCCTACCTGCTAACAGTTCAATGGTTTACAGTCGCAATTTTGGAATTCGCTCCCGACCGCAGACGTTGCCATGGAAATCCACTTCCATGGTTTAACGGTTCTACAAGGTTCCCAGTTGAACGTCGTAGGTGGCTCGGAGGTTTTGAAGCTGCAAGTACAGAGCAAAGTCAGGCTTGAAGCGTGGTCTCCTAGTGTTAGCTTCGGTAAGCTAAATCATTTTTTCGGAGCTCTGCGTCGTCAGCTGAACCATCTTTCAAACCCTCAACAGACCGAAGAAGAACGATATACCGCCCTTCAGATAGCACCTTGACCCCTCTAGGCGAACGTGATGTCATGCCGAACGATCAACGACTCTATCAACTTGTCAACACTTACTCATTCAAGCTGAGTGAGAAGTCCAAAGTAAAGGCTGTCTTCCCGGTGACCGAAAGTCTCTACGATTCGCCATTTGGCATGTTGATGGCAATCTTTGATAATCAGAAGCAAGTTTTTCAGTTCGCTACTGTCTACTCCAATGAGGTAGAGTTGGAGAAGGGCGAGTACACTTTGAAGCTTCAGATCGAGCACACAGATTACAAGGTCCTAGACGGTCATAAGAGCATGGCGCTTACACTCGAGACTGCTCTTGGTGAGAAGTCAAAGAAGCTAAGTTTGGACGTAGATAGAGGTGAGGCCGTTCATTGTTTTCATGATTGGATCGGCTTTTGCTAATGCAATTTTCTCACCGCTATTTGCAGATGCCACTGGCATTTTAGCAAATATCAAAGGCCAGGCTTTTCCCAATGCAAAGATGCCGCGAGGCGAGGTACGTACAAGCACCTACTATGTGCATGTCTAGCTCTGACATGATACGTAGACACGACCTTTGGTCATTGGTAGCGAACTCAAAGGCGACACTTCCGAGCTTTACAAGTCTGGAAAAGCGGGTGATGTCCTCCTTGGCAAGCTTAATCTTGGCCCAGCTGCTGCAAAGGCACACTGCGACCTCACATATGTGATCCCTCCTCAAGCGAAGGAAGCCGACGGCGAAGATGGAGACAAGGAGCAACCGAAGCTGGTCGACCTTCAGCTCCAGATTGTGGAGAAGATTAAGGACGAAAAAGAGAAGAGAGTCTACTTGGACGCGCTGATATCGCAAAGTCCCAAACATTTGCCTCTGCTGGTTGCCTCGCTGAAGGCATTCAAGGACGACGCAGACCCGCAGGACGTCACCAAAGCGGCAAATCTGGTACTGGCGGAGATCGATGAGAACGCATTGGCATCGTACCTGGGTCGCAAACCACTACCGCCGCATGAGCAAACGGAAGAGGACAAGAAGACAAAGAAGGAAATGGATATCAAGAAGTCTGCTTGGAACCTTGCTTATTCGAGAAAAGTACAGGCAAGCAATAAGATCCAAGCGACCACTCAGGAGCAAGACGAGTTGTTCTCCAAATACCGAACTTTCCTCGATTCGCCTGAGAAGGATCCAGACTTTACTTTAATATCAGCCAAGCGCGACATCGCTGCGAACGTGAGTCGATCTTACGCCCTGCCCTGTATGATGCATAAACAGCACTGATTGGACCTCTTTCTTCAGCGGTTTGGTTCTGCCCTCATGACGTTGCAGAAAGTGGTGGATGAATCAGCCGCGAATGGCAAGCAGAAAGAGATAATGGAGCTCAAAAAGCAGTGTCTAAAGGCGCTTGGCTGGTCGGCTTTGACAGAGTATGAGACCAGATGGGACATCTTCAGGTCTCCACCGGCCGAATTTGTATGGTAAAACGCTTCTCGGTTGTACGGCGAGAAGCGATGGATGTGATTGATAGGATGATACAACGACAACAAGGTCTACTTGGGGATAAAAAGTTTGCCTCCTTGGGCACTCTTGCGGTATCGATCATAAGCGACTGCTCAGTTCCCACTCGCTCGCTATAGCTTGCAATACTTGTACGAAGACTGGAACGTTGGTCATGAGGGAGTGGTCCGCGCCCGGGATCACGTTGACCTTGCAATCTGGAATGAGAGTCTCGAGGGTGAGGACATCCTGCAGACTGATTTTGTCATCTTTCAGGCCGTGCCATACTCGGACAGGTCGGGCAACCTCGGCAAAGGAGAAGCCTGCTGATTTGCTTGTCTTTTGCAAGATGGCGAGCAGGTCTGAAGTACCGCCTTTGAGAGATTCTGCATGGGACGCACGCATAAGTGCTGTTCCCAGATCGAGTTTCGCTGCGGATTTTGGCCTGTCTAAATAGCTTTTGAACGAGGGCGAGACTGTTGATGTAGCTCGCGAAGAAGTGGCCGTCTTGCGCGCAAGACGGCTAGGTGTGGCGTCCGATCTATGCAAAAATTGTGGGCTATCAACTGTATCTAGTGGAAGCTTGCGCATTCGGCTTTGGGCAGGGGTTGAGAGGAAAGAAGTATCGACTGTCTCATCATCAACCAGGCCTGTATTGCGGTCGGACTCTGATAGAATCGATGGAGAGGCCGCACGGCTGCGTGGGTCTACAGGATCGTGCATCGTCAAGGTGGCTGCAAAATCTGCAAATACTGGGCTTGAAGCCGTCGATTCTGAACTGAGAGGAGCCCTTGGATCAAAGCCGACACCTTGGGCTTGCACTTTTGGATTTTTCCCTAACCTCCATCCTTGCATTTTCCATTCAGCAGCTTGAGCAGTTTTGATTACCCCAGAAGGTACGAACTTGAGCCATCTGTATGCACTAGCGGCGGATTCCGAGGCAGAACCCACCCATGGTGCAAGGAGTTGAATGGCGCCAAGGACACGAGATTCTAGACGGATACTGCTTGCCAAAGCGTATGGCGTACCAGCAGAGTGTGCGATTACAGAGAATTTGTTGACGCCGAGCTGGTCGAGGACTTCTTGTACTATTGTGGACCATTCGCGAAAGCCTCTTTGACTGTCTGGTACATCTCCTGTCTTTCCCAGACCCCATCTGTCGATGCAGATCAAGCGTAGACCGAGTGACTCTGCTAAGTCATCGTATAGTGCAACGAGATAGCGTACACTGCCTAGTCCAAGAAAGACTACCACAGGATGCCCATCTTCACTTCCTACGTCTGCTAGTGAGACGACTAGATGGTGGTTCGGTGGTCTTCGTAAGGTTATCAAACGCGTTAGTCTTGCTGAGCGTATATATTTCGTGATCTCATCGTCTGTAGTAGGTGTTCCGCGGAAGCATCTCGAATCGCTCGTCGGTAATGTCGAAGGACAGCTCGGCGATTCAGACAGGGAATCACTAAAGATGCTTGTTTGCCTCGCTCTATATCTATTTGGGGATGGTGTGGAAAACGAAGGTTGAGACTGGGCGTGGTGTAGTCTCTTGGCATCCTCGCTGGCTTGATGCTGTTCTATTGATTGCATTATCTCGCCCGTCACAGAGTCGATGGAAGATCTGCCTACACTCATCTCGCTGTCTTCTGTTGTAGTTCTTGACCTTGCTCCACTTTCTGAGAGCAATAAAGGTGCCGACTGACCAGATTTTCGAACGGGAACCTGTGCCGAAGGGTGTCTTGAAACGATCTCGTCGATGCTGAGGATCCTCTGCGTCTCGGAGCGAAACTTGGCCGGTACAACGGGCACTGGAGGACTGGAAGCCGAGCCAAATTTCCGCAGAACAGGGCTAGATATTTGATGTTGTCGGACTATGTCGTCTATCGATAATATACCAGAGTATTCTGTCTTGTCTTTCTGGTGTTCGAGATTGATCTGTCTTGCGAAGCATTTGGCAGTTATTTCGGAAATGCTAGATGTGGTTTGCATTGGTGTAGCCATGTTTGGCGGGCCGTCTAGATCTATACCGCCAACATTCCGTGTATCTTCGATAGAAGGCGATACAGACTGATCGCCTTTCGTTGCTGACAGCGTGGAAGGCCGCACGAGAGATGGTATGTCTACATGGCTTTCGGCAACTGCCATGTTGTTCAGAGACTCGGCAGAAACAGCGCTACAAGGTCCAGCGAAGATGTCGAATGGCAGGGCGACTGTCAGTCTCGCCGGGAGGGATAGTCCAGACTTGCCATGTTTGATGTCTGGCGAGGCTATAGACTCTTTACGAGATGTGCCAGACGAGGATGTACTTTGTGCAGGATGGCTGAATGGAATCAATTCGTTTGGCGCACTGGCTATCGACGTGTCTGGAACGCGAACTGACTCCTGTATCTTCAGACATGGTGGCAAGGCCCTTTCGTCAGGCAACAGAGCAGTATGCTGTGCTAATGTAACCTCGGTGAGGCGCAGAGGTGCAGTAATAGCTGGGGGTGCAGGCTGGCTAGCATCGTGTGTTCCGCTGCGAGACTTGCCTTTGTTGATGCGTAGACGACTCGATTGACGCGAAGAATGCCTGCCGTTCTTTGGAACGAGTTGCAGCTTCGACGATGAGCGTGAAATACCAGCTCGAGCATCCTCGTCCGGCTGTTTAGTGTAAACTTCAAAGTACTTGAGTGGTTTGTGAACGTCCATACTGCACAAGATGCTGGACCGTGGTGTGCTCGACTCAGCTTTAGGATGATCGAGAGCCGCACGACTACATCTCACCTTCTCTTCTGCGTTGGCGTTGGTGAGCTGTACGTTGTGAGGTATGCCAGTGTATGCGTTTGAGCAAACCACTCCGAAGTTCACTCCGTTGCTCTTGCTGCCATGTGTACTGGATCGTCGAGCTAAGAGCGGTCGAGCTTGAACCCCTTCGTGCAGCTGAGCGAGTCGGGATCAACAACTCTCCTTGTGACTGGAAACAGATGTCATTGAAGCGGTCGTCTGCCTCTCAGTGGCAGGCACTGTGTGCATGTGCGCAGTCATTGTTCTTCTAAGAGGCACAACGTGCCAATGCCGGCTCTGGCTAAGACGCTGACTTGATCGAGAAGTTCTGACTGCACAGACACCTCACGAAGGGAGACTGTACTCCTCTACTCGTAATAAAACTTTTCCGTGTGTCTCCCTTGATATTCACTAGTCTTGGGAGGCTATTCTGTGAGCTGATGACGTAAGTATAGCACTTCGTTTGCCAATGGATCGCAAATCGCTTTCGCCCACATGTTCCTGAAGTTGGTCTGCTGAAAGAGACGCTGGCGGACCGATTACGGCGCGCATATCATTTACGTTTGAGCTGCCACTTACAACTTGTGTGGAGAGGCATCCGGAACACTGTTCCTGTTGAGCCTGTGACTCACCAATGGGCCCTGGCCTCGTTAATAATATCATCGGTCACGTGCGTGGCTGCCTTGAGGGAGCTTGGACCACCTACATACTCAAGTATATTCCTCGCGAAGTTTCGCACGACAACAATTGTGCCACAAGATGTGTTCAAACTTCTTGCCCAGTTGATAGAAAGCACAGGACCCCGGTGTAGCAGAATGAGTTGCATCGAATACGGCTATCCAGATTGCTCCGCCAGAGCTGCGCATGTATAGAGTTCACAGGAAGAGAAAGCAACAGGACCTCGAGACATGTTCCTCATGTGGCTGATAGACGCCTTGATGATTGCTCAAAGGTTCTCTAGTTAAGCAACGGAGGTGGCAGCGAGCCAAACTAATGACAGCTGTCTTGGAGGAGGAAGGACTTCAGCCTTCAGGAAATGAACGACCGAAGGGTCACTTTGATGCTCTACATAAAAAGAAAGTTGGTTTTGGCGATGAAGACAAAAAGATGATTGCTCGCTCTCGCGACTTGTGGATTGGACCGAGGACCCGCCACATAAAAAGAAAGTTGGTTTTGGCGATGAAGACAAAAAGATGATTGCTCGCTCTCGCGACTCGGGATTGAACCGAGGACCCTGAGATGGGCTAGATAAGGTATCCATTACAGTCTCTGTTGTTGAGGATTTGTTAGAGGCCGCCGAACCGAAGTTTGCGACGAATGTTGACTAACCATGCTCTTCCAGCCTGAGGGAGAAGATATAAGCCAACGAACTGATAGTGTGTGACTCTGGATTGAGTGCTTACTGAGCTATCGCGAGTTGAATTCTCTTGGATGAATTCTTTTTCTTCAAATGGCAATAATATTGATCACTTATGCCGAGCTCAAAGTGCTCTTCGCATCTGCGAACAGGCGAAGCGCACCGAGTACAAGGCTTCTACTGTCACGAACTCTATATGTAGGAGTCACTAATTAATGGGTAAGCCATATTGCCTACTCTCTCCAACCTATAACTTAAACAAAGCTTCCCGGGCGCCTACCAAAAAAGGCTTAAAAATTGAACTGTTTCTGGCAGGCAAGATAACCAGATTACAGAATGTCTATATTCGGCTACCTGACTTAGATGAGTCCTCAGAATATACGCGAAGAGCATTGTTTAGTGAAATTTGTGACTCCAATAGCTGGCAGCTGTCTACCGCCTCAATATACCTTCAAGAGCTCACACTTTGCATGCGTGATCATGAAATGTCGATGGCGTATAGTATGCCGGCATTTCGCTCCACAGCTTGATAAAGCAGCATCGGTTTGGTTTGGCCAACAGCATCCAGCGATGTTGTAGAACACGAGTGGGTTACACACATCTTATGATTCTTATCTGAGTTCAGCATGCAACCGATAAATACGCACTATTGCCTTGCCCGGGCAGGATCACGTGTTGCATTATAGACCTATTCGCAATCTACTGGCAAGATGATACAAATGTTGTTTCATAACCATATAATCGTTCCGAGGCTGCTCTGCACTCGGCTCACTGAACCATCTCAGACGTACTATGGACAGCTTGCGAGTCACTCGGGAGCGCAATGCGTTGCAGACAGCTCTGAAAGAGCTGAAGCGCACCCAAGTGCAAGAACTGTGTCAGGTAAAGATACCGTTCACCGCTGGTGTAGCTTTGAAGCTGACTTGCGAAGATACACAGATACATAGCATTGGCAACACTCAACGCACCAAGGTCGCTCTGGATGCTGAGCTTGTAGAGCATTTCGTCAATGAGTGAGCGCCGGCCATCTTGATAAACACAACAAGTGAGGCCCATTTAAACCAAAACATATGACTCTAGGCACTCTGGCCGGGTCCTCCAGCTCGTCAAATGCGATAGAATAGGTTCTCGTCTTGGCAAAAGCACAGCTAGCCGACCTTTGATACCGCAGAAGCGCTCTGCAGAACAGTCAACGTCCCAAGCTAGCAAGAAAGTGAATTGCCAAACAAGTCATGGCGAGTCTTTGCAAGCTTCCACAAGCAGGCAGGGCGCCGACAATCAGGTTATAATAGCTCGACTGCAGGCTACGGTAGACGACCTCGTAGCTCGCCTCTCAACTCTGCCAGCGCAACCGCCTGTCTTGACTGAAGAACAGGTGATCGAGCTAATAGACACTCGACTTGCACAACAACGTCAAGAATTTCAGCATTCCATACAAGAACTGCAAGAATTGTGCGAGACTGGATTTGTGAATACTCAAGCGTCGTTCGATGCGGTAGGAGAGTGGAAAGAAGAAGTTCAGCAATCA
This sequence comes from Cystobasidium ongulense, assembly GCA_022835595.1. Lineage (NCBI taxonomy): Eukaryota > Fungi > Basidiomycota > Cystobasidiomycetes > Cystobasidiales > Cystobasidiaceae > Cystobasidium > Cystobasidium ongulense. The sequence goes on along the minus strand of BQUP01000012.1, from coordinate 315,480 downwards.
TTTACCAAGATTCAAGATTGGGCGACAGCGATTGAACAGAAGCTAGTTGCTGCCGAAGTCGGTCAGTCGCGGCTGGTACCTAACAACTTGGCTTCACGTACGCATCAGCTTTCATCTACTCCATCGTCAGTTGCTGTTTCTAGCTGGCAAACCCCGGCAGCTCCCCTCATCACTGCCTCATCTGCCGTACGCCGCCCTTACAGACTATCAGACGCCATCGACCTGTCGCTTGCTACAATTCCAGAAGCTCCGAATACTCCATGCATAGCCGAAGAGAATAAATTAGCTATTGATATCGATTCACCATCGCGGCTTGAAAGTCAAATCGAGAATAGCAGTCCAAGACAAAAGCAGGTCCGGATATCCCCACTGACAGAAGAGATCGTCGGGCCTCAGTTTGAAGGTCTACAAAGTCCAACGGTGTCAGAGAGGTCCAAAGAAGAAACGTCATTGCTAGCCTCAGATACCAGCCAGCCTCTTATCGCTTTTACGCCAAAGCAAATCACGTGCACCCCGCGCGCCTCGAAAACGCTTTTTGGCAGTGAGAAAAGTACTGAAGCACGGTTTGATGATGTACTAGAGGTCATGGACGAAAGTCTCGTAACGGAGAAAGGTGTTCTGCCACCGGCGTGGACAGCCCTGTCTCCGAGCAAACTATTCAAAGGGACTTGAAAAAAAAAAAAAAAGGCCCCGCAGCCATATAGTCGCAGCATTCTACGTTCGCTATACCCGTGTTTGTACACATGTTTGTCACGAATATCTATTGTAGCTCAGCTTAGAAGTACACAGTCGCAGTACAGTCCCACAGGCAGTATCCACGATTTGTAATTTAGCACGACTCATTTACCTACAGACCGGGCTGTACACTGATTCACGATTTGACTTCCTCCATGAAATTTAAGTCGAGGTAGCTTAGGAGACTTTCTGCATCTTTCGCTTTCATGAAAGCTTTATATTCTGATGTGGCGAGGTGTGTCTGTGGGAGATGATAGCGAAAAAAATTAGACGTAGTGTATCAGTACTCTCCTTCTAATTGACAGGTCGCACACGACCTTGGAGGTAACTCTCTCACCTTGTACGCTTCCTCATTCAAGTATTCTTCATACACCAGTACCTGGCTTCCGTCTAAAGTACGATTAATGCGATACGTCAAGCAGCCAGGCTCAGCGGCAGAGGTCGCAATTCGCTGAATGGGTAGGAGAAGCTCCATCGCCCGTGCTTCTTTGCCAGGATGGATGCCAAACCTACGAAAGCGTGTGAGTACCCGGCACTACTCTTCCATTTCACAGCACTGCAAAGCCTACTTGGCGATCAGTAGGAACGGCCTCGCTTTTACTGCAGGATAGCCATGTCAGCTTCCAGATGCCCAAGGCTGCCAATCAGAGGTATCCAACTCACGCTCATCAGGTATCTGCGCCATGGTTCAGCTATTCAATGCGAGCAGTCGGTTTGAAGGTTATCAGCGCTATCCATCCCGATCATCCTACGTTTAGACGACAAACCGTATCCAACCTGCCTCTACTTTCTACCCAAGCATTCTGTAAGTCGAGAACCTTGATGATGCTGTGGGTAGATCTGGGAGAAAGTATAATAGAGGAGAATGGTCTCAACGCAAGACTTCTCCTCTATTATACTGTCTTCCAGATCTACCCACAGCACTTCAAAGCAGCACAGCACCACCGTCGCATAGCTCTCCGGCTCGAAGTCCCAAGACCTATGCCTGATAGCACGTTCACTTGATAAGCGGCTCACTTGCTGGGCTAAAGCCGAGAATTCCCGCCATGTCTCAGCCACTACTGGAAGACGCGGATAGATGTCGCCAAGTATTCACACACATAGGGCGTAGCAACGACTGCTACGCCATTCCTTCCATGATAGACTAAGAAGCATGATCTATCTTCGCAATGTATCATCCAGATGAAGCACAACATACTTTCCGTCTATATGGCACAGCTGACCTTCCGTCGGACCGTAGAGTCAAGTGCTTGAAATTCGTACACCGCACGTCGCCGTAATGATAAGTACTGTTGCGTTGCGGGTCGTTCCTGCTTGAGGGCAATATATATGCACCATACTATGTTCAAGTGCTGCAATCACAATACGCCTATGCCTTCAAGCTTCCTTTCGCTCGCCTTGTGACTTGTTTGTCTCCACATTGGAAGATATACGGAAAATGTCCGTGGACACAAAAGTTAAGCCCACATATCTCGCATCCTTTGAAAGGTGCCTGTCAAGTGTCAATCGTGTGTACAACAAGGACTTTGAGGCGCAAAAGCGCGCTCGAACAGACTATTACTCTTGCTTCTGCACCTCTCCTGCGGGGGAGAGGTCAAAATGTAAATGTAAAAAGAAAACCTGCAATAGCTGCATATGTGCACCACCCAGTGAGCAACCTCCGGCATCAATCTGTACAGACCTCTCACCGCTGATATCACCGCCTTTGTTTCGCTTTGGTGCAGCACTTGTACATAAACTGGTGCACATACAGCTGAAACAGGATGGTGTGCGCTGTTTGGGTCAACACACACATCACGGTGCCCGTCCTCTATTTAGGATCAACAGAGGCGCTGGTTCAAGAAGAACCAGCGGGACTGGCAGTGGGCATGTGCTCGCCTGAAGGCACTTTCGAATGTAAGCATAGTCTACCTCGGTGCGTATGAGTGCAGTCGGCAGTATACTGACACTTTTGCGATGAGAAAAGCCAGGGAAGAAAAGTACCCGGATATGACCAAAGTCATGAGGAATGTGTATCGTGTTTGCGATTCACGTGCAGGTGCAGACTACAAGCGAGCGCCTGATCACCGCGACTACGAGATGATCGTTCGCGCATGTCGCCAATACGGTATCGGAACCAATGCATTCATCGCGGCTAGTGAAAAGACAGGGCTGTCGGTCGCGAAGCTGTACGAGTAAGTCTATACCATTATAAGCTCTTTGTACCGTTACTAACACTTGCGAAGTTTGGCAGAGGATAAACGCCTCAGGGAGGGAGGATTTGAAAAGCTGAAGCAGGCAATCAAAGAGTACGACATGTCATGCAAGGAGCCTGTCATTCCAAGACTCATTGGTCTTTCTGTTCACGGTGGAAGCGGTACAGACAAAGACGAGTACGAGGAGGATGAAGATGAAGAGGAAAGGGAAGAGGAGTTCGTCGACGACGAGCTGGAGGACGAAAGTGAGGACACGGAGGAAGAAGACTATGATGAGCTGGAGGAAAAGAGTGATTACATGGAGGAAGTAGATTAGACAAGCTGGATAAGAATAATGACGAAGAAGAGGAATACTGAAAGCTCTAGACTCTGATTGCATTGCTGTACTTAAAGCTGCTCTTCGGCTTTCCGAGCATGCCACGCCTCATTGCGTCTTGCTCTTCCATAAACATTGACAAACTCGATATCGCGAATCTTAAGCTCCTTGGGTGGTTCTTGTACTGGATCTTCAGGTGGTACGAATGTAGCTTTCGAAGACTCTTCGTAGGGTGTATCGAAAGGACCTGCGTTGGCGGCTGTAAAAAGTATGTACAAATTGATGAGCAATGCGTATAGTACGATCAGCAGGAGCCAGTAAGTCCGAGATGATGACAAGGCAAACTCACGAATATACGGTTTACCAGGCTTAAACTTGATGAGTCTCTCCTTCCTTGGCCATTCTACAGAATGCTTGTGACCTGTCACTGGATCGATCTCTGCTACGTTCTCAGCGAGTCTCTGCCAGTTCCAGCGGCGAGCTTTCCAGTTGTAGTGTACGTTTGTAGCCTTGACTCTTGTAGCTACTACCTCAGGAAGTGCGGTAGAGGTGCTTGTCGAAGCAGAGGAGGACGCTGATGATCTTGCGAACTCGTCTCTTGCTTCTTGTTCAGGCGAGCGCTGCAGTACGAGCGCGACATTCGAGTAATGGATGGGAACGGGACTGTACACCTTCTGGTCAGGTACGAAAGAGGGATCATTGAAGATGGAGTTCTTCTTTGCTGTAGGCACTGGCCTCGTCCGCTGTGTTGCAATGTCTAGCATCAGCATCTTTGAAATTTGGAAGCTTGAACACAAGCGATACTCACCGAGAACTCAGTTTCGCGGAGATACACCCTGTTCATGGATCTATTCACCCAGTCCACCGTACCGAACTTGCCCTTGTTGCTGCCTGCAAGCACTTTAACTCTGTCTCCAGCGCTGACATTCCACAGAGGTATACGATCTTTCGGATTGACCCATGCCGGCTTGTGCTGGACTCTTCGAGGGACAAGCTTGCGGTCTGACTTCTTGCCTGTCTCGATGAGATGTTCAAAGGACCTCTGCGCGAGCTTGCCTACTGTTATGGGCTGCTTGACTGTCATTGTTGTAGCTTGTTGGTGATGGGCGAGAGGGCAAGCAAGATCATCGACACTTGGTGCTTTCAAGTCACGCCCATCCTGCCTTCGGACCACATCGCCATTTGACTGACAGGTCCAGCTACACCACAAGCATGTCGATACCGTACACACAAGCCCGTCTGGCCATCAGGCGCATCATCAGCTCGCGCCATGCATCCAGCGCGCCGCAACAAAACGGGGCAGGCCGGAAGCCTATGATTCATTTCGACGCAAAGACGAGGCATCACGGTGGGCAATAATGGTAGTCTTTAGCACGATATATGGATTCTGACTCCATCTGCTCATGCATCTAGACTCGAAACCTGGGCAGCCGCATCCTATGGCGCCGAAAGGCATAGACTTTAACGCATTCGGCAAGGGAAAGCCGGCTTCAAGTCAACCCAAAACACCTTCATCCTCTGCTTCTTCGACGACTTCATCTGCATCTACATCACAGCCTCGGCAGCAAAAGCCAGCTCCATCTTCATCGTCATCGTCGAAAGGCTTGCCTCCTGCCGACTTTGAGGAGTTCTATGACATGCCGCCTCGATACTGGCAACGGCCGCTTCTCGAAGAGTCTGAGATAGATGCCATCATGGTAGGTCGCACTCATGCCCGTCTGTTAAGCTGTAGTCGATGCGCTGACTATCTTTCCATTCTTCCCTCCTCACAGACCGGCGGCGCAACGAACATGAGATAGTGCCGATATGAGTGACGACCATTGAAATCAGCTTAGTTAGAGATGAGGTCACGGCTACAATAGCAACTACTTATATACCCAGATGCAACATAAGCTTATTCAGAAAAGATTGGACAGCAATGGCCATGCATGTTAGGCTGCGTTCGACGACCCAGTTTCTCTTGACAGCCCACTCAGGCCACCTCAACTTTTGATTTGCAAAGTGAAAAGGAAATGATACAGATACACTGACGATTCATTCAACCAATTTCCATTCAATCCTTCTCGCCCAATCTCTGCAAGTAGCCATCAATCTCTTCGATTGACATCTGCAAGGGCGTCAGCAGTCAGCACGTAGATCGTTAAACTCCAGTCAAGGACCACTCACCGTCCTGTACTTGGAGTCCTCCTCTGTAGTCGAGCAGATGCCAATCTCGATTTCCGTTGCCTTGAAGTCAGTCGCGCACACCGAGCTTAATGCGGAAATTGCTGATTCTACAACCTCTTCCTTGTTTAGCTTTAGAACCTGACCTTCGTCCTTCTTGAAGAGCCGTTCCAAGTGATTCATGCTCTCTTGTTGTTTTTGTCCTGTTGCTGTGGCTTTGAAACCGACATAATACCCTGCAGGATCAAGCTTGAAGACTTGAGGACCGCGTTCTTCGTCTATACCGATGATGATGAGGGCTGTAAGGAGGGTACCTCTCAGTATAAATCAGGTGGCTCCAGGGCTGGGCTTGGACTTACAGATACCAAGTGGACGCATTGCTGCTCGTTGAGTGTATACTTGGTTGATGTTTGCTATCCTCTTTGCTAACAGGTCAGGCGTAATGTCGTAGCCATGCTTGTATCGGAACTCGGCTGCCTCTGCTTGACATCGCTGTATTTGCGCTCTTCCATCGGCTGCAGTACCCTCATCTGTTAGTATAGATAGTTTTCGAGTATAATGTATGTAACAACCTACCAATCAGACCAGTAACGACGCAGCCAATCTTTGGTGTGATGCTGAATAGGTGGGTGACGGTCTTTGGGTCGAGCAACTTGTCCTGATGATGTGGATGGCCCGAACGACAAGGACGGAGGTTTAAGTGCATATTCATGAATACAGAATACCTGAAGGCAACCTACAGGGACCTTCTTCTGCGTAATCACAACCGCTGTGTCTTCGCCTCGTATCGCAATCGCGGTCTGACCTGAACCTGAGATGGCCTTGAAGGCGTACTCTGCGATGGTGGAAAGGGCAACTCAGGAATTGCATGCATAGACACACAGATAGCTGCTGTACGACTCACCAACTTGAAAGAGACGTCCCTCCTGCAGGTATAGCGCAACATCATCATTGAATGGGTGCGTCGTAAGCTGGTGATGCCGTCGACTCGGGGCACTTTGACACTTACAGGACTGAAGACCGTCAGGAAGCGGTCATACGAGCTTCTGGACATGTTGAATGATGCCGAGTGCGAGCTTGCTGCTGTTGTTGCTTGAGGTAATGGAGGAAGCAGAAGTGAAGCGTGTCGATTGCGTCGGCGTCTACAAGAGCAAGAACAAGAATGATCACAAATAATGCTGCACGTCTTGCTTCCAACAATCACTACAAAACACTAGCTACCAGCAATCATGGTGAGTTGCATAGTGTAGCAGTGTTAGATGATCCCTGCTGATGGGATGCTACAACCAGCCCGGAGCACCAGATCTATCACGACCAAGGCCAAAGCCAAAGAGCAGTACTGCGAAAGCAAAGAAAGATGCTTCCGGTCTAGGACGAGCCATCATCAACAGACGTGTCAAGGAGCAGAAGAGACTCTATGAAGAGGCTCTACACAATACAGACTTGCCCTCGGGCTTGATGTCTATTACGCAGGAGAATGATTTGGACGAATTTTTGAATACTGCCCAGCTTGCTGAAACAGACTTTGCTGCTGGTGAGTCGGGACAGCTGGACTCGCTCAAATAATATCAAGTCTTGATAATGGTACTGATGCTACGTGACTTGCCCCCTCCATTGCTTAGAGCGAGAACGAAACATTCAAGTCATGCCTTCCTCAAGTGTCATAAAGATGCATAACCCTTATCTTCTGACTGAGGAACAAGAGACGGAAGCCAAAAGGCGACATAGGGAGAATAGAGAACGTCTCAAAGTGCCAAGACGACCTGGCTGGTCTAGAGATATGGACAAGACAGCACTAGAGAAACTTGAGCGTGAAGAGTTCCTCGAGTGGCGAAAGGGTCTAGCCGAGTGAGTAGCCAGCTTGACCCATGTCTTGACATAAATGCGTATAATTAATACAAGAATGATTTCAGTATGGAAGATCGTGAAGGACTCCTTCTGACTCCCTTCGAGCGTAATCTTTCAGTCTGGCGTCAACTCTGGCGAACAATCGAGAGATCCCATCTAGTCGTACAAATTGTCGATGCACGTAATCCATTAGGTTTCCGATGTGAAGATTTGGAAACCTACGTAAAAGAAGTTGGATTCACATCAGATATAAAAGCAGGAGCTGGATTGAGAAAGAATCTACTCATCATCAATAAAGCTGATTTACTTACTGAAAATCAGAGAAATGCTTGGGCGGATTACTTTGATGCGTTAGATATCAATTACGCTTTCTTTTCAGCTTTAGATGCTGTGGAATTACAAGAGGCCGAAGCTTTGAGGGAGCAGCAATTGGCTCAGCTCCGTGGAGAGGAGCCAGCAGTACCTGCTTACTACGAGCAGGACTCTGACAGTGAGGAAGAGGAGGAAGAAGACGAGGATGAGGAGGAGGAAGATGAGAATGACGAATCTGCATCAGTAGCTGGCTCATCGGGTTCACGTGAACAGTCCGTAGACAGTGATGCGGAACTCGCAAAGCAGATGGACGATGAAATTCGTCTCTCAGGCTCAGCTGCCCCAGAACATCGCACACACATTCTCGGTGTCGAAGAGCTAGAAGCATTATTCCTGTCACTCACACCCGATCTTGAACAATTTGCGATTCCAGGTAAACCAACACCTAAATTCTGCGTAGGTTTGGTAGGTTATCCCAATGTCGGTAAATCGAGTACTATCAATGCACTTGTAGGACAAAAGAAAGTTTCAGTTTCATCGACACCCGGACATACGAAGAACTTCCAGACTATCCATCTATCAGAAGAAATCGTACTTTGCGATTGTCCTGGTCTAGTTTTCCCTCAATTCGCTACTACGAAAGCCGGAATGGTGTGCGATGGTGTACTGCCCATTGATCAGATGAGAGAACATACCGCACCTGTTGATCTGGTATGCGCAAGAGTACCCAAGGTCATCTTGGAGGGTATCTACGGTATCCGGATACCTATACTGCCTGTTGAAGAAGGTGGTACAGGCATCCCTACTGCTCCAGAATTGCTTTCAGTCTATGCAGGTGAGACAATTATCGTCTCGCGCTAGATGTCTGAATCACAGCCGATAATCTGACGTCTCCTTTCCAGTTGCACGCGGTTACTTTACGCAAGGTCAAGGTAACCCAGACGAGTCGAGAGCATCAAGATACATCCTCAAAGACTACGTTGGCGCCAAATTGCTCTACAGTCACCCACCTCCAGGCCTGGATGCAGACGAGTTCAATGCCGAGACTCGTGATCTAGTCAAGGAAGCACTCATGCGCAAGCGAGGAGGAAAGCGAGCACCTGCAAATCGAGTAGGCAAGAAATCTGCTACTTTTATTCCCGAGTTACCGAGCGAGGACGAGGAGGAGGAAGATCAGGTTCAACTGGAAGGCGAACAGGGAGACATGGCTGCATTGGCTTCTTCTACGAGAACTTCGCGTCCACAACAATCTACTCGAGCGAACGCACTCGATAAGAACTTCTTCTTGAACAATGGCGTCTCATCGCGCATGTTTGTGAATGGCGGTAATACCACAGCGACCAATGCTTCGGTCAGTCGAGGTGCGATGTATGCATATCAAAACCGCCTGGATGAGAATGGCAAGAAGCTCTCTGGACGCAAGATAAGAGAACTTGAAAGTGCTGGTGTCATTGCAGCCAGCGCTAGCAAAAAGCACAACAAGGCAAACAAGCGAGCAAAGGCCAGAAGTGGAGGTGGTTATGATGTTTAATTCCCCTAGAATGACAACCCTGTTTCGATGTAGCTTTTCGCTTCGCTTCACCTGTTGATGTACTTTTGAGCAATGCATGCGTGTACTTGTCGATGGACAATAACAGGCTATACTGCTTCATCGCGTATCATTAATTACAGCTTCGGATCGATCCGCGCTCTGGAGCGGAGGCTTCGGAGATGTCAGTCGCCACATCTTTTTGCTGACTCCGAGGAAGGGAGCAGTTGGAATCTGGCTGGCTGGGTGACATTCCAGCTTGACCTCACAACCAAACACTCTCTTCATACATCTCCAATGAGTGCATACAGCATGGATGTCGCTGTCATAGGCGCAGGCATTGGCGGGCTTTCTGCTGCCATTGCCCTCCGCAGGCAAGGTGAGCGCCATCTTACAGGGAGAAACAGCGAGATCAGGAAGACCGCCTGAAGCTGTTTCGAGCTGGGCATCGCGACACAGCAAGAAAGCTGACATGAGCACCTCCATCGCGACCTTCCAGGCCACAAGGTCAGCCTCTACGAACGCTACGACTTTGCAGGCGAAGTGGGCGCCTCTCTCAGCTGCGCCAAAAATGGAAGCATGTGGTTACACGAATGGAATGTAGGCAGCCATCACCTTCAAGCTGAACGACAAGCATTCAAGGTGCTTGCTGAGATGTCAGAGCATGCTATTGACGCACTCTACCACTCCTCGAATCCTACAGGTCCCAATAGACGAAATGAAGCCAGTCATTCTCCGATCTCTATGCATGCACGACTATGAAACCGGTGAAGCTATCAACGATTACGATCTCAGCGATTACAAGGAGAAATGGGGTTACGAATACTACATGTTCCATAGACAGGACATGCACAAGACCCTCCTACAGACAGCCTGTGGCGAGCAAGGCGAGGGACCCCCCGCGCAGCTCTTTGTCAATCACAAGGCTGCTGAAATAGATGTAGAAGCTGGAAAGATCACATTTGAGAATGGAAAGACTGTCACTGTGGATCTGATCATCGGTGCCGACGGAGTTCGAGTGAGTAGAAAGCTTTCCGTTTCCATTCTTACAGTCGTCGAATCTATAGATGCTGATGCTTGTATACCTCTAGTCTGTGGTTAGGAACAACATTGGTGTTGAGTAAGCTGGCTTCTCTACATCTTCGCTATATCTCTGCTGACCTTTTCATACAGACCTGCAATGCGTCCTGCACCCCTAGCTGCGTATCGCTGCAATGTGCTAGCGAGCACAGTGGCTGAAGCAGGTTTACACAATTTCGCCGGTCGTCAAGTAAGCCATTCCCGTGCTCAAATGTACCACACATCCGCTCAACTGATTCATCCCTCGTGAACCCAGGGCATCGACTATTGGGGTGGCTTCCCTCAAGGTGACCGAAGTCAGTACAAGAAGATTGTAGCGACAGGGTGCAGAGGCGGTGATATCCTCAGTTTCTACGTGTTCATGCCTGTGAGTGAATCAGGCGCTGACCATGAATAGTTCAAAGCTAAATACCGCTGCACATTTACAGCAAGAAATGTCACCGTCTAGGAAAGAATTTGAAGAGGTACCAGTGGAAGTGCTCACTGCGCCCTTCAAAGGCGAGTTAGACCCTCGCATCGTTGCACTACTTGAACATTCTTTCGACCGCCGGCCGTGGAAGCTCTACATTCATGAGCCATATTCGCACTGGGTGAAGGGCAAGGCTTGCATTTTAGGAGATGCGGCCCATCCAATGATGCCAAACCAAAGCCAGTGAGCCTGCCCGTCTGCCCATACCATAAGCTAATAGCATCAACCAACTTACACATCATTTGCGTGCTTAGGGGAGCCGTTCAAGCGATAGAGGATGCAGCTGCATTAGGTATCATTTTTTCGAACAAGTATCGATACTCGCAAAATCCCCAGGCTGGACTTCAGCTATATGAGCGTATCAGAAAGCCGAGGGCAACACGAGTGCAACACGCCAGTCTGAGAGCTACAGAAAACATCAACGAGAGAATCGGTTTCTCGACACAGCCCTATACGCAAGGAAAGCTTGCAGCAACTGGCAAGCTCACGACGGATGAGCTGAACTTGTATGGTGAGTTGCAAAAGGTTACAAAAGGTGGTTCATAAATTATGTGCTAATAAAAACCCAAATTCTAGATATGAAGCTCGATGTGGAGCTGAATGCAGGCGACTTCCCAGCTGCTCGTTGGTAGATCTTGACGCTCCCGGCCGTCGTTTATATAACCTAATTGGTATTTAGTTGCAAGATAAGAATACGTTGTTCATGAACCATGTAAATAGATTTTCAGTACCTCATCTGCAAGTCATATCATTCCAAACTCGAGTGTCTGAATGTCCGTTGTGGCGAGTGACACTGTCTGCACCAAAGCGGCTTAGCCGAGCTGCATCTTTTTGCTTCACCGATACGACAACATAAGCATGGCTAAAGAGGAACCGCAAGAGCCGGATCTAGGAGAGTACACAGACTATCTAATTCTGTCAAGCAGCGACTTCACGCAGGGATGGCGGCACAATATAATGCGTCTCGCACCGGCGGCGAGCAGCGATACCACGGATGTGCGTCACTGGACAGAGGCGAAGCTGAACAGGCGAGACATGCAGCGCGTTAGGCGAGAAGAGTGGGAAATAGCACGTCAGGCTGCTGATAATGCTCGTGCTGAGGAGGAAGCTGCTGCTGCTCGGGAGCGGGGAGAGGTCGTCAATGGCGCGGAAGGCCAAGTCGAGCTTAAGCCGGGCATGCCAGGCTACATGGCAGCTCAGATCAAGAAAGAGGAAGAGCAACGTGACGACAGCAAGGTTGCTCCAGTTGCTGGGGCCGCTGCCGGTGCAAAACGACCCCGAAGAGGTTTTGGCGCGCCCAAGAAGACACGCCGCATCTTTGTGACTGAGGGATCATCAAAAGAACGACGACTTCGCTTCGAAGAACGACACCCTTGGGTATTAGAAACTGAGGATGATAAGAAACCACCTAATGAAACTAGGTGGATTGGCAAGATGGATTCATCAACTTCCGCAGCCGCCGGAGAAGGCAGCTCTTATATCTGTCTCATCCTCGATCCGCATTCTGTTGGCTCCGAAGCTGCATTCAAGGTAGTACCAGCGAACAGATGGTACAAGTTCGCAAGTAGGCCCAAATACCATATGCTTACGGCGGATGAAGCAGAGGAAGAGTTTGAAAAGATGCAAAAGGCAAGCGACCTGGATATGTGGTTCTCATCCCGCAGAATGAATACTGGCGCTTCCACAGCAAGTACTTCGAACATTAGCAGGGGTACCTCTGGCCCAGGCTCCATCACTCCCTCCGCTTCTGCACAGCAGACTGGTGGATATCGCGAGAGACTGGCACAAGCAAGAGGACCAGAAGGATCTCAATTGCCACCATCACGATTGCGGACGGTCTACGGCAGCAGACGCGCAGACGAGGCTGTCGATGCAGAAGCAGCAGGTCCAGCTGGTAGACGCGCTGGGAAATCTACAGTGCGCCCTCGACGCAGGGAAGATGTAGGTTTCGCTGAAAGTACGCTTGCAGTATTTATACTGATTCTATGATATACACTGCAGGACGAACGAGAAGACCTCGAGTTTGAAGATGATTTCCAAGATGACGAAGAAGGCATCGGTCAAGTTGGAGACGATGCTCTAGATGCAGAAGAGAACAGAGAGCTTGAGGAACGAATAAAGCGCGAGATGCGAGACATTAATGCTTTCGGGCCAACGGAAGAAGTGGACGAGGTCGATGACGAAGCAATGGAAGCCCAGCTCACAAAGAACGGCAGGCGTATGAAGAAGTTACTCAAGAAGCGAGGGCGTCGCGGCCGTCCAGAGGAGGACGAGGATGATCTTGACGATGAAGATGAGGAAGACGACGACGATGATGATGATCTTAAGAACCCTTATGCATCAGATGAGAATGAGGACTCGGACTCCGAAGACGAGAGAAGACGCAAACAGCAGAAAGAAGGCGCGAGCAGTAAATTTTCAGCTACTCAACCTCCACCAATGTCTCGCAATGGTTCGCTCAGCAGTGGGCCAAAATACCCAGGTGCTTCCTCAGCCTCTTCAGCTGGACCATCGCGTTCTGCTTCTATTGGCCCACCAGGCTCGCGTGCTGCTTCACCTGGAGCCAGTCCCCCCAATCTCGCTAAACGCGCAACCAGTCCCGATAGCAGGCCTGGTTCTCGAGCTGCATCTCCAACACCGCCTCCATCGGCGACAAAGCGTAAAGCTGAAGAAGGCAACTCGCCTACTGAAGTTGAACGAGGAGCTGGCACAACCGGAGCAACTAAACGTAGAAAGCCAGGTTCTCCTTCACCCGCTCCCGCTCTTGCTCGTGTTGCACTAGGTGACGATTCTGCGCTCATTGCTAGAGAGGAAATTGTTGCTTTCATCAGGGATCATACGCCTACTACAAAAGAGCTTCTCAAACATTTCAAAGCTGCAATGGCAAGAGATGCAAGGAATAGGGATGTCATCCTTCAAGTTACCAAAGAGGTCGCCGCTATCGTTGATGGCAAGTTGGGTTTAAAGGCCGGTGTAGTCTAGAAGAGCGGTGCATTCATTAGATGGATATCAGTGAAGTTATCTAAAGGGAGGGAAAAGGGTTGCTGTGGAATATCTGCTTTTCCGACTAGGTCTAGGTTATGTAGAGCTACATAGATTCAAAAGATTGTCTAATGTCGGAAAACACGCCAAAAGAATAGGATTGTCCATTTGCCAAGCCAAAGACCAAAAATACAGCTTAGTAGCATGCCTAGCAATTCTTTATAATTCCTCAATCTAACTGGAATATCTACAAATTCTCCATGAGAAAGTTTACCTTGAGAATGAAACAATTCCATTTGCTCATCTTTTTCCCTATATCTCTGCAGTAACCATGCTTCAAAATCTTTCTTTTCTTGCTCTGTCGCTTCTGCTCCTGTCGTATATGATCTCGTAAGAGAGTCGGTCCCTATTGGTATCTCGTGCTTTACGCTATTGCTGCGTAAATGCATATGGATAACAGGAGGTGATACACCTCTGCCGTATATTGATTGTAAAGTATAATAATCTTGCCCGTAGCCATCTCTTGGTATGCCAGGGTACGCGATTGTCACATCGAGCAGGCGAAGTGTATTTACGCGAGGTGCGAGCGAGCGCAGACAGAAGAGCAATCCAGTCGAGCGTGGCAAGAGTGTATAAACGCCGTCTTTGATACCAAGCTTCTGTGCATATTTGGCTGATACGGGACGTGTCTGCGGTGAGACTAATGTGCCTTCAGGGACTGTAGTGTTGCATCCAAACATCAGTTTCCGTTACTCCGAGCTGCCTCGCGCTCCTTGTGTATGGATCCACTCACAAAACAGAAGAACAAAAGGGTCGAAGGACCGACTGGCTTGCTCGCCAAACTTCTGCAGTGTTTTACCTAGATTGAGCTTGTCTGTATTCCAATTTCTCTCCATGAAGATGAATTGAAACATCTGCATGGCTGGTCCTACTATGGGTACCCATTTCAAGGATGCTTTGAGTACGATGATGATGGAGCTATGCAGTTGAGCGAAGTACAGTAAGGACCTGTAGGTAAACTTTGTCAGCTTGCTAGAATAGAGCGAGAGGTTCATAGAGGGTATGCTGTGTACGTACCAAATATAGGACCAGTCGCAGTAAACCTAATATCGGTCGTCAGCACACCGGCAAAGCGGTCTGGAAGGAGTTCTTAAGCAGCTCACCTGATGATTTGACATGAGGACCATCCGGTCAGGAAGGTCGAGGCCAATTACAATTCCCTGCTCATTGCGGTGAACAATCTTGTGCAAGTTCAAGCTTTCGTCATTGGGATCAACGGTAATGCGGAGGACGGTGGGAGCCCAGATTGAGGTGATGAGGACAAGAGTCCTTCCGTATAACTGTGCACGGACGACGCGTGCATATGATATGTGCAAGGGTGTCAGATCACGTCGGTCACGCTTGACTGTGCTTAGACGGGAGGTGGCGGCTTACGTCTTTGTGCCATGCGCGGAGGGAGGTGTACAGCCGAAGAGTCGCTGGGTGTATGCGGAATACGAGGCTGCTCAGCTGCAGGACGTGAAGCCCTAGCATCGCTGCCATGAAGAAGGCGTTGAAGACGACCATTTGCCCGTACTCGAGCAGGCCAGGTGGAGGCCGCTTTGACAGCGGCACTGCATGGAGGTCGCGGGCCATGGCGAGAGAGGGATCCAGTGTCTTGAGAGAGTGTCACTGCTGTTGATGATACTGTGAGAGAGAAATGTCCATCACTCTATACAAAAGGTAGGTGATCGCGGTCTGGACAAGTCGCTGCCTCGACAAAAGTCACATATTCCATCTTCAAGCCGACACCACCACGCGCAAGACAGTCAACATGGCAGCAGTCAACGGCACCGACGGGCCATCGTCCTCAGCCATGCAGAGCAACGTCGAGATCTCGTCGCGCATCCTGCCGCACATCGACAGACACCTCGCGCTGCCCGTCCTCAATTTCCTGGAAGAGCATGCCGTGTACCCCAAGGAGGAGGTCCTGCAGGCCAAGCTCGAGCTGCTGCAGCCCACAAACATGGTGCACTACCTCGACAGCGTGCGCAAGGAACTCGCTGGCGACTCGAGCGACGGCGTCTCGTCCGAAGTCACGCAAAAGGCAGACAAGATTGTCCAGCGTCGCGAGGAACTCAAGAGCAAGGCGGACACGGTCATTGAAATCATCAGCAACCCCGAAGTAGCAGCCTCGTTGGGTCAGGACAAGGAACGCAATCTGACTACCCTCCGTGAAAAGTACCATGTAAGTGCTCGCTGCTCCCCGGCCGCACCTTGCTGCTCTGCGGCCTCTCGTCCAAAATTCGTTCAAAGGCCTCTCTATTGAAGCAAGCAATGGGCTAATCCACCTCGACTTCTGCAAACACACAGCTCGACGTCGCACAAATCAACCACCTCTACGAATACGGCCAATTTGCCTACTCGCTAGGCGACTATGCCGCAGCTTCCGACTACCTCAATTCATTCCGCATCCTCTCGATTGATCCCTCCCTCACGCTGTCCGCATACTGGGGCAAGCTCGTTTCAAACATCCTGGAAGAGCCCGAAGACGGCGAAGAGAAGACATACGATGCTGCATTCGACGAGCTAAAACTGCTCAAAGACGACATTGAAGCGCACCGACATTCCCGAGCTCCCGCCGTCCAGCTCCAACAGCGAACGGCCTGGCTTCACTGGTCGCTTTTTGTCTACTTCCGCCATCCAAAAGGCATCCAAACGCTCGTAGACACATGGACAGAGTCAACGCCAGAAGCTGGAGACAAGAGACGCTCCTACTACCTCGATACAATTCAATCAGCATGCCCTTGGCTGCTACGCTATCTCGTAGCTGCAGCTGTCGTCTCGCACACCGGTCCTCTCAAGCTTTCTTCCTCCTTCGGCCAGCCTGCTCAAGGGCGAAAAGCAATGCTCTCCGGCAAGCTATTCCAAATCTTACGTGTCGTTGAACAAGAGAAATATCAATACTCGGATGCAATCACCGAGTTCTTCAGACTCTTGTTAGGAAGCGTTGACTTTGAAGGCGCAACTGCTTGCTTGAAGTTGGCAAATGAGGAAGTACTCAAACAGGACTTCTTTATTGACGCTGTCAAAGCAGAGTTCACCGACCGTGCGAGACACTTTATGTCGGAAGTATACTGCAGAATACATCACAAGATTGATATTGCGTAGGTTTCCCTCCACTTTGCATTTGATGATGACATACGCATCGACTAATGGTTTTTGAATCTACCGTAGCGATCTCTCCTCACGCCTAGGCCTCACACCAGTCGAAGGTGAACGCTGGATTGTCGAGCTTGTCCGTGACGCACGCTTGGATGCCAAGATTGACTTGCAGAAGAATATCGTTACAATGAATGTGCCAGTGTAAGTTACTAATAAATTTTTAAGTCGTCATTCAGTATCTGACCGCTTCTTCCTCTGCCCCTTTGATTTCACAGCGCATCCATCCATCAAACCATTTCCGACAGGTCGAGACAGCTTCTTGACCGGGCACAATACATTCTTCCTCAACCTGCGCAATCAGGTGATTTCCAAGGACAACAAGGTCAGCAAGGGCAAAAGAAGGGAGGTGGTGGACCACGAAGGGATAATAACAATGAGCAGAGGAGAGGTGGAGAAGGTGTTGGTCAAGGACAAACACCCCGTCCTGTTGAAGTCAAGTAGTTTTGCAGTCATCGAGACTCCTTCGAAAAAAGACTGCAGTAATGATACAATATGCTGCTTCTAGTCTAAGAACCCTCTTTCTTTACGTCTGTTGCACTGTAGACAGAATGGTAATTTGTTTCGTCGCAGACAGGTCGATTGGCATGCTATAGTGTATGCAGCCGGAAAGTTGTGTATTCAACGTTTTTCTTCTTTGCAAAGACAATTTTACACTGTATCTGTTGCGAATGCTCTATGGAGGCGTAGTGTGGCGTTCCTGTCAACTCAGGAATTGAATATGCGAGAATGCAATTGGTCATGTCTGGCTGCTAGTATTTCGCCCAAAGGCCATGTCGTAGCTGGCCCTTCTTCGTCATTTCCACGTTGCTGCTTACGCCGGGCTTCTTCCTCGTCAAGAACTTTGTTGACTACTTGACGGATGTCTACAAGAAGTAGCCGCTGCGCTGCGTAAGGACCTGCTAGATTGAGCCGCACAGCTGAAGATAGTATTGCTCGAGCTTGCAGGAAGAGGTGTAAGTGTCGGGAGCGAGCTATTGCACATTCACGACTACTTAGTATATTTTGGGAATCAACACATTACATGCCCACTCACCCAATGATAATCCCAGGGCTGCACAGAGAACAGGAAAGCAGATGGGTAGATGTCCATGTACAGTGGCACTCCTGCCCCTACTTGCCATCTTTAACTTCTCCATGAAAGTGTCCAACTGGATTTGCATTGGATCTACTGGGGATGCAGGTCCTACTTGTTCCTTCGCAAATGCGCGGGAGTATAGAGCTAAGAGCGCTATTCCTTGTGCTTTACTAGCTCGCCTTGCTACGTGATTTAGGAGCATTGCTTCTAGATCTGCATCTAGTCTCCTGATGCAATCCACCGTATCGTCGATGAGTAGAGTGGGTGAGGTTTCAGAAGGACCATCGGAACAGCGCAGCTTCCATACTGCTTCATGCGCCTTGTCGAAGAATGGTAGGTTCAAGTGGGCATATGACGATAAGGACTCTTCGAGGAAGGAAAGTAGAGTGAATGAGCGCGAGCTATTCCCAGCCGAAGAGGAGGAGGACGACGACGAAATGAATCCATGCTGATAGAACGACTCGAGGCCTGATGAAGCTACGAATCCGCCTGTCGGGAGTGCAGAGTCCGATAAGCTGGGAAAGAGACAAGTTGCCAGTTGTCAGAACAGGATCGCCGGGCAGATAAAGGTGGAAGCATGGATTACACGAGCAACAGGTAGTCTTCTAAGTCATGCTGCTTGCTGCTGTCCAGCTCTTGCGCGCTGATGCTCGTGTGCGTCGCCGTCGCCCGACTCATCCAATCGTCGAAAGAGCAAAAGCTGGAGCTGGATCCCACGGCCGTTCTTGACTTTCGCCCAAGTACCTAATAAGTGGAATCCTCGAGATCCAGACAGAGTGAGCATGTCCTGCTATCCTGAATGGCGTACAGAAGGGCGCAGAGACTGATAGCTCGTTTCGTTCGCAGACCTTCATAACCGACAATGAGACCTTCACCAGCATCAATGAGCGGAGGCGGACACAGTGGGTGCAGTTTGAGACCAGGCTGGATAGACAGCTTTTGAACACTGATGCCTTGCACAGTGCCAGGTGGTCACCGATACACCGGCTGGTGGGGTGCCTCAGGTGAGCTTCCACAGTACTCACAGCTCTCGACTCTAGCGTGGACGATGGCTAATCGCGACTTTGCACACACAGGTGGCCCAACACAGAAGGGCATAACCCAGTACAGTGCGCATGATACGTCTAGATGAACTGACACTCAGGACTAATGCTAACTGGACTCGCTCGCTCCATTTATCAACCCGCAGCCCTCTCCCACTTCCGCCAAAATCCGATCCAGGGAGCTTTGAAGCACTCTCTCTTCCAAGGCTTCTCGAGAATCGTGTCGCAGGTCCCTTACTTCCTCCTTCCATTCGTTGCCGGTGAGTCATAAACGAATACATGTACAGATGGGACGGAGTTCTGATGTTTGCTTTTCGCGAATGCAGGATACGGTACAATTGCATGGGCTGTCAAGAAGAACGAGTGGTACAAGTGGGTCCAACTCTGCTGAACTCATACACAGCAATAACTGCGACTGACATTTTGTTGTATAATCTTTAGCTCCAAGGAAGGTCACCTTGCTACCGCTGAGCACGATGATTAAATGCTCTTCGGCTTTGTTCTTGTAGATTTGTACACATTCTGCAACGCGGACTGTCATATTCCATCAGAGATGTCATCAGAGATGTAGAGTTGCGTACTTCGACATCCCCATCACGGGTAGATTGAAACGCACCTGACTTTCTCGTCCATTCGCTCTGCTTGACCTTGCCCGACGTTGCGGCTTCTTGCTTCTCCTCCACCCACTCTATTGCACGCCTGAAGACAACGACGCTGGCATGAGGACACGGCCGCCATGGGAGCAGCGCAGAGCAGTATGCGCCCAGCCGGCATGGTGCTGCCTGTCAGCTACCTCGGCGAGCTGGGCAGTGAGATCCAGTACGAGAAGAGGTGAGGCCTGCTTCGTCAAAGGCAATCGGCCCGCCCAGGATGGTCGAATTGCATGTTAGTTCGAAGGGAGATGCTGACACGTCTTGCAATATGCCGCTGTTGATCCATCAGCATGGGCTCCTCGCGCTTTCTCAAGTCCATAAAAGCCCGGCATCGCTCTGGCGCTCTCGTCATCAAGGTCTTTGTGAAGCTCGACTCGCATATGGACCTCAGGCCCACTTCGAAGCGTATAGCTGGTGTGTACTGGTTCGCACTGGCAGTCAGAGCCGTTCTGATACTCAAGCTAACCATGGTCTACTGGTTAGCCGAGCGAGCTGCCCTTGCGGACTGTCCAAATGTGCTTCCATATAGTCAGGCACTAGCGACCGAGCGCGCTGGTTATCTTATACGACAATGGCTTGCAAGCAACCTCTACGACCGTATCAGGTAACTTGGCAATCTCTTGAAGCTTTGTTATGATTGATGCTCACGCTGTAGTGCACTCTCTCCCATTATCGCATGTATAGCACGCGACCTTTCCTCACAATGATTGAAAAGAAATGGATAGCTTTCCAGCTCTTGTCAGCTTTGAAAGATACTCGTGCACGAAAGGTATCGCACGGAGATATCAAGAGTGAAAATGTGCTCGTTACGTCCTGGAATTGGGTATACCTTACGGATTTTTCAAGCGCTTTCAAGCCGACATATATACCAGAAGACGACCCTTCCGACTTCTCGTACTTTTTTGACACTTCAGGTAGAAGAACTTGTTATCTTGCTCCTGAAAGGTTCTATAGCCAAGATAGTGATATTGGGCGGAAGAAAGCTACTCTAGAAGTCGGGAGATCGTTGGGCAAGATCACCCACAGTATGGACGTCTTCAGCTTGGGATGTGTACTAGCGGAGCTGTTCATGGAAGGAGCACCACCGTTCACTTTAGCTCAGCTCCTGCAATATCGAAAGGGCGACTATACGCTAGATGGTTACCTCGCGCAAATTGAGGACGAAGGAGTCAGGGTAAGTCGGAGATGGCATACCTGCACTCATCCTCGCCATCAACTGACACTTCACCTCGATGTAGAATCTAGTTCGAAGCATGATCTCGCTCGATCCAGCTGCCAGACTGAGTTGCGAGCAATATTACATCGATTCATACGATCAGGTCTTCCCGGCTTCGTTTTACGATTACTTCCACGATTTTGTAGCCTCTACAAACGAAATCAACGCTGTCCATCCCGCTCAATCTGTATTATCGAAATCAGGCGCAAGCGTCAGTGGTGCTTCTACGCCTCAAATAGGGTCAAATACAGTCATCTCGGCTTCTGCCCCAGAGACCGATAATGAATTGCCTCTACCCACCAATGCAGATGAAATCATCAATAGGATATGGACGGAATTTGAGCAAATCGAACGTAGGTTGGATCCACAGGGGATGCGTCAGTCCAACCTCGAGGAGCATCCACATACTGTGATGACGTCTAGCGATGTGAGCGAAACACTTAATTGTCCGTCTAAAATCCGAAATTAACATGCTTACTGGCTTGTAGTCTGTCTTTCCTGTTAAGTTGCCTCTGCCTCTGTCGAATACAAGCGCCGACTGTCAACCCGTAAAAGCGGCAGCGATAGGTGCGTGTATCCTGCCGATATCAGTTGAAGCCGGCGGGAGAACTCACTCTGAAACCTTTTGTGCTTGCCACAGACGGGCCAGCTGTCATTATCCTCTCTCTGGTCTGCTCAAACCTTCGTAATTGCGCATGTGCGAGCTCCATATTGAAGGGCTTCGATGTTCTACTAGCTATCAGCAAGTACCTTACAGACGAAACAAAGCTGGATAGAATGCTTCCGTTCGTGGTTTCGCTACTGCAGAACGATGCTGCATCGGTTAGAGCTGCAGCATTGCGGACTCTGACACAGACAGTAAGTATCGTTTGGACTCATCACATTTAGATGCAGGTTGACTGACCTTCGGGTGTGTCTTAGCTCATCAGCATCGAGACAATAACACCGTCAAATGCTGCCATCTTTCCTCAATATATCCTTCCGAACATTGTGCCCTTCGCCGGCGATCCAGATGAACCAGTACGGTGCCTTCTAGCCCAATGTTTACCTTCTTTAGCGGAAAGCGGGCAATGGTATCTCGATATGACCCAAGCGATGAAAGCTGAAGGGACGTTCAAGCTCACTCGGGCGCATGACTTCGACGGCGCGCCATATGAGGTGGGCAGTCGTGATCTGAGCTTGTTGTGCCAGGCAGAGACTGACTGATGATTTCGCAGATGAGTTACGATGCATCCTTGCTGGATCTACAGGGCCAGATACAGGATCTTATGAATACCCTCCTGGTCGACCCGTCCTCGGCTGTAAGAAGAGCGCTTGTTCTCAACATCACTCCGCTGTGCGCTTTTCTGGGCAGAGCTCGCACAGCTGATATTCTCGGTCTGATGACCACACATCTGAACGACCGAGACTGGCGATTGCGAGCGGAGTTCTTCGGATCTATGGTTGGCGTATCGACTTGTATCAGCGTCAAAAGTGTGGACGAGTATGTTCTGCCGTTATTGGCAGGCGCACTGGCAGGTAAGTAAAGACTATTGTCGGCACCTTATAGCTCCAACCTGATGGTTGTCTGTGTGCAGATACCGAAGAACAAGTCACGTCTCGCGAGTTGAGCTCACTGTCCACTCTGACAAGTCTAGGGATTCATCAGAAGCGGCGACTTTGGGATGCTCTATTTGCGGTCATTCCTCTTCTCTACCATCCGAATATTTGGATACGATCAGGTTCTGCGAGCTTCATAGCTGCTGCTTCCAAACAACTAAGTGAAACGGAAAGATGGTGCTGTTTATATCCTGGACTTCGCAAGGTCCTGTCAGTCGACATCGGGACAATAAACGAGTTTGACATCATTTCTGCGCTGCCAGCACCGGTAGGTCATTTCTGCCAATGCTAAACATGCTGGTCTCCTGACAAAACATTCCGCAGGTCTCGCGCTCGATATATGAAGCTGCAGTATCATGGGCACTACGCAGCCCAGGCAGTACGATGTGGCAAGGAGACTTCACAGTCAGTGGGATGCAGCTGGCCAAGGCAATTGAAGCGGCCATGCAAACACCAGTACTGTCGACAGAGTGAGTTACACATCTCCATATTCTTCAACAGGAAGGTAAATCTGACATTAGCTTGACAGTGACAAGCTCGAAATGCAGAAAATGCAAACACTTGGCATGTCAGAAGCAGATAGCTACAAGCTATTGACATTGCGAACCTACATTAAACAGATCGCTGTAACTCGCAAAAGGTATGTTTGCACGTGTGCATCTGCGTCCTTACTGCTTTATGGCTGATACAAACCTTTGACAGCGCATCTAGCATGTCTTCCGATGATCCTGCTTCAGAAACTCTGTCTTTCGTTGAGGAAACCAGACTGGCGAACTTCGGCGTTGTACCACAGAATATTATATTCTCGACAACCGATAATCTTGGAGCGCGTTTCGCATCCCGTACAACCTCATCGGATGGCTGGTCTCGTAGCTCGCTAGCGGGTGAGGCAGCATCAAGCTCCCCCTTGGAATACAACGCGCGCCTTCCGATTGCTAGATCCGTCAGCGGTAGCAGTACCGCTGATGCCCTCCGCAGACGCTTAGCAATGACAAACACATCCTCAACTTCACTCAATAGCATGCAAGCAGGTGGATCTCCTCGGAACCATGGCATCGCTACTAGGCCTGCTTTACCGACATCTACTCCGTCGATGGATGGCGAGCGAACACACGGAAAGGAGGACAATATCGATACACTTTCCAATGCGGCAACGGCTGTCAGTAGTACAAACCCAGCTGCTCCCTCCCCACTGAGCAAGCAGCGAAGTAGGGTTAACATGCATGGTGTTGAGCTCTCAAAAGCATCGCCAGCTATTGGCGAAGACACGACCACAGCCATTGGCCATCTCACAAGTGAAGCAGGCAACGAAGGGGCTAGCATGTCTGGTATTTCGACTCCGGTTGCGATGGCCAACAACAAGACATCGGGCGGACGCTTTCACAGTACTTACGAAGGTGACGACCCTGCTATCAAGCAATTGTTGGATAGAGCCTACCTCGATTCATACCGGGAGCCAATGCCAGAATTTGGTCCTTTCATTCCTGACAAAGTTAGCCGAAAGCGTATGCTTCGCCCAGGTGCTAGAGAAAGAGTTCGCAGGTGCCCTGAAGGCACTCTCATTGGCAATCTGGTAGAGCACATGGACGCAGTGACTTCGCTTGCGGTCGCTCCAGATCATCTGTTCTTCACGACTGGCTCGGCCGACGGTACCGTCAAAGTCTGGGATACGACCCGGCTTGAGAAGAATGTTACAAGCCGTTCTCGTCAGACCATCAATCAAGGTGGCCGGATCACTTCGGTAATACTCTTGGAAAATAGTCACTGTGTTGTATCGGCCTCCACCAACGGTTCGATTTGGGTCAGTCGAGTGGACATACACCAACAATCGGGTCAAATGCCGCGCTACGGAAAGGTCGCAACGATCAGGCAGCATTTGGTTGACTCGTCATCTGGTGATTATGCGACGTGCATGCTCCACTACGACACGGGTATGTGTATCCTGAACCTACCTTCCTCGAAAGTTGTCTGATTTGACCTCATCTAGACTCCGCCTCAAACCTGGTCTACGCCACAATGCAGTCGAAGATCGTTATATTGGACGTGCGCACACTTCGAAGCATTATAACTTACCAACAACCCAATCAAAGTGGACCCATCTCGTGCATGTGTCTAGATAAGAAGCATGCCTGGCTCCTGACTGGGACTCTATCAGGGTTTCTCACACTGTGGGATCTTCGCTTCGGATTACGATTGCGTACATGGAAGGTAGGGAACGAGAAGACCGGAGGTGTGCAGTCGTGCACTATTCACAGCACTAAGGGGAAAGGTAGATGGGTAATCGTAACCCTGGATAACTGCGAAGGGTTCGAGACTTGGGACATTGGAACAGCGCAGTGTGTCGAACGCTTCATGCTCATTCATGACCTAGCAAGTAAAGAAGTTCTGCGGGACTTGCGGCGGCAACGCTCGACGTCAACAGCGAGTAAAAACAGCCGGACGGCGGGACAGGTTGCGCAAGCAGTTGACGACAACCCAGCTCAGGCCATCCAGAAGCTGCTTGCGAATGCAAACGAATTGGCAGAGGCGAGGAACGATACGTCCAATGAACCACAAAGCGAGAACCCTGCCGCTGCACTGCACGGTTTCCAGCATCGACCAAACCGTCCTGCGATCAACACGATATTGCATGGCTTGGACTATGCTCATGCATCAGGTGCATCCGCTCTTAGCACTCTCCCAACAGTGGTCGAAATGGCAGGTGGTAGCGGACAGCCTGCAAGAACGCGACATGCGGATGGAGGATGGATCATATCTGCTGGAGAAGATAGAAGACTAGTCTTTTGGGACCTGTCGATTGTCGAGAAGTCCTCGCTTATAGTGGGTGTCGAGGAAGGAGAGGACAAAGCCACTTATGGTCGAGAGAATGTTGAAGGAACCGACATATTTACCGAAATTCGGTCAAATGGGAAAGGGACAGCAAACAGCAGTAAACGAGCAAACCTTACCGCGGGAAGTCAGCAGAACTTGCTCAGAGCGCATCAAGATGCTATAACGGCGCTGGCTCTGCTGGAGCTACCATTCAAGTGCGTGGTCAGCGCTGACCGCAGTGGCAATGTAAAAATTTGGGAGTAAAGACCGCAACAAGGTTTCTATTGAACACAATAACAAGCATTGAAGTACAGTGTAGTACTTCCGTAGTCTGGAGAAGTTGGGGTGTGTCGTGTTGTTGTTGATAGTATCTATGCTAGACTCTTCGTTTATTACTAGGAGCTGCATCTCCAGCCTTTGCTTTTCGCTTCTTGAACATGGGAGCGCTACTTTCCGATGCGTTCCGCGTTGCACTATCGTCGTCTTCCCTCTTCGGCTCTATCAATTCCAATGCGGCTTTGTACCTTTCTTCCTGCTCTTCAGGCGTTTCTTCGTATTCCTTGAGCTCTACGGCCTTGAATTTATTCTTCCCGTCGACTACATGCTGCTTTTTCACAGCTTCCGAGACAGGCGCTTGTGTTTTCGCTTGCTCTCTGGCTTTTGCTAATGCGTCTTTCACAGCCGTTAGCTTGGGCGACCGCACTTTGACCTTGATCTGACCATAGTCATCGTCGTTGAGCACTGGCAGTGACTTTTCCTTGAAACTTTTATGCGACATCTTTCTGTTATCAACCTCTTCGCGCTCTCGTGGAGGGGATGCATCCCGTGTAAGAGCACTATCCTCTTCACCAGGTTGATCGACCGAAGTAGAGCGAGGTCGTGAGGGTCCAGGTGTAGGTGCTACCAGCTCCCATTCACCCGCGTGGCCTTCTTTGTCCCGTAGCTCTTTCTCCTTCTGTAGTTTCTCTGCTTCAAGATCTGTAAAGCCTAGTGAAGCGGCAGTCGAGTAGCTCCCACCAGATGTTGACGACGAGGTCGCTTTCCGCTTGAAAGGCGCAGGTGCGCTTCCAGACGTTGAAGCTTGCGCAACACTGATTCCCATTGCTGCAGCTGCAGCCGCATCTATACTTGCTATTTGACGGGCTTCCTCCGCTTTCTCTCGCTCTTGCTTGCTGCCTTTCTTGTATATGTCACGGATGTATCGCTCAAGGTTGCCCTTGTGTCGCATACCAGAATCATGATGTGAACGTGACTATGAAAAGAGATACAAGTCAATGATCTACACGCAATCAAGCAAGCTACAACCCTTGCAGTACTCACTGGCTTGTCATCGGCTATGTACACTTTACAACTGCAATGGAGTGAGAATAGAATAGCAAGCCGTCAGCTTAGCTGCTGCCCGACCCAACGCCTGAACAGTCTGAGCGTCAGTGGACTCACTATTTGCAGTAGAACTTCTGGTGTGACACCCAGTATTCAGACATTTTGCTGGTGACGCGGTTGGTTGTGCATAAAGTCGAGTGCACTTCCAGTCTGTTGATGAAGATGATAGCAGATGTGGCAAAACCACACAGCAGCCGCAGCAAACTGCGAGGTTGTATCGAATACCTTCCCAAGTTCTGCTTTACAGCGGGCTGAACAGTGATACAGTAGAAGGCCATTCGGAACAGAGTGAGAGTTTCAACATATAGTAGTACAAAATCCTAGCCGTCTGGCGGCGCCCATCACAACTCATATGAAGCCCAAAGCTAAGAAAGCAAACGAACTACTCGACCTGCAAGCGCTTCTATACAGTCGATCTTCACCTAGTCGAGATGAATATCCCTTCCATTCCGTCGTTTTTTCACCTGCCTCTGTCTGCTTCTTGCATTGGCTACGGCAGTCGAAGTAGGTTTCTTACCGCCGCAATTATGT
Source organism: Cystobasidium ongulense (assembly GCA_022835595.1). Taxonomy (NCBI): domain Eukaryota; kingdom Fungi; phylum Basidiomycota; class Cystobasidiomycetes; order Cystobasidiales; family Cystobasidiaceae; genus Cystobasidium; species Cystobasidium ongulense. Next base: position 288,337 of record BQUP01000012.1, on the reverse strand, counting down.
TTGTTGGATGTAGGCGAAGCCATTGGGACTGCCTCAGCTTTTCTACCTGCACCTACACCTGGAGAATCGGGACTCTGTATAACGCCTGACTCTTCAACCGTCTCTTGCTCGGCGCGCGCAGCCGCAGTTGGCAGGGCAGGAATTTCGGGATCTTCTTCTGGTTCGTCATTTGCTTCAGCAGAACCACGTCTTCCGGTGCGGCTTCCTTGTCCGTCGGGGAAGACGGCAATTTCAGAGTCAGATGCCTCTGTGTCTGCGCCAGTTTCTTGCTGGCCAGTGGCAGCTGTCTCAGCGGTAGTTTGGGAATCTGCGACTCCAGGGCTTGCTTGCACAGCAGGCGCGGCAGAAGAGTCCGAGCCATCGCCACAGTCTGCTTTGCCTCGTGCTTCTGCCTCTGCTTCTGTAGTCGTGATTGGATTGCAGCCTGGGAGCTTTGGCAGTGGGCCCAATATCTGTGCTTCCCAGAACTCGCTCAGCATCTGCTTAGCCAGGAGCCTGCCACGGAAGATTCTACTCACCACCTCAGGTTCTGGTAAATCAGGCGAGTTTCCCTCCTTCTTGCAATTCCCGCTTTCCACTTTCGTCAATCGTGGGCAGATATCGACGCTTCCATTGCTCCCTCCACCGTCGCAATCTTTCAGCGCGCCGGCCAGGGCGGAAGTCTCCCATCCTAGACTGACATCAGCTAGTCCAAGCGAGGAATGAACGCCGCACATAAAGCCGCTCACCATTGAAGAAGTCGCCGTGGATTCCAAAACTGAAGGGAGGGTGGCTCGCCGTCCATACCCTGTAGGATCTCCGTTGGAGAGCACAAATGGTTGTTCCGGATTCATCGCTTGGGCCCAGCTGATGCCATTGGTAGGATCGTCTTTATTGTTCCACCATAGTTCGTACTATAGAGTATATCTAGTCAATATCTGCCCAAGCGTGTAGTCTGACATTTTCGCTCACGTGAAGCTCTGGGTAGAGGATCGGGTGGCTCGCAGGACATTTGCCGTTCTGCAGATAGACGACATGACTTCTGTCGCTGGACTCCAGACGTCCATCGCCGCATCTGAAGTGTGGGAAGCATGTCAGGACGATCGGTGTAGCTGCGCTGCAGCCGAGACCGTTTGATCCCATCAAACGTACCGGGGGAAATGGACGTTCATGCGCACTGCATCAAAATTTTTTTAATCAGCGGACTATGATGATACAAACTCAGTCCCAACGAACCAGTAAACGGGCAGCTACAAAGGTAACAGCTCAGCGGTGAAGCTCATTCAAATAGGTGAATTGCAAACGTACGCCATTTTTGGGAAACCATCTGAGTGGTGTACACACGCGCATTAGCCAACTTTGCTGCGCATCTTTAGAGATTTAGCAAACGAACTGGTTTTGACATCCTTCTCCTACGCGAGGAAACCAAAACGCTTAGCAAAACCTGTGCAATGGTCTGATCTTTGAAGAGCTCACTGCAATACCGTCACCTAGACATTCGAAATATGTGTAGAAGGGGTCGGCGCCAGGAGGCGGGTTGTAGGAGCGGGCCATTGATTGCCCGCCCATCATTCTGAAACCCTGCAAGGACAGAATCGATATCAATGAGTCGTGTCGCTTAATATAGGAGAGAGCGATCCTCACTTCTGGAAAGGGCTGGGTGTCTTCTTTGGTATTGTATTTGTAGTAGACCTGAAGGCAAATCATGGCAGTTCCGTAAGTCATTCGCAGTTCAGTCCCGAGCAGTAGGAGAGCTGGTTTGACGAACCGTCAATCCCTGATTGCCGCCATTGGCGGCGATAAAAGTGCCATCGTTGCGCCTGATGTTCAACAAAGAGTGATTAGACAGACGAGGCTGTCCAATAACTGTGCACGACATACCAGAAATATATCATAGGGGTCTATAAAGACATGAAGGTCAGGTATTTCGCTATCAGTGTCTGGAAAGTCCAGACTAACCCAGTAAGCGCTCGAATCCTGCTGCACGCCCGAGGAAGTGCACTTTGAGGCCCGTAGCGAAGCGTAAGTGACCTCTGTACCGAAATTGAAGCCTCCTGCGACAGTGTGGACTGGAGAGGCTAGTCAGCTGTCTATCATCCAGGCATTGAACGGGCGTTATTAATCGCGTACCATGTCTACTGGTCTTTCCACTACAAATATTGGCCAAGTATCAGCAGAAGCCCTCACAAGCTTGCCCATACTCGATGATATCTACTCACGGCGAGACGATAGGATCCTATATAAGATTTGTCAGCAGATGAAGTTCTGAGTGAATTCGACGGATGCACGGTAGAAGGAGCTTACAGCTCTTTCCTGTACTAGGGTACCGACTCCAAGACGGAAGAAAGCCGCGACTGGATGGATCTGGCAGAGGGCGATGAGCGCGAATACGATGGAATGAGTAAAAGCAAGCATGAGGGGGAGAGGGGAGAGTGGTGAGGTGGAGGTGGGTCAAGCAGGAGCGAGTGCCTTGGTGGAGGAGAAGGAAAGCAAGGACAGCAGGATCAGTCACCAGCCCGAGGTCACGCCAGAGCGGTCTCTGTCTACCTATCCCCTTTATCTCTGGAAAACCTCTTGTCCATCTCTCATGGCTTGATGCCTTAGTGCCCGAGTGCCGCTGTAAGCAGCTTGGCACAGTGGCTAAAGAGCAGCAGGAGCAGCGGTTAAGAAGCGCCATAGTATGGATCCATAGCGGGTCAGATGGACTTGCATGCAGTCGGCTGAGATGGAGAACGATAGCGAGGCGAGGTGCGGCTTTGGGGTTGCGGCCTGGGTCAGATTAAGCCAGTAGTAATATGGTACCGTACATCATCATAGCCATGGCATTTGGGCGCTCCCCGTCGCCTTTGACGCTGGCTGTAGGGTTTGCACTCGCACATCACGTTGTCTAGCTTGATGATCAGCTCATGAGAACCTCTCGAAAGAGCCACCAGACTACTATGCAGCAGTGTTTGATTATGCTATCCAAATGGGTCTGCTGCTCAGTATGTGTAAACCCTCGTGGCGGAAGTAAAAGAGTGTTGGGCCAGGAAGCCACTGGCTGTTGTCGTCGCTTCGGACTGCTCTTTCGTCGAAGTGGTCTGCTATGCCCCGAGTGCCTCGCAACAACAACACCACACAGCGAACACTCAAGCGGGACTTCAACATGGGCCGAGGACTGAAGTAACAAAGTGCTGCTTCAATGCCACGTATGCAGGCAGCCCTGCCTGTCTGCCGTATTCACGGAGAGCTGCAAGTAGTGGAAAACCGGAAGGGTCGTGTGATGCAGCCAGACACTACGGACGAGCGGCAACGACCGAGATGGCTGGAGCGTCCTGCGTGTAACGGTCATCTCATTTTCACACCTTACAGCGCAACGCCGTTCGTCATGCCTCGCTTCTTCGCCGCTGCTATGTTACATCGCCTCAGGGTAACACGATCCGAGGAGATGATGGCTGGTTCTGTTTTTGGCTAACCTGCTTCCCTCTGCTCTCTGCCGCTATATACCACAACACACCACACTAGAATCCACCACCTGTTCACAGAAGCTAGCCATAGTGATATGGCCTCTATACATCATCTACCGCAAGAGCTGCTTCAGCATATTGTCCGTACCACCCTCAATGATACTAGTACCAAGCGCACTGAGGGGAGTCGCACTCACACCATCAAAGCGTTCTCTCGCACAAACCGAGTCTTGCGCGCCATCGCGGTGCCCCATTTATGGCGCAATGCCCAAATCTCAGTTGCCTTCGACAATTTACCCCAGTCCCTGGACGCTATTGAGAGTTTCGCACAGCCATCACATCCAGTTCGACAACATGCACGTACTCTTTATCTCAACGTCGATAGCCACCAAGTCAGCTTGAACTCGGACGTACTGTCGTCATTGGACACACAGCTTGCAGCAGCGATAACAGGTATGACGGGCTTGGAATCAGCTCGTATACAATTGCACACAATGTATGTATTCTCGGAGACTATGCGAGCTATACTCAAGCTCCCTGCTTTGGAGTCATTGAACATAGCATCAAGAGGATGCCTGAAGCTTCCTGAAATTCGAGCAGACAAGCTCGTGACTTTGCTGGTACACAATGATGCTGGGAGTTGTCAATTCGACCTCTCGTGCTTTCCAATATTGAGAGACTTGAGTCTTAGTATGGAAGACACTTCAAGTGGTCAGAGCTGGGAGGAAGTCTGCTTCCCTCAACAGCTGTGGTCGACCTTAAGATCTCTGTCGCTACGCGGCTTCACGCTCGATCCTGATAAACCTCTTTCTCGACTAGCTGAGTCTCTGCACAGATACCAAGGGATAAATGCCCTCGAAAGTATCAGCTATCATCTAGCCCAGAACGAGCAAGATGCAACTTATGCCTGGCAATTGCTCGGTCAGCATACTCACTTGAGAAGCTTGAGTTTCACAGTACCTTTATTGTTCGATGCGAGATATGCTAGAAGAATGGTCAGAGCCTTCCCACTTCTTGGGACGTTGGAACTGTTCGCTTTCTCAAGAGCGGCTGCTTGGCAGTGGCCTGATCCGTTTGAGGCTTATATTAGTGCATTCGCCGAACTGAAAGACCTCAAGGTACTGGCAGTCAATCACAATGAGACGAGTACAGTAACTCCACTGCCATTGACACTCCCTCCAGGACCTCTCCCAATGGGCCTTTCTTTGGCCGCACATACCTCACCGGCAGGATTGACAGGCGATGTTCTTGAAAATCAGGCTGTCACTGCTGAAGCAGATGGTACGATGGTAGAGGATGAGGCGGAACCATTAGTCTATGGACCTTTGGGCAGCAATTTTTGCTCGAGCGTATGCGCGGAAGACGTAGAGATACAGCTCAATACAGCCAGAGCGTTGTTCAAGGCTGTCCCGTCCCTTCAGCAGATCAAATTCGAGCCTGGCTTGACCGAACAGGCTGATTGGGAAATGTTCGCGTATAAAACCAGTGAGACGTTGTATGTTAGACCCGAGTGACGTTCTCAGAAAGTCAGTTGTCTCCGATAAGATGAAGCGAAAAGTACAGTATATTTCTCTCATTCTGCACCCTGCATTTCGTTGACGTGTCTTGCCCTGCTAAGTCAAGGGGATGTGAGCGGTTGGTGTTACTTACATGCACGGAGATGTGCATGCTCCAGCTCCATCTAGGCTAGCTAAGTAGTCTAGTAACAGACATGTCAGCTGCATCATACATAGCTGAGGTGTGTGGCGAATTCCTGCAGCCAAGCTCAAGCTGGGGACTGAGCTGGCTGTTGCTTTTGGGTATTCAGCTTTTAGGACGACCATCACTCCAAGCAGGCATGCTGTCGTGCATGGTACCTACACATCTTCTCTTGCGCGAATAGTCACTCCTCAATGCCAGTTTGACTTCCTTCGAGCAATGGCAAACACAAACATGCCACGAGCGTTGGAGGAGACGGCCCGGGATAAAAAGGCGATACGAGGCCCGAGCACGATTCCAGAACGATGCAGCAACTGACCAGGGCGAAAGGAACGACTGAAATCGATGTGCACTTTCGTTGCAGACGGGGCGTGCCTGGTTGCGAAGGGCTGCTTTATTCGCAGGCAACTTGAAGCAGTTCTCGCACTCACTTTTGTAGCATTCACAGGACACGGGCACCAAGCAGCAAGACCATGTACTGTACACACATGCTCATGCTCTGAGTTTCCACAGGCTCGTCTACTCTGGCCCTGGCCCATCCAAGTCCGTTACAAGCCCGGCTCTTCTTCCACGAAAGTGAAGCAGGATACACGACTTGAGCAGCATGGCAATCGCACCGCACCGCAATCCTTTTGACGAGGTGTACCATCAGACGAATCGAACGTATCCACAGTTTCCGAACATCCACTCTGGCTCCAGCTCGGCGAACGCCTCGATGGCTGCCAACGACTCTTCGACCTCTTTAGTCGATCCAATGTTCCAGAGTGATGCTGCAAGAGCACCTCGTTCAGAGGAAGGTCATACAAGTGTACAGGATACAGCAGACCACACGAGCGGACATATGCGTGCACTGGAACAGACCATAGCTCGCCAGGCAGGCCGAAAGCGGTCGAAAAGCGTCGCTCCTATTCGCATACCGCGCAGAAGCGAAACAAGCCAGTATCAACAAGATGCAACTCGCTCTCCAGCCACCCACCTTTCTTCAGCAGCTCTAACCAGTTCGTTCCCTCTACCTCCTTCTCGTACGCCTGCTTCATCTTCTCCAGCTGGTGCCTTTGGCTCGCCCGCACTCTCACGCCATGCACATTCGCAAGAGGGATGTACATCCAGCGGTTCTGGAGAGGGAAGTAACAGTCCTCAGGACAGCTCATTCAAACACTCGCCTCTGAAACACACAAGCACGATCATGCCTCGCAAGCTTTTATCAGTTCCACCTCCGACTCCAGCTTTCAACAATAGAGCATCAACCTCTCTGGAATTGTACTGGGAAGGGGAGAGTTCCATAATCCGCAACTCTGGAAGCCATCCAGCTCCATCTGCTGTACTGCCTTACTACTCACCAGATCCAGCAGCTTTTGTTCATACACCAATGCGAGAGGAACCAAATAATCGCATAAAATCGTTCGCGGCCGAATATTCCACACATCTGCCATCGGCGCCAGCTTCCCCAAGCTATCCCCCTCGTGTCTACTCTCCTGCTGGCTCATCAGAAATATCTGGGAATCCCTTTGGACAGCCAAGAGGTTCGCCTTCACAGCATGGACGAGAAGCCTACATGCGATCCCCTGCCAATCAAGCCTCCCGGCCTCTGCTTCTTCGAAGCTATAGCGAGGACCCTAAATACCATAGGCAACGGCGCGATTCTGCCGGAACTATCGTAAGCCGAAATGCTTGCATATCTTTTAACTTGATTAACCTTCTAAACTCTTCATCTAATTCGCATCCTCGTCGTATAGGGAACTGTCGTTTCACGCTCGCCTTCCACCGATTTTAGTCAAGCAATGCATACACTTGAGAATGAGGACTTCGCTTCAACGGGAACGCGCACCACGACCCACACACGTACTCATAGCGAAGTTTCCATGACAAGCTCACCAGGCATGACACACGAACTGGTACGGCGGGGCGACGTCTACGAGGCGCTGCCGTCTGGAGCACACGAGGCTTCTAGACGTTTGGCGCGGGCATCTTTGGTCTCTTCACAGTTATTGCGCTCTGTTCATTCAGTAGACGCACTACGATCTGTACTAGCCGAAGATCCTTCTTTTACTGTCGATAAGGAGCATGCAGAATCCGCCAGCAGACCGCCTACACGTACGAGGCATTCCCATCGCTACAGCTCAGGTCCCGCCCCAACCCTTGCCAGTTTGGTAGAAGATGAAGATGACCGCTATCTACCGCCTTCTGATATTGATGTTGGACAAGGCAAGCGCAAATCCCGACACAAAGGCGATATTAAGAGACCGTACGATCACCTACCTCGTCAAAATTCAGATTGGGCAAATAAGAGCTTGAAGTCATACTCTTCCGCTCGATCTGGAAAGTCGTCTGCTCGGTTTACTGTAGCTTCGCATGCACCTTCGTTACCCTCGCTGCAAAACCCGCACAGGAGGGCTGAAATTGAAGCCAAAGAATCAACGATACCATTCAAAAAGTTAGCCAGACGCGCAAGTACCCTGGGGGACATACTTGATAACATGCCCGAGCACGAACCTTACTTCAGCTATCCCGCTGCGGACGGTCGTCGAGATCCAAGTTATGACGAGATCAACGAATTGCGGTACAGTAATCAGCTACGGAAGGCTAGGCGAAAGATAGAAGTGGGCGTCCCTGACTTATGGAGCTCACATACACCGATCGGCAGCGTCTCAACTGGTATACAAGGAAGAGAATATGGTCATCGTAATGGCGAGATGCAGGAAATACATGGCTCGAAAGGCGTAAATTGTGTCCATCCTGAGGCTGAACTTGATGAACGCAACTTTCGTCGACGCAAGAGCTATCCTGCTTCCCAATTACAGGAGGCCATGTCCATACATCCACAAAAGGCCAACTCGTCAGGGGTTTTCGGGCGTAGCAGCTTTAGTAGCTCTGGCTCTCGGGGAGATCGCGAAAGTCAGGCTAGTGCACCAGCGAAGGAATTGTCTTATTGGCAGACACTACCTCCTCAAAAGAAGAAAAGGGTCCGTCTGGCTGTTGTATTCGCGATCGGCCTGCTTATCGCTGCTATAATCGGTGCGGCCATACCTTTGAGTAAGCGCTTGGGCAGCACAAACGGCGCAGAATGCGAACGCACATGCTCAGGACAGAGTAAGGCGGTTTTTCGAGATGGGGTTTGCGCATGTCAATGCTCTGGCAAACGGGCAGGGCCTTTCTGTGATCTCGGTGAGTCAACGAAACTGCTTTGTTGCATCTACTTGTCACTGAGTTTTTCCCTGTCCTTGGAAAACTAGACCCCAGCTGTGTTTGCCCGGATGGATCATCTGAATGCCCGAATCGCCTGGCAAAGAGCATATTGAGCGCGGCGTCTTATGCTTCAACCCTTTTCGCTCCCCCGATCAATACTACACGTCTTGCTGCTTCGCTTGCCACCTCACAAACGGGAGAAGGTGCCTGCTACAGTCAATTGAGCATGTTGGAGACCCCAAATCTTGATCCTTCCCAATACAAAGCGCGTCGGCGGTGGACCCAGGCAGTTTTCATCTGGGATGCAGCGACTTCGGAAGAATTCTCCAGTAGGGTGTTGTACGATTTTCAAGCTGGTCTCTCGTATTGGCAGTGGCAGGATTCTCCTTCCTTTCGGGCGCAAACTTCGTTTCAGATTGAGATACACGGCTACTCAGTCGATTTCGCCTATCAAAAAGTCTTCGTGAAGCCAAAGAGTCTCTATGATTTCGGTATCAGTCAAATGGACGCAGGACGGTTGAGCAACGTTTCATCTTCAGCCCTGCAGAGAGTGGGCGCATTTGCTGTAGCTGCATCAACGCAACGAAGCAGCGCGATATCCCTTCTTTTCGAAGAGCTTGGATATACCGCCGAGCAACTCGCTACATTTCGTTCAAATGTCTTTGGTTCCCCTGTCTACTTTCCCTTTGATGTCGGGAGATCTCTGGGGTCGCAATCGACTATGGCTGTTGCTCTGCAGCACAAGCAGAATGGCGCAAGCTTTCCCGTCCCAACAGCCTGTGTACCTGATTTATCGGCAGAACAGCTCACGCAGCTGAATCGCGTGGAAGCGGATATCTTTGGTCTCCCAGCTGCATCGACAGCATCAGAAGTTCAAGCAGATTGCACAGATCGCCCTGTATATGGCGTATTGAATACCCTCAACTTGCGACTTCCTATTCTGGATGGTCAAAGACCACTACAGGCTGCAGTCGTTACAAATCAGGTGAGGGTACCTACATATGTTGTTTTGCACTCTTCTTACACGTGACATACATAGGATCGCAAGGGACGTATGACTTTCTCGTCCGGCCCAGCTGTCGTACCGCTATCTTACGCAGCGAACGCCAACACCTCAGCTCTCACGACGGCCTCGTTCGGGATTAGTAATGCCATCAATAATGTTCTGTTCGACTATCTTTCCCAGCTGGACGTCAGCAGCGGTCTCGCCAAAGCCGTCATCGATCGCATCCTCTCAGGGGACGAGGCACCTCCTTCACCGACTTCGCCGCTGGCTAATCTCTCGGACGGCTTGAAAGCTTTGCCCATTATAGAGGTACAAGCTTGGGGCGGTATCCTGTCTTCCGATATCGACTACATTGTCAGCGGTCTCAGCCAAGCAGACGGCAATGTGCTGTTCGGATCCGATACAGGAGCGGATCTTCGGAATTGGGCGCATTCAGGTCAAACCAGCAAGCCGATTCGCTGGTCATTGGATGCAACGTCTAGCCATTATGCCTTGGATAACGGAGAGAGCAATGCATTTCAAAGTGCTTGGGAGAGCTCAAGAACATCGTCCCCGGATGCCATTCTTTCCTCTTTGGACTCTTCAAATCTTCTCACTTCATAGAGGTAAATTCTGTTATTTTAGACATACATTCAAGCGACTTGTGCGCTTCTTAACAGTAATCAATCAGTCAGACAGCATCGTTTCAGCCCGTTGCCTGTTGGACGGACAGGGCGCCATATGCATCCGCCAGATCCAGGAAATCATAACATCATTTTGCGGTGGGTACGCCAAAGAAGACTTCTACGATTCTCGTTCTACCACTTAAACACAAAGAGATACTACGCGATGGCGGATATCACTAACTGAGCCGCTCCTTCTTCTTCTGCACGCACAGAAAGCTCTAATGTAACTCCTTGACCAGCGGCATAAGTCATACGGCTGCGAGCTAAGACCTTGCCTCCTCCACCACACACAATTCCAGACAGATTGAGCGTATGCACCGAGGCTGATGCTGGCGATTCGGTTCCACCTAGTGGTTCCATGTTGAGGATCTCGATGAGCGAGTCGCAGGCGGCTGTAAAGATGCGGTAGGTTAGTACAAGTACACGCGGTAGAGCTTCTCTTCGACGGAGCAAGCTTACCTTTTAGGCTGTCCAAAGCAGTCAGAGCAAATGTTTCCGTCGCTGTCGATCCTGAGCGCAGGCGATCCCATTCGGTAGCAAAGGTGGCATAGCTTGGTGTAATATAGTCTCCAGCGCCTAACTCCAGGTCTTCAGTCTGATATTCGTCATCATATCCATCTTCCTGAGGCTCTCCAGTCTCAGGGTCAACTTCTTTGCTGACGAAGCGGAGTGTATTCGTGAAGGAGCAGGTGGCGTAATCTTCTGGTGACTCGCGGCTGAAGGAAACGTAGACGATTCCAGACTCCTGGGCGGAAAGACTTTGAAGAGGTAGTATAAAATCTTCGGCCAGTCCACTCTCTTCTGATGGCGACATCAAGACAGTGACATTCTCCAAGACGGTATCTGTGATGGTATTGCGGATGTTGAACTATGTGACGAACGGTTATTAGCATTACTTGGGCATACTTTGCATAGGGCGTGACCTACCTGGAAGACAACATGCTCCTTAAAGATATGCTTAACACAATCAACCACGTATTCCGTTTCACGTTCAGTAAGTTCGACAGGTTTGGTAGAGCTCTTGAGCACATCTCCATAATCTTTAAAGTCAGGAATGGCCTTGAGCTGTTCGGCATAACGAGACTGTGCTTCGGCGGAGGAGGGCGACGGGCCGGCAGCAGGTTCGGCTGAGGTAGAGGGACCAGCTGATATTGAGGGTAGACTGGAGGCAGCTTCGTTTCTGGCACGCTGAGCCTCTTGTCGGGCTTGCTCTTTGCTGATTTTGGGGATGGAAACGATGTCGAAAGGCTTTTCTGCAGCAGAAGAGGTGGTGATGTATGTGACCAGCTTCGATTCGAGCGCAGATAGAGAGAAGGTTGACTCTGTATGATCAAATCCCAAGGCGTCAGAGGGAAGTCAGAACAGCGTATCAGACAGTCCTGGCTTACCGTCTCTGACAAGTGCGTCGGCAAGTGGTTCGTCTTTCATGATTCGAAGGTACATTGCAGCACGATCTCGGACCTCATCGTCGACATCATCGAGGCACCTGAGGATGCAAAATGTTACTTCGGTCCCTCTTTTCCATACAATGGAGAATGTGACATTCGCTTACCTGGTCAGAAGGACGCGGATACTATTCTTGACAGTTTCGTCGCCGACGTTGATGCCAAATTTGGCAAGAGCGGAGACAGCTGCTGCTCGAACAATGGCGTTCTCAAGGACAACTCTATTGTATATATATCTGATATATTTTGATGGCTGAGGTGCTTTGGGACCTTCGACTCCGATCAGGTGGAGGATTCTGACGGAAAGCTTGGTAAATTCGCAATCCTCGATGAATTCGCAAAGTTGTGCCAAAGCTACCGACATCAAGTGTACGTCAGCGGACCATCGCATGGCAGGTCGGAGGAGACATTAAGTGCTCACCAGCCTCTTTCGAATCACTTATATATTTGACCATATCAAAGATAGCTTCCACGACTGATTTCTTGAAATCATAACCACCTTCATCTCGCAGAACACCGCTGAGGAAAGTGAGCATGACAGATTGCTTGGCTGGGAACTTGAGGCATAAAGATCTGATAGCATTGACCACGATGACCTTGAATTCATCGCTGATTTCAGACATGAATGCACTGATCTGCTTCATCAATCTATCGACCGAGGCTTCGTTTCCAGTCTGCGGTAACAGATATATTTAGTAATGCATCGACATAGTAAGGTTTCTGATGGAGCGTACCTTCAATAATGTTGTAATGGCATATGTGGCTACAGAGCGGTTCTCGTCATTGATCAGCTTCTCCATATCAAGGTTGCAAGCTGAAACAGCTTGTGGCTGAGACTGGGCAAGTTTTGCAAGTGTTCGGATGGCTGCGAATTTGAGCGAGGACTTGGGAGAAGAGAGGAAGAGTTGTAAGACTAACGGGTCGGCAGATATCAGCGTGGCTCAAGGAATAAGGTTTTATGCTATTTGCATACCTGCAATTGGCTTGGTGAGCTCTTGACCGCTGACTCCTCGCATCTCGCAGATGGCGCGTGCAGCTTCGTAATTGACCATGTCAGATTTGTGCCTGAGATAGCTTTCAATGAGGTCAAACATTTGACGATGAAGACTGATACAAAGTCACGCGTCAATTTTCTTTCCGGGCTGAGCAGTAGCGAAGAGCAGAAGAAAACCTACTTTGGATCATCCTCCATGACCTTGGCAGCATAACGAATCAACAAGCACGTTGCATTTGCGTTTCTCAAAGCTTGAGCGGCTCCTCTGGCGGAAGTGGCTCCAGTAGCCGACAGTTGCTGAATCAGTTTAGTGATAGCCATTCTATCTTGATGTCTGATGCTATAGAGCAAACCAAGGGCATGGTATTGCGTAATGTAAGAAGTCGACTGGAAGGCTTGATACCCTGATTGTTGAGATGATGAGGAACCGCCGCCGTATGCTGACATGAAACCGCTACCACTAGATCCACTGAACCCCGATGATCCAGTCTTGGGAGATAGCGCTTCTTGAGCTTCGTTGGCCCATCGCTTGATCACATCTTTTGAGATAGGATGGAGGTGGTAGGCGGAGACGAGTGCAGCGGAGGAGATGGACACGTTTCGGTCAACAATTGCAGCTTTGAAGAAACGCTCTACTCCTTGAATCATGCTTCCCTGTAGATTGGAAATAGAAGACCATCAGCACCGGTCGCAATTGTAGAAGAAGACCCTACGCCCGCGAAGCAGCATAACGTACATCAATGACTCTGCACACTGCTCGAATGGCATTCGGGCGGTAGATGACTTCGAGATTCGGCTGCATGTCCTTCATGATACTCGAGGTCACCATGAGCACGTCCTCGGCGACCTTGGCGAGCTCCTTGATTACGAGGTAGACCATCTGACGCAGAGCAGGCTGATGTAGATAGAGACGAGATTAGCAATTTGCCCTTGTCGTCCGTGCGGTCTCGGCTGGACTCGAATCCGTCCACCCACATCCTTGTGCTGGAACAGCTTGGTGACGCCGAAGAACAGCGTAGTAGCCTCTTGCGTGCCGAAAGTCTCTCCAATGTAAAGCAAATAGATGATTTTGGTGAGCAGGATACGGCATTTGCGAGGACTGATTGGGGATTCATTGAAGACACGCGCTTCCTGAATGACGGTCGTCTTGTCCTGGAAGAAGACCCCGACTGTTGCAAGCGAGAGAGCTCAGCATGATGTTCGCCTCGGGCAGTAGCCCACTCTAGGGCACGCTTGCAAAGCCGCGAGCAATGCTGCACTCACCCGTGCCTTCATCGTCCTTCTTGAACGACATGGCTGCAGCGACCTTGCGGGAATGGCTGTCGTCTCAGCGGTCTTGGACTAAGCGGCGATAGTCTGGCCTCCGTCGAGCTATTCCAAACGCAGCAGCTCTATCTACTGCTGTTGCTGCTGTCTCGTTCGCCTCGTTGTGTCGTCTGCTGGTTGGATCAGGGCGAACAGAAGCGACGAGGCTCGCTGCTGCCCACGACGCGACACAACTGCGGCGCGAGGACAAAAAAGACTGAGAACGCCAGAGCATACAGTCTGCGATACAAAGCGGTACTTGGTCAACCTCAATGCCGCCCCTGCTCCGGATGCAACGTCCTTGTCCTGCGACCAAGGCAATTGCAGACCGCAGCGCGTTGGCCGAGCGTCTCTCTCTTTGATACGGTACTTCTGCAATTGCATACGGCACCGAAAAGCGCGACAACAGCGAGGTCTGAATTACTATGAGCTACAGGTAAGGGGTGTATAAGGAATATAAAGAGGCGAGTCGACCACTACAGTCAGGCTAGGGTAATATGAAAGAGGTATAGCTGTTGACTAGAGTAGAGCGAGGAACACTGCACGAGGTCTGCTTGACGACCAACACAGTGATACCCTGTGGACAGTTTAGGCGCGATGTGTGCTGACGAGTCGACGTAGCGTGCTTGGACTGACTGCGCCAGCTCTTTGACCGAGGCCGATACCTCTCTCTGGCGATGTTGGGGGTGAGAATGCCTGTCCAGCGGTATTAGAACCTGTTCCAGCGGCAGCTGCACTTGCATTCGAAGCACTTCCAGTCCTCGCCCTACTAGTCTGAGCGGCAGCTTGCTGCTGTAACGCGCCCCAGTCAATAGCTCCTCCGCTTGTCGAAGGTGGACTTCCTTTTGCAGATGCCGTGGGACTAGTAGCATCACTTCCTGGATTCGAATTCCCATTTGTTTGAGAGCTCTTGCTGGGTGTAGTAGGAGCAACGGCGGAGCTAGCGTCATCTATAATAGCCTGCATCTGGTACTGGCTCATCGAGGCTCTGCCAAAGCTGCGTGCGTTGGCGGCTCCAGACGAATTGCTCATGCGTCGGTAGTGAGTATTGGATCCATTCGCCGCTTGCGCAGGTACACCGGCCGGACCACCTGTGGCAGGACCATTGTTCTGTGCAATGCTGCGGCTGCGTGGTCGTGTGGCAACCGAGGCGACGACGTTTGGGACATCATCGCCCTCATAAGGTACGAGTTTAGGGTAGGTGGAGAGCGATTCGTCTTCTTTGTTAATTATGGGCATGAGGTAAGGATGAGGGTTTGCAGTGAGATTAAGGAATGCCCTTTTTGCTGCGATAATGTATAAATTAGCCAGGGTGTCTAGTCGAAGGCAGACGTAAGTTCCGCTCACCGACGACAGGATCGTTGAAGACAATGAGGCACCCGGTATCATCAAGCCATTTAATCCTGTAGCCTCCTCTGTCATCTTCGTAATTCACGAATATAGCCTGAATATCGCGTGTCTTGAGGTCTTTGCTGAATCCAGTAAGCGATAGGACTCGAGTCGTGTTCACGGCCTGCTGGCCAGGCAAGATGCCGCTGATACCAGGCGCGGAGGGAGGAGGAACGGTGCTACTGGAAGGCGCGTAAGCGGACGAGAACGACATCATGCTCGGTCTCTAGTTGTGCGTGTCTTGTAATTGCTTTCGTCGTTGTAAGGTGGGGGGAGATCACCTGCAGCCGAAAAAGGGAGGAGCCACAGATTACCGGGGGAAGAAGAGATGGATGAACCAGTCGAGGTGGGAGCAATGAGGGTGTGTTTGCGGTAGAAGTCGTTTCAGATGACTAGTCGTGTGTTTGTGTGTTGTCGCAGTATCTTCAGTGTGCCGTGTCGTCAAACTGCAGGTTAACAGGCGTTAAAGGCGCGTCAATCGTCTGTGAAGACGTGCATAATCCCCTCGTCGCCTCGACTTACCGGAGTGCAGCAGCTGCTCGGGGCCTAGAGAGGCGATGGCAGGTGTATAGAGGACACGCGAGTGTGGTATGTGTGATGCCTGTGCCGTCGACGCTGCAGGCTTGAGAGGTGGCTGAGGAGATGAAGTTGGTTGGACCACAAGAGTGAGCTGCCACGAGCGAGGCGAAAGTCGACAGTCGAGGACGAGGATTGTCAAAAGGTCTCTTTGAAGGGTCTGGAATTGCTATGACCTCGCAAAGGGCTACTGGCGACAAGATGAATAGTGCACTTGGCTTGCACACTTTCGCAACTTGTGGCGAAATGCTTGTGCACCCAGGGTCGCGAGCGAACCGAGGGACTGCCCTACACATAGCTGGTTACAGGCACAACACTCCTCATTGATACGTTTACAATCGTCTCAGGTGCATTTCGGAGAACTGCAGGCTCTATCGAGTACGGCCGCTGTTAACCGCGCCACCTACAAGGCGTCCACCGCGTCCTATTTTCCTTCTGGATCTCCGTGCTATTCTCTCTAGCGGTTCTCGAACGACTGCTTGCTTTCCTAGGCGGACGCTCCAGCTGTTCTTAGGTTGGTTGAGAGCAGTCCCAATGTTCACTTTGGCGCTTTGCGTTGCGGTAGGTAAGATCTTGTCATTTACACGCGACCGATATAGCTTGCATTACCGAAGGATCTACACCGTAGATACCGACTACAGCTGCTAGAGCAGGCTCTGTCGATCTTCCTGGGCAGCCCGGAAATGTGGACGGAGGGCGGTTGCTATGCGAGCTCGACTGCTCATATTGTTGTACCAGAAACTTGACTCTCTTTTTACTACCTTTTGCCTTTCGCTTGTACGAATCCGCCAATAACAAGAGCATCTCTAGCAGCTTGATTGATATGTTTGAATCTATCCGACCCAAGGTGAACACCGCCATACCATCTCGTAACTACGACTAGTACGTTCTCCAATTCCAAGATTTGCAAGAGATGAGCAAGTCTAGAACCAGCTGCTGATTCACCATCGTCATCGTTATCTTGATGAACGACATCTCCAGTTCCACGTACTCGATATGCTAGCATTGCTGGATGTGTTGCTTTTGATATCTTTCGGTCTGAAAGAAGGTAGTTTACGATTTGGGATACATCCGTAGGTGAGTTTATCTTGCATGCGTGCCCTATGAATACACTCTTCCTGTCTGTAATGGGTTCGCTTGTATACAGCTTAGATCCTTCAGGTAGTCCCGCTTCTTCCTCTTGCCGAAGAGCGCCTCTCGGTACCGCATCTGCGCGAGCCGTGGTTTCTTCTAATTTCAAGTGTCTAGCAAATTCGATATCTTCTTGTGTAGTATGCTCATCAAGAGCCTTCTTGGCCTCTAGCTCAGATAGCTTGTCATTTAGGAAAGAATCGCATTCTTCACGTGCGCGTTCGATACCCTCGAAGACTGCTACTTCGCCTTCGCGCCATGTGTCTTCACGCATGAAAGTCCGTGTAATGCTTCCGAATAGACCACTGTCTGTGGCGAAGTCTCCAATGTACTGGATTATCAATCGTATTCAGCTGGTTGTTCTTGATTTCACAATTTACGTAGAATACTACAGGCGCAGAGCTTACCTTGTTGGACAGCTGCAGTCTCGGTGGGCTTGCATTCGGATACGAAGCAGGTAGAGATATGATGAAAGCAACCTCTACATCTTCGTGGCTAGGCAAGCTCGTTTCGAGCATCAACCGTATCCTGTCGGGCGTAGGGTGATCGAGGCGACATGAATTGGTTAAAAAAGATGCCAGGTAGTTCACCTTGTAAGGCTATAAGACTTACGGTGAGTCTGCTCTACTGTTCTCCGACGAATCGCTTTCGTGTATAGTCAGCTTCGACTCCCCGAAGATAGCTTGAAGTGCTTGTATTTCATCTGCGACGTCTGGTCGAGATACTGATAGCTCTTCAAGAACAGCTTCGAGCGTTCTGGCGACAGCGGTCCCATTGCGACTGGCTTTGCTCTTCATTGGTATGTTTCAATCATGTGAAGGATACGCTCGCGACGGATGACTTGTACGCGAACCAGTCGTCAGCAACACAAGCAACCAGCGGCAGAAGTGTGCCCAAGAAGCTAAATCTCGAGTTCGCACGTTTCCCATACTTAAGCCTGATTTCATACGACGATGCTCGAGTTTATTCTAGTCATACAACATCTCCGTAGAGAATCTATAATGAAGCCTGACTTGCCCACTTATCCATTCCAGTATACTTTACACCAGGAGTATTCGATACTGTACCCATTCTATATACTTTCGCTTCTCCACTCTCCTGCAGTGATTGAGTAGCTTTATCAACTTGTTCTGGCGAAACAACGATAACCATTCCAATACCACAGTTAAAAGTTCTTAACATTTCTTCAGGTGCGATACTACCTGCTGACATTACCCATCTGAAAATAGGTGGCATATCAAGTTGTGACAAGTCAATGTCGACTCCTACTGTTTTAGGAAGTACTCGAGGGATATTCTCTGTGAACCCTCCCCCTGTAATATGTGATAGACCTTTTAGAAGACTTGCTTTTATCGAAGGAAGAAGTTGGCGAATATAGATGCGTGTAGGGACTAGCACAGCCTGGCCTATTGTAAGAGACTTGTCCCAAGGGCATGGTGATGAATATGTAAGTCCGGCATGGTCGATGACTTTTCGAACGAGGGA
The DNA here is from genome assembly GCA_022835595.1 of Cystobasidium ongulense. Classification (NCBI taxonomy): domain Eukaryota; kingdom Fungi; phylum Basidiomycota; class Cystobasidiomycetes; order Cystobasidiales; family Cystobasidiaceae; genus Cystobasidium; species Cystobasidium ongulense. Next base: position 270,032 of record BQUP01000012.1, on the reverse strand, counting down.
GAAGCCGTTCGAGTGAAAGCCCGATGAAGTCAAGCCTAGTAGAATATCGCCTTCCTTGATATCGGGTCTTGGTAGGAGAGCATCTCTCTCGACAGCGCCGACAGCAAACCCAGCGGCATCGTATTCCTCTGGAATAGTCAAAAATCGAATAAAGTCAGTTCAGCACTAGACGTCTCCCTCGTGCAGGTTTTCTTTTTCTGTGCGCACCTCCATTATACATTCCAGGCATCTCTGCCGTCTCTCCACCAACCAGGGCGCAATTAGACTGTCTGCATCCCTCGGCGATACCTTTGACCACATCAACGGCAGTCTTGACGTCCAAAGTAGAGCACGCATAATAATCAAGGAAGAATAATGGCTCTGCGCCCTGTACGACTAAATCATTCACACTCATTGCGACGAGGTCGATTCCGATAGTATCGTGTATACCAGTAGCTTGAGCGATCTTCAGTTTGGTGCCTACGCCGTCTGTTCCAGAGACTAGGATTGGATCTCTGAATCCAGCAGCTTTGAGATCGAATAGGCCTCCAAAACCACCAATGACGGAATCAGATCCTACGCGTGCTGTACTCTTAACTACGCTTTTAATTTGTTCAACTAGCTCATTTCCAGCGTCGATAGACACACCAGCAGAAGCGTATGTCAAACCTTGCTGCTGTTGACCAGCTTGCGAAGATGAAGCGGAGGAGAATGCTCGATGTGCGATATCTTTCCTGAAGATCATCTTGTCGAATTTGACGCTTTCGACACCTTTGTATGCTAGATCAACGGCTTCACGGAGAGTCTTGCCTGTTGCTGTAACGCCTAGTACTCGTCCTCCTGCTGTCACTAACTGACCGTCCTTGATAGCGGTACCAGCGTGGAAGATGACGACTCCTTCAGGGGGTGTACTGATGCTTATTGGGACACCTTTGGCGTAAGAGCCTGGATAGCCGCCTGAAGCTATGACGACAGTAACGGCAGCTTGGTCCTTCATCTTGAGCGTAGCGCAGTCCAAGCGACGCTCAACACATGCCTGTAGTCGAGTAAGTTAGCACTCTAATAAGGACGCTGTTCGAAAGGAAGAGATTACGAAGCTTACCATGAGGATTTCAGCAAAGTCGCATTCATCATCCAATAAAGCGAGGAGGGATTGAGTTTCTGGATCACCAAATCGTACATTATATTCCAAGACATCGATTTTACCAGTTGTTGAAATCATAAAGCCAGTAAATAACATTCCAACAAAAGGATTTCCTTCTTTTCTCATTCCATCCAAAGTAGGTTGAAGTACTTCTTTTATAATTCTATTTTGAATTTCAGGAGTTGATATTGGTGTAGGTGAATATGTACCCATTCCACCTGTATTTAAACCAGTATCATTTTCCCCGATTCTTTTATGATCTTGTGCTGCAGGTAAAGGTAGAACGGTATAACCATCACAGAAAGCAAGAACAGATAATTCTTGACCTTGAATAAATTCTTCAATTACTACTTCTTCTCCTGCTTTTCCAAAAGCTTTGGATATCATAATCTCTTTTAATCCTTGTAAAGCTTCTTCTTTCGTTTCAGGTAATAAAACTCCTTTACCTAAAGCTAATCCGGATGCTTTTAAAACTACTCTATAATCAACAGATTCAAGATGCGCTTTTGCACTCTCATATGATGTAAAATTCGCATATCTTGCAGTTGGGATGTTGTACTTTGCCATAAAGTCTTTCGCGTAGGCCTTGCTACCTTCTAGTCTTGCTGCTTCTGGAGTTGGTCCAAAGCAAGGAATGCCGGCTATGAAAGGGCGAAGAGAAGTGTTACCTCATCGAAAGTGTAATTAGAATAAAGACCGTGGACCAACCTTTGCGGAAGACACGTTCAATTCCATCGACAAGCTGTTGATCGGGTCCGGGCACGCATAGATTGATCTATTAAGGAGAGTACAGAGCCGAATGCATCAGACTTGATATGCTACTTCATCGAGATTTGAAGCTTTATGACCACACATACCTCATTCTCCTTTGCGAATTTGATAAGGCCATCAAAGTCTTCTGCTTTGATATCTACATTTTGGCATTTACCTTTGCCTTTATTCGCTGTTCCTCCATTGCCTTGAGTATTGGAAAGGAAGATTACAAGTTAGATAAAAGGTTCTAACTGCTACCAATGCCCGTATTCCCTAGGCTGAGTGGGGTAATGAACTCACCAGGAGCAATGAAAATCTCCTCTACGCGAGTAGACTGTTCCAATTTCCAAGCTAGAGCATGTTCTCTCCCACCACTACCGACGATGAGGACGCGCAGTGGAGCTGTTCTATCGTCATTCGACGCCATTGTGGTAACTGCTTTTGTAGAGACAAGAAGAATGCCAGCTCTCGAAACTGGCCGGGCGGTGGGATGTCAGGCAACGAAAGCTCACGTTTTTCTTTTCTCTCTCTCTCGACCAAAACGGCTCGATCACCGGCGGAGCATGGCATGCGATGCAATGCTGCAGGAGAGGCAGTAGCTTCATGTTGTATCTGTAGCTATACGTGATGTCCTTGCAGTGCAGGTGATTGGCCTGTTTTGCTGCAATGTTGAGGGGTAAAGTCACCTACCTCACACGTGCCTTGAGCTACATGCTGGTAGAAGCTTATGATAGGAAGGTAGAACAAGTGCATACGAATAGAACCATAAACAGCATCAAGGACCTGTATGCAACCGTGTAAAGCTGCAACAATTCAAACAAGGGAATGGAAAGAGTATGTAAAGAGTCCTTTGCATAACAAAAAAGTATGTATAATAAACGGACGAAAGAAAAAGTAATGATGGGGTTACAAAAAATAAGGTGATGTAGTTTAAAAAAAGGTATTGTCGGATGTATAGAAAGATCAGAAGTGAAATTCAAGTTGAAGAATGAAGGGAGGGGAAGTGTAGAGAGGAGTGCGTATATTTATATGAGGGATGGAACGAGGGGAGATGATGAAAGGAGGATTTAATTGAAATAAAATTGAAGACCAACCGGAAACGAGGGAAGTGAAGGAAATTTCGAAGACTTAATTAAAGAAATGGGATTAAATGATTTATATAATAAACAGCCTTTTGTAAACTTCCCTCATTTCCCTGGCCTTCAACTGCTTACTTGTATTCTACTAATAGTATTGAATCATTGATCCTCTTTCGAACTATCATGCATTTAGGTAGGTGAGTTTGTAATGGTGATTAAGGAAAATGGGGGTTTTGGTCTATCGAGGTTTTAGAATTGGAATAAATGACTTTCACACTGTCTTCTCACTTTAAACAGCTAGAGGACCAGTTAGGCCATTTCCAGATCTTGTTGATCTGAAAGCCATGTAAGCGACTAAGCAGAAAGTGGAGAATAGGATGATGACTGTAATAGCAAAACGTCAGAATTATTGTCACCCCATCAGAACGTGGCAAGACTGGAATAAGAGGAAAGCTCACAGTTCATCCATGCAAAAGCTTCCATTGCTAGCAATTGATGGCAGTGAGCAAAGGTGGCATTGGCGCATGTGAATTGACCAGTGAGGGACGACTCAGTGGAAGCGGCGCTATTAACATAATAAAAGGACGTATAAGAGACTGGGTCAGTATGTTGTTCGCTGACTCTCAGGGTGGCAGTCTAACGTCTCCCCGTCTGTATGCTCTCGTCTTATAGGGGCTGCAGAACGGGACGAGCACGTGCCGTTTGCTTTGAGCAGTACAGCAGAAGGCATGCTGTCTCCTCACACCTCTTCCCTACGGGACATCGAAGGGAGATATGTGGGATGAACTGCGACGCCCAAAAAAGGCAAGGCCGGGAGACGACGACTTCGATTGACATGACAGGAGAGAGAAACTCACGAAGCAACCCAGAAGATCCATAGCAGGAAAGTGAAGCCAAGGACCGATACGACAGATGCGATGATGGAAGTACCGAGAGCGAGGATGAAGAAGATGTATGCTGAACCGAAGAGTAAGTTGAAGAGGGATACGAAGAGAGTGTACCTGAAAAGTCGACATCATCGGTTAGCTTTTCTTTCCAAACTTGTTTTCCCTCTCTTCAGAAGAGACGATCAACAAAGCATGCGCGGGCATGCAGAGTGGTGAGACGCACCTCGTTGTGTTCTTGATATCAGTTGATGGGTATTCGCTGCGGTTCTGTGAGTGAGGTGTCAGCGTGTGAATTTCTCGACCACCTTCCCGAATTGGCAGGCAGGCGGTCGTGTGTGATGAAGAAGCTCTCAACTTACATAGCTCGAGACGAGAACGGCCGAGATGATCATGTCGATGAAGGAGAAGAGGACGGTGGCTGCGAATGCGCCTGCGATGACCATCTAATGGCAACAGGCGTCGTCAGTCGAGTGCACTGTTGATGTGCAGCCCTCAGTCGCTCCCAACTGGCTGGTCACAGGCCTCGCTCGCTCATGGGGGGTGAAAAACACCGCATGAAAAGCGAGGAAGATGGGAGAGGGCGACCGGACGGACTGACCTTCATTGTGGAGGGAGCCATTGTGGATGGATTGGGAGAGTCGAGGGAACTTGGAGCTGAGACGGAGTGTGTGGTGTGCGAGACTGTCGTGGTGGTCGAGAAGAAGCAGCTCTGGCGACTCTGACGGTGGATGGATTCCCAAGTTGCGAAGTTGCGGCGGTCCGATCATTCTCAGCTTGATCGGGCAAGCAGAAGCAAGCCCGCCGTATTTCTCAGGCGGGCGGGCGGGAGCAGTCGCATATCATGGCGTATAATCATTAGCGAGGATAGCTGGCAAGCTGGTCATCGTTGTCAACTCGCATTCCTGATTGACAGGGCAAGGAACTCTGCGATGATCCCCCCCGTCTGCTGGGCCTTGTTCCGTTTCAATAAATACATAATTGGTGGCACTCACTCGCTCGCTACTGACGTACGTAGGCCCACGGATGATGGTGTGACTGCCTGCAACGTCTCGCAGCCATGGAGAGTGCACTGATTCGCTACAGCACACCACACTGTACACATGCATGCTGCCAACACGCGGTGCAGTACAGTATAGTGTACCCTTCTGTCACGTCTAGCCGACGATCATTAGTCCCGCTTTGTTTGGGCGCACGTGATGTAACTTGGAAGAGGAAAGACTGGAAAGAGTCAACATGCAACGACCACCGTCAAGGTCAAGTACTGAGATCAAGACTTTCCTATCATTATGCTGAGCATGCCATTCGACTGTATGCCCCTATCAAGAGCTGGCCCCTTACTGATCACGTGCATCGTCTGCACGACCTGACAAACAGCACGACCTGACAAACAGCGGACACATGCCACCACAATGACAATGGAGGGCCGCACGCAACGCACTCACTCTCAGAGGTCGAGCTTGCCTCTGGGTCTTTTCAGCTCTGTTTAGCTCTTCAATTTCCGGGTCTACACTCATCATCCTCAAAAGTCAAAGCTCTTCTAGACAGCATATACTTGGAGCAGATCATGCGACCTTCGAATTGTACCGCCCTTTGCAGGGCCATCGTACTCGGACTAGCGCTATTGGGTATCGGAACGACTCAAGGTGCTCCTATCGATTCAATGACGACCCTGAAAATAGCGACTTTCAATATAAGGTATATACACATCTTTTCGTGTTCACTGAGCTTGAGAGTCTTCCAATCACACTAGTGATTCGTAGTATATTCTGACTTGTCCCGTCTACCTTTGTCTATTTATCTCGTGCAATGCGAATCGATCATAGGACGAAAGCTAATGATGAATCAACATTAAGAAAAGAAGAACTACCATGGAATATTAGAAAGTAATTCTCCCACCCTTTTTACTCTCATGAAACTCTTCCACAATTTTACCGAAATTGATTGACTGGAATCTATCCTTTTCTCACAATGTATATATCAATACGCTAATAATCAACTCCTCCTCCCATTTTTACCAATTGAAATGGCTCATAAATAAAAGAGGTCCATTGATTCAATCAATAATCGAAGCTAAACCTGATATAATTGGATTTCAAGAACCAAGACAAGAACAAGTTGATGATCTAGTCGAAGGGTTATCACCTTTATGGGATTGTACTTCACAATTAATTTGGAAAGGTGGTGATGTGAGAACTCTTCCACATTTGCTTTGCGTGTTCCTCTTTGTTTTTGCCCTAATATAACTGATTCATCTTGGCTTTATTCCCACCTTCTTGTTGAAATATAGTGCCTCGCTACATGCTGGAATACGTAAGTTCAGCCATCTCAAACACCTAGCTCAAATCTGTACCCTCCCGGTCCCAAGGCAGTTATCAAAAAGAAATTGCAAACATTCCATTCTGTAGCTAAATGCTCTTCTGTTGCGATTAACAGTGAAACTACAGAACTCTTTCAAAGGAGACATTTCTTTCATTCTGAGTAAGTCAGGCTACTCTGATAGAACAGGACACCACCGCAGTCCATTCGTACTAGCATGACCGTGAAATTCGGGGTCTCAGTGAAATTTTACCGTACTGAAGGTGATTTGCTATAATCAATAGAACACCTGAAGAACTCGGTAGTAAAAGCTGGAAGGCGGTATGTTCCTTTTCCCAACCATCAATGCATTTCGATAATTTGGTCAACTCTGTAAACTGAAATTGGTTTTTCCTTTGCTGGGAATCGTAGACTTGGCCTATGGGTACTCTAACGACTGCTTTCAGATTAAAGGCTACGAGAGAAATTCTCTGGACTATCAATACAGTCAGTTAAAATTTCCTCAATACTGCTTGACAAAACAAGGCCAAAAACGTTCATTTACATACCTGTTCCCCAAATCATACTGTTCTCCCCCGCAACCAACCTTTTTATCATGCAGCATTTTGACCCAGATAGTGAACTCGCGAAGAAAAAATCAGCTGAACTTATCTTAGATCGTGAACGTTGGATTATAAGAGGAGAAGTTGAAGATCGATTAACACCTCCTCATTCAATGGTATTCCTCTTTGGTGATTTAAACGCTAATGCAACATCGGATTCATATTCTGTCTTGACTGGAAATCGATACTCGTATATTGATCCATCCAATTCTATTGCAGAGGGAATAACCTCTGGTTCGGACACCGAGATTGAGAATGTACAAGTGAACAAAGAAAGTACATTTATCGATTTAAGAAGAGAAGTTGGATTAGATCAATTCACACCTACATATGAAGAATTTACAATTGGCAAAGATAAAAGACGTAAATCTTCAAAGATAATTGATTTTATAATGTTAGCTGATAATAATGCTTTAAATAATGAAAATTGGATAATTGAAAATGTTCAACTTTTAGATAATAGGTTTGTGTTTGATGAGATGGAGTATATGATTAGTGATCATAGGATGATGATGGTTGAATTATCACATTGATTCTTTTATTCGCTTATAAACGATATAGACGATGTAGACGATATAAAAGATGTAGACGATATAAATGATGTAGACGATATAAATGATGTAGACGATATAGAGGATGGGAGTATTAGTAACAAGACTGTGGATGAGGAATTCCGATACTCCATAGCAGTATTCATTGAAATGCTCGTCTTGGTATTGGCGTATCCGGAGCTTGATGGATTTGAGCATACGGTACATCTTGATTTGCTTGACATTGAAATTATAGATGCATATCTTCATGTTGTGGTACGGTAGCTCAAAGCCATGCTGATAAAGGTGGACATACGATATATCCTGCTTTAATGGACGTTGCAGAACGCCTAAAGATACGAGAGAGCGGAAAGGGATTCGATTATCGAACTTGGGCACGTAAATTACCGGAAGATAACAGCTTTTCGAATAGGGTTCTGCGGGGAGCTTGGGGAATGAAGGTAGTATGGATTAGAGTCATACCTTCCCGTCTATCATCCAGACAGACCACTTCCAAAAACTCTTTGCAACGTGCGTTCTCTCAAACAGATCGTCAGACAAATGCATGTGACCACGGATCATTCGAGCATCGAGCTTTGCGCCCCCTGCCAGCCTGTAGTTGTTTTGTCTTGTCTTGACTGTAGGAGTGTTGATGTTGCAGGCGGTCTCGATAGGACCATGCAGGGCGTCTTGAGCAGGTATCTGTGTCCCGAACTGACAAGCTCGTCAAGTACCCAGCAAGCATGACATGCAATCAGAGACCTCAGTGCTGTGTTGTATTTGCTGAAGAGTGAGGAGTAAGGTAGTCTGAGGACAGTCTGCCATGCTTTCATCTGAAGCTTTTTCCATCTTAATTCATGCGGTGCGGTGCGGAAGAGAGAGAAAGAGAGGGTTTGAGTTCATGAGGATGGATGGCGATGGATCGGTGATGGATGTGCAAGTCCAGGAATCAAGCCTGGAGAGCAGTGTAGGAATGCATGTACCACTACCACACTGCTGCTCACTAGCGGTCTACCCTGCTGCCGCCGTCAGAGGTCATCCGCCCACTTTAAATTGTCGCCGTCCTCGTCTCGTCCTCATCGTCCCAGCTCGGCTCCAGCTCTCTCTGCTCCCTACCTTCTTCACCACCCCACCCACCCGTCTCCACCGCATCGCAGCCTTCCACTCCACACCTGTGTGCAAGGTAAGAGTGTGTGTGAATCTGCTGTCTGCGTGGTGAGTCGCTGCTCCTGCCTGTCGTGCGTGTCTTGCTTGCCGTGCTGCCTCGTGGCCGCGCACAGCCAGCCAGCCTTGTTGAGCAGCATGGCATGGCAGAGACGTACAGACAGGCACGACACACGGTTATACCTATACATACTGACACTAGACTCTGCCGCTCGTCGCTTCGCAGTCCCATCCCAAGCCGCAAGCGAGAGGCCACCTTCTCACCGTCTCAGCAAACGAGCAGGCAAGCACTCCCACGCAAGGTCTAAAGAGCAAAGGCACGCTTGGAAGGCATACAACCAGCAGGCTATCCCACGCAAATTAGGTGAGTAATGATTGTATGCACCCTCTCCATCCCCATCACACCCTCTCTACGCCTCGTCCTGGCTGGTCCTCGCACGCAACCCTGCAAGCCCGCCCGTCGTCCATTTGTCCGACAAAGCAGCAAGCCGTCAAGCAGACGCCGCCCACTCAGGCACCAGCACGTACCCACATCCCGTGCACACGCTGTATGTCCTCGCTCGCCCACCCTCGAGTCCTGCCGGCCTGCCTGCCTGCTGCCTCCAGCCCCAGTCGTGCCATCGAGCAAGCAAGCACGCGCGGACATCGCATCGCACGAAATCGCTTCACGTCAAAGAACCCGGGCCAAACTAGCCACACCCATCGAAAAGTCTGCTCACTTGTCAAAACAGCACACTGGCATGCTCATTGCATACTGCTGTCCAGTAGCACTCGAAAGATGGTGTCTGGGTGTCCTTGTCGTGTCTGTCTGCGATGTGTCAAGCCCGCCCGTGCGCCGGGCAACGAACGAGCGTCAATCAGTCAGCAAGGGATAAGCTACGAGATAGCGATAAGCAATGATACATCGTCAACACGTACACGGCATCACGTACAGCTACTGCATTCATATTCCATCGACATCCACGAAGCTCGTGAGATGGCACACACCGCCAAACCCATCTCTCGCTTGAATGCCGCACCGGCCAACAAGCACCATCTCGCAAGGATCAAGTAAATTGAAAAAAGTCTAGACAAAGAGGCAAATGCACGTCAAATGGAATTCGGCCGGGACGTTATTACACAAACTCTCTCTCTCTCTTTTACTTTCTATCTTTCATCTCGTACTTTCACGTATCTTGGCACACTCCCATCTTTTACTCATCACAACCATTTGTTTGCTGCATCAAACGCAATACCGACTAACATACACATTCATTCATCCCACTTGATTCCACCGATATCTAGCCTCCCTTACAGACTCTCTAGCTCGTTGAAGAGATCGAAGTCTAGCACACCCTCTCTTTACATCAAATCATCCCACAAAGGACGTACATCCAGGTCCCTCGATTTTGCCTATCCTCAGTCTCTCCTAAACTACTCATTTCAATACAATAGAAGCCAGGATGGATCTCAGAGTAGGCGGTAAATACCGCATTGGAAAGAAGATTGGTTCTGGATCTTTCGGTACGTTGATTTCAACCATTTATCATTCATCCATGTACTTCAGGGATCCCTCCTTGCGCGTACTGTTTTAAGTTCTGTGTACTGACTTGGTGTTTGTATGGTTGCAGGTGATATCTACCTCGGTGTCAACATCATCTCTGGTGAAGAGGTCGCTATCAAGCTCGAGTCTATCAAGGCTAAGCACCCTCAATTGGAGTATGAAGCGAAGGTTTACAAGGTGCGTTATTCTCTATCTCGTCCAATATCTCTTCCTGTTCTTACTGACATTTGTCTCGTTGCCTCGCAGACACTCGCTGGAGGGGTTGGAGTACCCTTTGTCCGATGGTACGGTATAGAATGCGACTATAACGCTATGGTCATTGATCTACTCGGACCTTCATTGGAGGATCTATTCAACTTTTGCAATAGACGCTTCTCTTTGAAGACTGTTTTATTGCTTGCTGATCAGTTGGTGAGTTCAAAATCCCTTCATATCCGAGGTCAGTCACTGATGGAATCAATGTGCTATTAGGTCTCTCGCATCGAGTACATTCACTCTCGAAACTTCATCCACCGTGATATCAAGCCAGACAATTTCCTCATGGGAATCGGCAAGCGAGGCAACCAAGTCAATGTTATCGATTTTGGTCTAGCTAAGAAATATCGCGACCCTAAAACACATCTCCATATTCCTTATCGCGAGAACAAGAATTTGACGGGAACAGCACGTTATACTTCTATTAACACTCATTTGGGTGTTGAACAATCTCGACGGGATGATATGGAATCTTTGGGATATGTACTCATGTACTTCCTTCGAGGTCAATTGCCTTGGCAAGGACTCAAAGCAGCTACCAAGAAGCAAAAGTATGATAGAATCATGGAAAAGAAGATGACTACCCCTACAGAGGTTTTATGCAGAGGATTCCCAAATGAATTTGCTATTTATTTGAATTATTGCAGATCTTTAAGATTTGATGATAAACCTGATTACTCATACCTTAGGAAATTATTTAGAGATTTATTTGTTAGAGAAGGTTTCCAATATGATTATGTTTTTGATTGGAGCGTTCAACAGAAAGTTCAAGATGAACAAGCTGCTCAAGCTCAAGCTCATCAAGCACAAGCACAAGCTCAAGCAGCTGCTCAAGCTCAACAACAGCAACAATCTGGATCTTCTGCCAATCAAGGACTTCCTTCATCACTTCAACAACCTTTATCTGCTGGATTGAGACAATCTGGTGCTGGTTATGATGGTAATAATGGAAATTATGCTGGTAGTCCCGTCTCTGGTCTTCAAGGTGCAGGTCAGAGTGGTTCAAGAGGTACCGCTCAATTAAACGCTTCTGGACAGGGAAACGTTAGACGAAAAGTCATTGTCGACGGCGATGCTGGTCCAAGTGATTCTATGAGAACTACCGGTACTCCCGGTTCAAGCTCTCAGCCTACGTTACAGACATCCGAGCGAATGTGAGTGTTTTGGTAGTCTTTCATAATGCTTCCCCAAGAGAGCAAATGTTTGCATGTATTGTGATGGCTGACACATGCTTCGTGGTTCGAAATAGGCTTAGAAGTCAAACTAAAGCCTATAATGATCCAATGGCATCCAATGGCAACAAGGGGGGATGGCAGTAAACGAACCAAATCAAGCAATCTGCGTCACCACAACTTTTTTTTCCGGATGAATCAGACGGAGCCCTGTTAGAGTATTATGCAAGCATAGGAAGATGGAATTACCCGCAGTCCAGTCACACTGGCCTTTGTCGTTCGCCTCTAATGCCCGCAACGATGTAATTGGTCTTGCTGTGACCAATGGACTCCACCTTTCCGCTTTCTCTTTCACAGACCTTCACCCTGAATTCAATCCCTCAAATACGATCAAGAGCTCTTTCTTTCACTTCAATGGTTCGCTCGACACGTCAATGCCAAGAAAGGATCTCTACCAATGTCAAGCCCTGTCACCCGTATCGTCGCCTGAATAAAACGATCGCTGTAAAAACGCAAGAATATTCCGATTTGTTATGCATTCCTTTTCCTTAGAATAGAACGGAGCCAGGAAATCGTGAAGGAAAAGCTTTACAAGAGGGGCAACTTATTATACAAAGTCACTATTCTCTCAGCTTCTTTTTCTTCTCCTTTCCCCTCGTGCCTTTTCTTTCCGCCGAGCCATGCATACATTTCCTCCTTCTTCCGTCTGCAAGATTGGCTACTTTCGATTTATCGTTTTTTCCTCATGCAAGCCGATATTGGGTCTTCTCTACCTCCCCCCTTTTTCACCCAAAACTTTCATCGTCAAGACTGTTACTCGTTTTCTTCCTTTATCCTAAGCCTGGTTTCTCTCTGGCTATCACGCATTATTACAACTGTCACAATCATATACGATCCCTTTTTCGCCGGGCTTACGCTTTATCTCCAAACCAAGACTGCAAATTCTCAATCTACAAGGGCATATATTTCATAGCCCGCGACTCCCCCTCATATGCTTTTACCCCAAGACAAGACCCTATGACACTGTATTCGTATTGTATTTCGTTCATTGGAAGTATCGGCCAAGAGGAGTCCGACTTGAAACAGGAAACGAAAGATGGGAAGAGAAAGTATCTATTTTTACTGCGGAAGTACTTGTATATCAGCTAGTCGGAGCACAGAAATGGTTTCAAGAGCATGCCAAAAGAGTCGAGTCGATTCGAACCCTCTCTCGATTGAATGCCCTCGAGCTATATCTGAAAACTGGTACAAGCTGTTACATGACTGCAAGAGACTGTTTATCCCTGCTTCATCATTGGACTCCCTCTAGCTTTCGATTCCACCGGACCCTCCTGACGTGCAGCCTCCGATGATTCACATCCACTCTACCTTCGGCACTGGTGTTCCCTTTTTTTTCTCGTCAACCTCGAATCCCATGCATGTAATACCTGGTTCTTCATCACACTCCCTCGATTAATGCTCGCTCTCCCTCTGCAAACAATCCCGGTATTGAAGACGACCAATAAAGCACGGTCCGAAACTAGGAATATATCTCACTCCTCTCCGAATTCCCTCTAGCCTGCTTCTGAACTTTCAAGGAATCAGACACGCCCGTTGCTTTGTTGGCAGCGAAGGACACTGCACGCAGCGTACATCCAGCGAAAGGATGGCATTTCGAGCTGAGACAGTCTACGCAAGCGCGCACCTACCAGGCCGGAGTTAAGCGGGCGCAAGGGTATCGCTATGTATGCTCTGACGCTTTTTTCCAGTCGGTGTACACGCGTGCTGTTGTCCATATAGTGCTATTGTGCCTTTTCCTTTCCAAATATTGTCCTCGCTCGCTATTGCTATTACAGACCAGTTATCTTGCCCCCTCTCAATTGAAATAAAACAGTTTTTAGATGATGCCGCGTTGCTTTTCCTCACTGGATCTCAATAATATCGTGTTTATTGCTTTCTTGCCTGTCGCTTCATTCAGTCTGTTTTTTGATGTATAGCTTTACAGGCTGTAGAACTCGATGTTTTGGGGTGGCTGCTTCTTTGCCAGCGAACAAGTGATTGATCAAAGAACAGCAAAACATGGCGACAGCAGAGGACAAGGGCGAAGGGCCAATGACCTTTGGGGCCAAAGGCAACAACGGCGCGCCAACGATGGTCTACAACCAGCCATGGTGAGTCGAGTGTTGGTCAATCAACGCGATCTCGACATGCAGCACGCGCTTAGAAGAAGCAAGGCAGCGCACAACTAGCAGAGCGACCAGGACACGGATTGTCAGCACTCAAGGTCGTAGAACCACCATCTGACACTGCTCCACACTTGCTGTAGGGTCGAAAAGTTCCGGCCGCTCCTGCTGGAAGACATCGTGGGCAATACAGAGACCGTCGACAGACTCAAGGTGATTGCAAGAGATGGAAACTGCCCTCACATTGTGCTTTCGGTACGTCTGGGCATTGTTATACGATCATTGCAGCAAACAAAGTCCTGATGCATACGCTTCTTGCGATGTAGGGCACACCTGGTATCGGAAAGACGACCTCCATCCTCTGTCTGGCACGCGCTCTTCTCGGACCAGCATACAAAGAAGCAGTACTAGAGCTGAACGCATCAGATGAGAGAGGTATAGATGTAGTACGAAACAAAATCAAGATGTTTGCACAGAAAAAAGTTACTTTACCTCCTGGAAAACACAAGATTGTCATTCTGGATGAAGCGGATTCGATGACTTCGGGTGCTCAACAGGCTTTGAGAAGAACTATGGAAATATATTCTAATACTACTAGATTCGCACTAGCTTGTAATCAGAGCAGTAAGATCATTGAACCTATTCAGAGTCGGTAAGTCTCGTGTGTGCTGGCCTCTTCGTACGTTGTAGCATCTGCTAACGCAGCTTTGTTTACGCGTGTAGATGTGCTATTCTGCGATACCGAAGATTGACGGATCAAGAACTCCTTAAGCGTCTGACTGAAATATGCGAGAAAGAAGGAGTAAGTTATTAAAAAACCTCCTGTGCCGTGCCTAGCGTCTAGTCTGATTAAAGCGTACAACAGGTGAAATACTCCTCGGAAGGTCTGGCAGCGATTATCTTTACAGCAGAAGGTGATATGAGACAAGCCATTAATAATCTACAATCTACACATTCAGGATTTGGTTTCGTTTCAGCAGAAGCAGTATTCAAGGTTTGCGATCTACCACATCCAGTAACGATTAATAAAATGATATCAGCCTGTGAAAAAGGTGATATTGATAATGCTATGCAAGCTTTAGGTGAACTTTGGTCGCAGGGTTATTCTGCTGTTGATATCGTTAGTACTATCTTTAGAGTCGTCAAGAACAATGAGAGTATGCCTGAGTATAGAAAGTTGGAGTTTATCAAGGTAAGTGGGAGTTGTACTCCTGTGGTGTCGCATAGGGACCATCCAAGTACCCGAAAGTCGCAATGCTGACTTGGAGTCGCTTCTCAGGAGATTGGCTTCACTCACATGCGAATTCTCGAAGGTGTCAGTACCGTAGTCCAGCTTGGAGGCTTGCTAGCAAGACTATGCAAGCTCCAGATGAAGCCAGAACTTTTCAAGTTGTAGTCCTTGATTGGCCCGTTTTGAAGTTGTCGGTGTTGTAATAGGTGAAAGAGCAATCAGAGCAGTCTAGAAAAGAACCCAATGTCTGCGGGAATGCTTGCAGCTTGCATTTCCGACTAATTGTACGTAAAGAAAGTATAGCAACAACAGATCACTACCCCTGACAATGCTTCCAGCAAAGCTTTAACGATGTCTCTCAGCCTTCCACTTCCAAACTCTAGCACCAGTTCTGATACCTTGTTCAGGAGTAGGCATTTTCTTTTTATTTCCATTCAATTGTCTCAATTCCAATTCATCTAAATCCATTTCATTCAATCTTTCTTCTTCACTCATTGAAGATCCTTTTTTACCATTTCCAACTACAGTTTTACTTCCTTTACCCATTATTGCACGTTGTACTTGCATTTCTCGATATGTTCTTTGTAAGATTTTCAATCTTTCTATACGAGCTGCTAATTCCGAGGCTTTGTCTGAGAGATAGGTTTTACGTTCGGCTTTTATGGCTGCTGCTGCTTCGGTTGATTCTTCCGTTGTGACTGCTTTGCCTTTGCCTTTGCTTTTACTGCTGGAGGAAGAGGAGAATAGCTGGTTGACTAACTTTTGAGGCTTGAATTTCGCCACTGAGAGTTGGAGAAATGTCGAGCACGTACACAGGCAGGTAGTCCAAGTCAGTACACGACCAATAGTGCATCATTTAATAGAGCATAACTCACCCTCCTTTGCAGTATCAACAAAGATGGTCTTCTTGCCTTTGGTGCCACTGCTACCGAGCAGCGACAGAATCGCAGACTTCGAAGTACCCTCGCCGAGATCATTCTCCTCGTCGTCATCTTCGCTGTCGAGCATTTCATCCTCATTCTGATCATTTTCGAACGCTACTGTCGCTCCCAGCTCGTCTCTGAGTCGCTGGATGAGCTGGATAGACGGGGTGCAAAGCACGTCAGAAATCTGCAATGTATTCTACGACATGACAGCAAGACGTGGACGGACCTTTTCCTCGGTAGAGACCAGCGTCCTAACATAACCCGCATCCTGAGTCTTGAGTAGTTTAACGACATCAACAGGCATAGCTTCATTCCCTCTACTTTGAATATGAATACCATTTTTAGTTTTACTACTTAACATTCCAAAGTAGAATTCATCTTTATTCCTCTCTGAAGCTTTTTGACGTAGTTTACGAATGCGATCTTCTTTGGAATGATAATCTTTGGCTCGTTTGATATAATCTTTATGCTTCTCTAGCAATCCTAATCTCTCGCGGTTTGCAGGCTGCGCTCGCTCGCGATGCTGTCGCTTCTGCTGGTCTAGACGAGTCCGCATGTTGGCTGGCTATGAAGGGACGAGGATGTGCTTCGAATCGACCGTGTGTCTCTTTGATGAGTGCCAGCTCCTTCCCACTTTGATTGTGTTGTGCAGAGGTAAACCTTTCTGGACTTGCCAAAATCTGGTCTTTCCTGCGTTGATCAAGGCTTTTGCATTGTCATTATGTACTCCAAGCTTAGCGAGAGGTCAGTCAAGCAGAGATACAGGCAAAGAGCATACGATAAGCGAGACCAGTCCATCTATCTCCATGCATAAGAATTCTCAGTCAAAAGAGTGCTCTCATTTGCGCCGAGTGGCGACTTGCACCTGCTTGACTGCCTGGGCCAGACGGCTTTCCAGTTGTCTGCTTTCCCTCTATCAATTATATACGCACAATGGCGGCGAAGAAGACTATCCGTACGTCGGGAACCTCGAGCCCAACTGATGCAAGTCGGACTGACTACTGCTTTGCCCGCCGTACACCACAGTATTCGTTACAGGTGTGGCATCGTCTGCAATGCTGGCTGCGAAGCCTGCCAAAGGTCTGACGCGACATTCTGCTCCACAGGCAATGCGAACAAGCTCAAGGAGGTCAAGTCTATCCTCCAGAGCGGTTCTGGTGCATCCATCGAGGTCGAATCTCAAGATCTAGACTGTAAATGCTGCTCTATCATATCATACACCCTTCGATCACGTCGGGTCTTGTAGCTGATGGAGGATGTCTAACAGTACCAGAGATACAAGGAACAACGCAGGAAGTGGCACTCGCCAAAGTCAAGGCTGCGGCTCAGGCTCTCAAAGGTCCATGCATCACTGAAGATACTGCCTTGTGCTTCAAAGCTATGAACGGACTACCTGGACCTTTTATCAAATACTTTTTAAAAGAGCTAGGCCATGAAGGTATTCGCCATTCAGTTCAATACCTATCAAATGTCCACAGGCTGACTACGGCGAATTGGAAAGGATTGAATACCATGCTGAACGGCTTCCCAACCAAGGAAGCTACTGCATTATGTACGTTCGGGTACTGCGCAGGCCCAGATGCAGAGCCACTGCTGTTCGAAGGCGAGACAGAGGGAAGCATTGTAGATGCGCGTGGTCCTAAGAACTTTGGCTGGGTAAGTGCATGCCTTGAGAGCTTCCTTTGCCGAAAGCACAGTGACAAATTCGCCACCGCCCGTTTCATATGAATAGGATCCCGTTTTCGAAGTCAAGGGAACTGGCTTGACGTAGGTGGATCTAAGCTAGATCTCTGGTAGAGTACACCTCTAACACCATTCCCTTCTTCTGGTCATACAGATACGCCGAGATGCCGCTCGAGCAAAAGAACACATTGTCACATCGATACAGAGCACTGTCGAAGTTGCGAGAGTATTTAGAAAAGTTGGAGTAGCTGTACCCGTAGAGTAGTATTTGTTCCAAATGCTAATACGAATCAGTGAGCTGCTACAAGTCCTGTACTTCGGAAAGAGATTGCCCTTTTTTGCCACGTGCCTGAAGCCCGCCTCGCCAGAATTTTTCAGAACTCTCTCTCAATTTCGAAAAGCGACCAGGCTCGCATCTTTGCTCTTGAATTTCAGCAGCAATCCGCTAGAGTCCACTTGTGAGTAGCAGCGAATCACACGGCAGCAGTGTCGCCGTAGAACACACACTGACGCTGTTCTGCTCGCCGTTTTGCTCACTCGAATCCGGTGCACGCCTCCCCGCCAGCTCACACTCCCAATACATTAAAACCAACCAACCATGCTACTTTTCAACGACGTTCTCTGCGGCGACGAGCTATGCTCTGATGCTTACGACCCAAAGCTCGTCGACGACATTGTCTACGAAGTCGACTGCCAGATGTTGACCATCAAGGATGGCCAGGTCGATATTGGTAAGTTTGGCCAGTAGGATTGGGCGGACTCAAACGAAAGCTGTATGCTGAACTGCGACAACTTAAAACAGGCGCCAACGCTTCCGCTGAAGAGGCCGAAGAAGAGCTCGCAGACGGTGCTGTTTCCGTCATCAACGCTGTAAGTCCTCGCTTGTCCGTTCATTCATGCGTCTCAGGCAGCACGCACAGCACGTGTGCCGCGCCGCAGGACAGATTTTCTGTGCCAAAGGATCTTCAGCGACTGACTGAAAGCACCTTTGAAACAGGTCCACTCTTTCCGACTCCAGTCGACGCAATTCGACAAGAAGTCATACCTCACCTACCTAAAGGGTTACATGAAGTCCATCAAGGCCTACCTAGCAGAGCACAACCCAGAGCGAGTCGAGGCTTTCGAGAAGGGCGCTCAGGCATTCGCCAAGAAGCTCGTCGCCAACTTCAAAGATTACGAGTTCTACACAGGAGAATCGATGGATCCCGATGGAATGGTCGTCCTACTCAACTACCGTGAGGATGGTACTACACCTTACCTCACCTTCTGGAAAGACGGTGTAAAGGCAGTCAAGGTCTAGAGACACTGTCTAGTCTAGGCTTTCCTCTTTACCACTATTGCATACATCCTTGTTCCCCTCTATTCCGTCTAGATATCAGGGTATTTATCGCTGTCAGTTGTCTCTTGTACCCTTGGCCGTTTTCAAGCTTATTAGTTGAACGCCCCATCCAATATATCTCCCAAAAGCTTTGCTGTGCGCAATGGCAACCTTATACGGATCATACTCTCCGAATACAATTGTTGACTATATTGCACTGGAATTTAGTACTGCCCCCTCATTGCCAATATACTGAACCTCTGCACAAGCGAAATCTCGAAATAACGACATAAATCTAATTGACCAAGATACTGCTTAACACACATACAAATTCGATACATCATAGTCCATGTTGGGTATCCAGGTATCGTATCACTCTCTATGCTTTCGCAAAAGCGCTTGGAGCGCCCTATTCTCATTCTTGAGTTTCCTATTTGAGCAGGCCAAAGCATCAAAGTAAGTACATTGTAAGAAAGGTCGATTTTGGGCCAATCGTACTTACTTTACTTCAGCTTCCAGTGCTGCAATCTTCGTATCGCGTGCAGCAGTCTCCCTTTCTATTCTTTCATTGGCCATCTGGATTGCTTCCTGTACAGCAGAAACGAAGACGCTCAGTATCGCGCTTTTTCTTGACTCAGAAGTAGTAAACACCCGACATACATTCATAAAGGCATCCATTTCTGCGTCATGATCTTCACGACCACCTTTCAGCTTCTTCTCCGTAACTTTTAGTTGCGCCTCGCTCGTCTGTAATGCTTTCTGAAGAGCTTCAATCTTGCTTTGGAGACTTTGAGTATCCTCGGTATACTGTACAATCCAATCAGCTAACAGCATATATGACTCATATTTATGAATTAATGCTTACCTTCTGTCTATCCTGTATACTTTGCTTTCGTAACAAGTCGACCTCCATATCCAGAGGGGTGATGTTTTCAAGATTCTCATCGTCGACAAGGTCAGCTGCGAGGATCTTTCGAGGGATCCGGTTGGTTCTTGATGCTACAGCGGCCTTTGTTAAGGGAGATGGCTTGACTGAGATTCCCTCCACAACTCCACGGCTTCGCTGATACAAACTTCGTGTATTAGGCGAACGAGGTAGACTGCCTGCTCGATTTAATTCCTTTGATCCATCAAAGTCTGTAGCTGATCTGACACGAGATGTGTGATCTCGTTTCTATAGTGAATAAAGAGTTAGCTTGCTTGTTACGCAATAGTCTCATCGGATGCGAACTTACGTCTACTGTACGTCCAACGCTATCGGCATACCTATCACTCTGATCCGGCGTAGTAGATTTACTATAAATCTCTTTCGATCCATCTTGAAGCTCGCGCAAAGCTCGTTTGGAGGAGAAAGAATCATCATCGTTGATTTCGCTTTCGTAATATCGCTTCTTTCGATGCGACAAAGGTAAAAACGGATCATCGTCAAGCGGAGATGGCGTCCGCGAAGGTAGCTCCTCATGCGAGGCCCTGGCTATGGGAATAGGCTGTGGACTGGCAGCTGGCACCCTTGAACCAAGCTGCCGGGGTCCCATAGGCCGACTGATGGTCCCATGTCGCTGCATTGGCGGCGACAAAGCTCGCTCGGGTGTGTGTGAATGTACAGCTGTGGATTTGAGAGGAAAGTCAGCTCTCTCTACCCTTCTGATAAAGTGTAAGAAACCGACATACAGTGCAAGATTTCCTCCTCCTCGTCATCTTCTTCCTCCTCTTGGATGCGCATACTCTGGGTACTTATACTTCTCGATAGTGTGCCACTCCTATCCCTAGAGAGCGATTGTGACGAGCTGCTCTTGTATAACGAGCCATCACTTCTACTCCGGGCGAGTGCATTCGGATCGTACGCATTATCCGTGCTCAAATTGAGGCTATCTTCAGTATCTTCGTGTTTGATGTGCGCCATTGCAGACTGTGTCCTCGACGGAGGCCTAGCCGGCTCGGTGAAAGGTGTTTGCTGTGGTTCAGCAGAAGTAGCACGGAAATACCGTGATCCTTCGCTGTTCTGTCGAAGATGGCCAGGTGCGCTGTTTGGCGCTGAAGAAGGAGGACGCGATAGCGAAGATATAGGTCGCTTGTAAGGCGAACCATGACTGTCTTGTGACATAGCCGACGTTTGAGCCGTCGACGCATATTCACCACTGAAGATTGAGGCAGCTTGCCGGCTGTCAAGGGTGCTTGTCTTACTTGCTTTACTGAGTGTTCGTCGTGGACTACTGTTAATGCTGCCGCCCGGACTACGCATAAAGTCGATGACACTGCGCGGCCGACTTGATGATGATGCGCTCATAGGGCGAGAAGATGATGATATGCGAGAATCTTCTCTTTGTAATGGCCTCGTTTCAATGCCGGGTACACTTGGCGGTACGCTGTACAGTTGAAGTTGCCGCGCTGGAATGGAATGTACGTTAATGGCAAGCAAAGAGATAGCAAGTGGGTAGACTCACCGGCCTGTAATATGGCTCCCACTAGCTTAGCTGGCGTCGTGTGGATATACGTTGGTTCTGTATTGTTTCCTCGTACACGCAGACAGTAGCTGGGACAGAGAAAATCATAATGAGTTCGGATTAAATGCCGGCAAAGTAACGTCACTCACTCGCAGCTACCATCAGAATGAAAGTAGGCAGTCGCTACTGCATGGGGACCAGGGAATCCGAATGGCAGTTCCATGGGAGCCTCATCGCCAACGACAAGCTGTAGGGCGATTTTTGCGTTTCTACCTTCCGACAGATAGGACCGTTTGTCATAAATGTTCCAATAGGCCGATAGAGTGCCGTTACTCCATAGTCGAGCGCTAGAATGATTACGACCACCTTTAGCAAGAGCGATACAGTTCCATATATTCGAGAGGAAGCGTGCTTTGTCTGATGGCGTTTCAGGTTTCAGTATCTGATACTTTCGGATTGGACGACCATTCCAGCGATCTGTGAACTCTTTCGGCGGTCTTTCCAGGAAAAGGGAGAAGCCTAAAAGGTTTCAAAGTGACGTTCATCAGCGGAAGTACGATCAATCCCACGGACAAGCAGGAAGCGCTCACCAATCTCATCATCGTCTTTCGCGACTATATCACCAAGATCAAATTCGCCCCTATACCTCATACTTTTTGCTTTACCTTTTCTCGGTGATTTAGATTTTGACAAAGCCGGATCAGGCATTTGCATTTCCTTGACTAATTTGTTTATGTTATCAAGCCCTGCTAGTGAACGTCCGGTTCCTTGCGCACTTTCTCTCTTTGCAACTATCAGACGATCGTTGAAGAGGAATAAAGTACAAAGTAGTTCTTCTTGATGTGCTGCGTAACCGTGACCTGGCGCTGCTTCCGCTTTGCCCGTCGAGAGTGGCCTGTCGAAGACATCGATGCAGTCTACAAAATAGCGGTGACTGTTGGTTATTCGAGGCTGTTGATCATTATTGTCAGTCTCCTCAGCCAGCACAGATACGGAATTAACAGCTTACAGGCAGTCCTTCTATAGATCGACAAAGCCCAAACAGAGCGGCAGCTCGTCTTGTTTCTTCATCTTCGTCCAGAGCAGCGATAGAGCTAGCGACTTCGATAGCACTCAACATAACATCTCTGAATTTATCATCCTTTTCAACCTCTCGAACTATGCCTTTCAGCAGAAGTCGATATCGGGGTATCCGTTGCGCAGGCTCGATAAGCAGGGATTCTAGACTGCAATTATCCGTGCTCGCTCCGGCTGATGCTCTCGTTCTCTGATTAATGGCAGGTGTGGATAGTCAGCGAGGGCAATACAATGTTATTAAACAACTAGCTTACCTCTATAAAGTTGCGGAACACAGCATTACGTCGCCGCAGCTCTCGCTCTAAGTCTTTCGCACGCTCAAGATTTAGGATATAAGCTGGATACAAAGTCTGAAAGTGCTCAAGCTAGAGATGAAGAGTCATCAGGGAGTGAAGGAAGAGAGATGAAGCTGCTCGCGAAATTACTCACATGTCTGACCATGACGCTTGCCCAATGTTCAAAAGTCTTGCCCTCGTGATTGCCATACAAGCTCTGTCTGAGATCAGCAAGAAGGGCTTCGTTCGCGGGGAGGATAGCTTCTATATTTCCGAAGATCTGCTTCGCTTCGAAAGCATTGATTATTTCTGTATCCTTTCTGCGAGTAAATTCACGAAGAGGATGGGCGTAGAGCTGTTTGCATGGATGGAAAACAAAGAGGTCACGTGTCAGAATGCGTTGCTTTTTGGATTGTTAACCGCAATAATTACTTTGTAGAGGATATTCAACCGCTTGACGTATGTTTCTTCAGTCTTTAGCAGTTCCAAGAGAAGGTTTCTTCGTCTTTCAATGTCAGGTTGACGGTCCTATTGTAGGCGACAAGAGTCAGCCAGCATTCAACACCAGTTAGTTGATCGAGGACTCACAACATGACTTGCGAGCTCTTCGAGGCCTGCTCGAGAGGGCGTGGTAGGGAATGCGGGCGAGCTTGTAGGTTTGATTAGAGTTGTTCCGAGTGTGGGTAGGAATGACATGATCTCTGCATGCAGTCTATCAGCTTGTGTCACTTCTGAGACGTCGACTGTCTCGCACCTGGCGGAAGATCCCATCCCTCTGCATTTCGCTCTGCGCCCTCGACTACGACGTCGCAGAAGACGGCGTTCATCCTGCCATTTGCTGCTGTCCCGTTGCTCCGTATGCTGAGTGCACCTCCATTGCCGCTATGCTGGCTGCCTCCGCCGGGTGTACGGTGTGCAGTAGGTGATTTGAGGTGGTAGCCGCCGCCTGCACTCGTGCTGTTGCTCTTCTTGGATGACCACTTCAGCGGCGTGGTGGGCGCATCCATGGCTGCCTCGACGCCAATTCAACGGGCACCCTACGCCGTGCTGTGAGTGCTCGCTCTTGCTGTCCGCTTGCCTCGCCGTGTGCTGTGTAGCTGTCCTGTGGGTGGTGAAAACAACAACCGTACGCGATTACCTTTGGCAGCAAACATTGTTGTTGATCGGGGCAAGGACACATGCAAGAAGAGACGACAAGGAAGGATAAGCAGGCATTACTTGGGGTGCAGGTCTATGAGTGTCCATTGGCTGAAGTCTGTTGGTACATAATGTCTGCTCCAATTTCAAGCGACTCATTCTAACAACAACGAAACAGCAGAGCACAAACACGCAGCGCCACAACTGCAATGGACAAGCTTCGCAGGCATCCTCGTCAATCTCCTCACTTCTTTAAGGTGGATGCTATACCTATGCGTCTCGACTTTCTCTTCCGCATCTTGGTCGTCTCCTTCCTCGTCCGGCTCTTCGTCGTAGTACTGGCCGAGGTTGAAGCTCATGGCTGGCATGGTGGGTGTCAACGGCAAGACAGGACTTGAATCACCAAACGAGGAGGAGGATGAAGAAAACGCTGGCGAGCACAACCCAGCTATCGAAGCTGCTTCTTCAGCTTGCTGCTTTTGTTGAATTCTGACCCTCTCTTCAGTCACTCTTTTCAATTTCATAATCTCCAACGCAGCATCGTCGACCTTTTTTCGACACTTGTCCTCTTCTTCGAGTGCGATGCGTAGACGTATCCGAGCTTCATTCACCTGACTAGCTTCAACCGCTTCACTTATGCCACATACTGCCGATTCATACGCTTGCTGTGCTCTTACTGCAAGACGTGCTGAGATCTGCCAGCTGTTGTGGCGCTTCCGATGACGCTGGCGCGCTTTCAGGAGGTTGTTTAGAGGTGGGCCAAAGGTGTGTTGAATGCTGCTGATGAATTGCCAACAAAGGCTGGTAAGCGAAAGCACATTGGTAACGTCTTGTACACATGTACACTCACGATGACGAGGCAGAGGAAGAGGAAGAGGAAGATGCTGAAAGAGCTGGCTCGAAACTTGTTGTTGTGCTGGCTGAGAAGCTGGATTCCGCCGAACTCGTGCTATAGTTTCGCAGGAGATTCGGTTTGTTGGAATCTATACATGCGAACCGAAGGTCAATACAGGATTCAAAGACTGCTCGTATGAACGACGACGCTACTCACTCTTGTATATCCGCAGAGGAGCCACTTGAAGTGGACTACATTCTATGCCTTGCATGATGTTGACTGACTTCCTCTTTCAGACGCGTGGATTGACGTGGAGTATTTCTGATGAAGAGTCTAATATCTTGCTCGGACAGATGGCCTTTCTAATGGTGAACGAAGGTCTGTCCAGTATGTCTCGTTTGTTGTTTGATGTTTGATGTGCTTATCTCGCTTCGTGGATGTCCGTGTTGTGATGAAGGATGGGAGAAACTTGTTTACTCCCCTTTGCTTCCCGACGTCGCGTACTTGCAGAAGAGTACGCGCGACAATGATGTCCTCTGTTGTCTGATGCATCATTTCCTTGCCCCGACAGGGCAGAGGCACTCGTGTTGATGGTATGCTTGTTTGAGTTATGCTGATCACGCTTTTTTTCGTTCTGGTGCAAGTCATTTACATGGACGCGTCAAGAAAGCATGTCAGTCGCGTCGCCTGCTCTGCTTTTACTAACGTTAATCCAGGCCAAGCCAGGTGCAGATCATGATTAGAGTATCTCGAATGTACTGAAATGATTATCGCTGCTGTCTTGGTCAATTTGGCTTTGCATCATATGCTGCTGTACTGTTATCGATCTGATGCAGTCGAGAAAGAACAACTCTGGCAACCTATCCAAAGTGTGCTTGTCGCCTAAGGCTTCTATATGATATTGTATACCGCGGTCTTACTGCTGCCGGCTTTGAGCGAGTCGGCGTTGCTGTATTCTGGTAGGGACCCTCTTCCCCAAATATGGTGGAAAGCTTGTCTTTCAGGCAAAGAGACTAGCTCCGAGAGCGTACAATAAGACTCTGACGGCAGCATCTGCTCATGTACCACCGTGCGTACTTACTGCATTTCCGGGTGACCTATCTGTAGTACTCAGTGATCTTGTTTCGTCTAGCCGAAAAGCCATCGGCAGACGGGTTTGACCGCCACTTCTTCGCTTTGTACTGTCGTCTACCAAACACCCAAACAGTACAGCATTGCTCGCTGGCATCTATCGTCCTTGACACATCAAGCTTGTCAGCCCAGTCTACCCGCCTTGACCGCTGGCTTCCAGAGTCACCTGTCAGCCTTCAGTGACGCGATACTACTGCTGCTGCTGCTGCTGCTGCCTTGGCGAGCATCAACGCGTTAGATAGCGGTCAGGAAGTCGTAGAAGACAAATAGAAACCAGCAAACGGGTCGCAACCCACTCCATCGGCCATTCAGTCAGTAGGGAGCTTGGACAAAGGCAGCACAACTTGCGATGGACGGCGGCAGCAGTGGAATAGCAGGAGACCGCGATACGCTCGGCAGTTCGCTGCGTAGAAGTCAGTACAAAGGCGGCTTCACTCCAGAGACCCTACACGAGCCTTTCAAGTCGCTCGGTGACCATCATGATAGCCATTCCAACCTCTCGGCAAGCCAGCTTCGGGATGTTCCTCTCACCTCCAATGCTCAGCAACTCGGGAGCACTAGCGACTCTGGCGCAACTTCACTCAGCTCGAGCGTCCGCAAGCACACAGCCAACAGGCGCAGTATGGGCTCAGCAGCACAGCTGAACGCTTTCCTGCCCGTAGATGAGCAACCGAGCTCTTCATCGCGTGGCTCTTCAGCTCAAAGCTCCCCGAAAGCGTCAAGTAGACTACTCGAACGCGATCCTAGTCCTTTATCGATAGGCATGGGTCCAGCTCCAGGAAGGGGATATTTCAAGCATAAAGTCATCCCTTCACTCACAAGTGGTGTACCACCTGTATTAGCTGGTTCTAAACCGAAAGGATGGCCCTCATCAAGTCTCACAACCACCAACGCCACGAACTCATCTTCATCACGTCCGCCTAGGTATGATTCACCAGCTGCTTGGATGGTGTATTACTTCCTGGCGAACCTCTCCCTCACTTTATACAACAAGCTTTTAATGAACAAATTCCCGTTTGCATGGAGTCTAACGGCAATCCATGCATTATCAGGGTGTATAGGCGCGCAATTATGCTTGTCAAAGGGTTTATTCGTACAACAACGGTTATCTACAAGAGAGAACATTGTCCTCGTCGCTTTCTCCTCTCTGTATACGGTCAATATTGCCGTATCGAATCTATCGTTGAATCTGGTAACAGTGCCTGTAAGTCTTAAAGTCTTAAAGCAACAGCAGGTCAAACCCCAAACGAGCTTGACTCACTCTGCATTGTTGCTCATTGCATCCAGTTCCATCAAGTAGTAAGAGCAATGACCCCTCTTTTCACCATCATCCTTTCCGCCATCTTTCTGAGAAAACGGAGTTCAAGAGCAACCTGGCTGTCGCTTATTCCCGTCGTGGCCGGTGTAGTTTTCGCAACGTGAGTTCGACACTTTGGTACTTCTCGTGAACGAAAGCTCATTCATAATCAATCATCGTGCAGATATGGCGACTATTACTTCACGACATGGGGACTCATTCTCACCCTTCTTGGGACACTACTCGCAGCTATGAAAACAATAACGACAAACATGATCCTAGTAGGAAGATTAAAACTTCATCCTCTTGATTTACTCATTCGAATGTCACCACTCGCATTCATGCAATGTTTTTTCGCAAGCTGGTATACGGGAGAATTGGCAAAAGTTAGAGAATTTAGCTCTACCCAAATGACTTATGCTGCTTTCTTTGGATTGGCTATGAATGGCTGTATCGCTTTCTTCCTGAATGTCGTCAGCTTTACTGTGAGTTTCATCTCATCTTGCCATACACATTCAGCCAAGCTAATGAAATCATATTCTGTGCATCTCAGGCCAATAAGAAGACTTCGGCATTAACGATGACAGTAGCGGCGAATGTCAAGCAAGTGCTCACAATAGTTCTAGCAGTCATAATTTTCAATCTCTCCATCAATCTCACGAACCTTTTCGGTATAACTCTCACACTGGTTGGAGGAGCACTATACGCCAAAGTCGAGTTTGATCAAAAGAATGCAAAAGCTCTTGCAGGAAACTCAGGGGCGACCACAATTCCACCCGGAGTGGCATTGACTAGTGTAGTCGAAGAGAAAATGAACGCGTCGTAAGAAGGAAGGTGCAGACTGCTTTCGGAAAAGAGGAACCCTGTAGGATATGGCGAAACCGAAGTTGACAACAAAGAAGGATTTGTTACGTCTAAATCATGCCATCAGTTCAGTTTTTCATACGTGCAGTGCATTAGTAGAGAGTTTTTCATTTCATTTCATTAGTAGAGTATCTTTTCTCGCGAGTTCTGCATCTTTGGTCTTTCGTAGACTCGGGCTATCCAGTCTGCAGCGATAACACATCAACAAAGCATGCTAGATAGACCGTCTAGAGACACTATGTCACCGTTTGCAATGCATTCCCTTCTCCACAACCAAAGATTAAAGGTTGTGTTCTGGCTTGCTACGAGCTTTTCCCTAATGGCGCTCTGCCTGTAGCTTCCAGTACTCCAAACCCATCACCGGACCACCCTTCACCCATCCACATACGATATCTCCACAGTGCTTTGAGTAGAGGTAGCGATCTCGCTGATATAGATGGTATAGCTACGATCGATCCTTGGATGTTATTCTTGCTTTTACTCTGTAGAGTGATAGTGCTTAAAGTCTCTTTGAACTCTTCGGATTGATCTTGACATGCTTTCAATTCGCGTTCGTAGATATCAGGATAGTTTCGTCGCAGATAAGCCCACGAACCATCCGACTCGCGCACCCCCTTTTTCTGCACTTGTAGAATCTCATCTTGCTTCTGTACATCCAGTTGGAAAATTCGCGGAATGGAATAGATAGGTACTTTATGCGTAGGAAAATGTTTTAAGTCGTATCCTTCTAAATTCTTATGCTGAAAGGGTAACAAAGTGGATATTTGACCAGCTGGAACTACACCATTCTCAGCTACTTCATCGGTAAGTTCTAGTAACGCGGCAGGTGGATCCAAGGTGCCTTCTGAGACAGGCTTGAGTTTTGCGATATGTCTTGAGATAATCTGCTGGGACAGCAGTTTTTTGGCACGCACATCTTCCACGATGCTCTCATTTAGTTGACGGAATGTTGATCCGACTTCAGGTGTTTCGATAGTGTCATGCTCAGATGCAGCTGGTGTTGGTTCTTTTCCCTCTGTGAGCTGGTTGGGAACCTTGCCTGCGATTATCAGGAGTTCTTGTAAGATACGTTGACGGAGGAATGATTCCGTTTGATATACAAGCAGGGGATTGCGTTGTACTGCATTGTCAAGCCTTCTCCAGGCGCCTGTTCGGTTTTTTTTTTCAATTAGATATCAGACCAGTTATCCCTATCTCTTGCTGGTGAGAACGACGACAAGCGTACCTTTCTGCTCCAGATCAAGCATTGCACTCTTACGACATACTACGTATGCTCTATTCTCTTTCTTGCCGAAAGATTCCGTAGTGCGCGTAAATGCGGGATGGAGTAATGCTCGAGGGAAAAGTGATACTTTCGACTGGCTAGCAAGGTCACCTTTACCGTTTTCGATGTCGTTATCTGGGCGAGTATTATATGCAGCTGCTTTGATTGCTATGAGGAAGTCTTTGAACGACAAATTGTTAGTTGGTTTTTGTTAATCATGTATGAAACATGGACATGAAGTCTCACCTCTTGGCATGACTTTGTCACTCCACATGCACTTTCTGATTGGAGAGGCCAGCATGGATACTAGTTCGTATGCGGGCATGTCAGCATCCCTTCTACACGGATGCGCGATAGTGCATCGTAAGGGCTCACAATATGGATTCGTCTGCCATGTCTTTACTTTATCATCTTCTAGTACTTGCCCAAGCTCGGGGTTGAGTTTGACATTCCAGGGCGCGAGATGGACCTTGTGAAGTTTGTGAGCTTCTTTGTTTATGACTGGATTATCCTCGTCAAACAGGAAGGATCTTGTTCGTCCTTTCGTTTCGAGCCATGATGGGACCTTTTTGGCGGTGGAAGTAGTATTGCTGGAACTGCGTGTGAGCTGCCGACTACCGCCCCACCCAGCTGTAGGACGCCCGCGAGCATGTCGAATGAGCATGCATGTATGCGTGCGTGCAGTCAGTGTGAGAAGTAGAAGATCTGGATGATGGCTACAGTCAGTCGCAGTGAGGACAAGCTTGACGGCTATTCGTGAAGCTGGTGGCAGCTGAAAAGTAAGTGAGATGAGGTGGAAGCACAATCACCAGCAAGCAGGATGAAGCACTCCGCCATTGTAGTATAGCATCACCTTACAACATACCAATTGCTCTTCCTCATCCCGAATAACTCGCATAAATCATGTCTCGATCTTTTGCTTTGCTTGCCGCTGTTGCTATCAGTTGCCGTCTGGATGGCTGCTTCTTTTCTTCACCACCATCAACTACCTCAATCCGCCTCAATCCCTCCCTGCTGTTGCATTGCCAACCATCGCACTGCACCATGGCATCGCGATCCTTCCCCAAGCTCGTCCAGAGCTCTGCTCGCCGCGTCCCATCACTCGCCGTGCCTCAACAGAGAGCGCTGTCCAGCCTACGCCAGGCTGCTGGCAAAGTTTCAGCAGCACAAGCAAGCTCGAGCAGCGTTAGAAAGACTGCGATTCAAGCTGCTGGATCAGTCGCCGCTAGACGGTATGCCTCCACCGGCGAGAAGAGCGAGTACATGGTGAGTGGGCAGGCATATACGCATTTGTGGTGGTATATGGACGGGCATCACGGTACTCCACTTAGCTGGCTGGAACACGGCATGCTCGTTCCTACATCATCACTGCGACCGAATAGCTATTCATGCACCAACTAACATCTGCCGTGTTCCTTCTCAGATGACTTGCAGAGATGCCCTCAACCAGGCCATGGACGAAGAAATGGCAAAGGACTCCAAGGTATTCATCCTCGGCGAGGAAGTCGGCCAATACAACGGTGCATACAAGGTCAGTCTGCTCTTATCATACACCCCAACTTGCCCTACCATCTCGCAATACCATTTTACTCACGTTTTTCCCACCTTCTCGCTACCATTTCTCAAATCTTGTCGTGTTTTACCGCCTCGATCGGCAAATTGCTATAACAATGCCTCTTGCATACAACAACAGGTCACCAAGGGACTACTAGACAAGTATGGCGAGAAGCGTGTCATTGACACTCCTATTACGGTGAGCAAAGACATGCTCCCTTTTCTTGCCCGAAACGAATCTGACAAACATACCTTGACTTTGCAGGAAGCTGGTTTCGCTGGTATCGCCGTCGGAGCTGCTTTCGCAGGTCTACGTCCCATCTGCGAGTTCATGACATTCAACTTTGCTAGTGCGTTACTCTCAAAGACTTCAAGCTACTTGCATGCGAATGCTAATGCTATATCTCACTTTACTTTGCGCCTTACAGTGCAAGCTATCGATCAAATCGTCAATTCGGCAGGAAAGACATACTACATGTCAGGAGGAAACGTCCCATGCCCTGTTGTCTTCCGTGGACCAAACGGTGCAGCTGCTGGTGTCGGTGCTCAGCACTCTCAAGATTACGCTTCGTGGTACGGTCAAATTCCAGGACTGAAGGTCGTTTCTCCTTGGTCTGCCGAGGACTGCAAGGGTTTAATGAAGGTGGGTACACTTCTCAGCTTACTAGTTATACATTGAAAAATGATACTGAGCAACGTGTTTCGTGTTTACAATGATAATAGGCCGCCATCCGTGATCCTAACCCAGTAGTCGTCCTCGAGAACGAAATCATGTACGGTCAATCTTTCCCAGTCTCGAAAGAATGCGCTACATCAGACGATTTCGTTTTACCAATTGGAAAAGCCAAGATCGAGAGAGAAGGAAAAGATATTACACTTGTCGCTCACTCTAGATCTGTTGGTCACTGCATTCAAGCTGCCGAAATTCTAGAAAAGGAGGATGGTGTCACTGTTGAAGTCATCAACTTGAGATCTATTAGACCTCTGGATTTGGATACTATTGTCAAGTCCGTCAAAAAGACAAACCGGTACGTACTCATACTCTCCCATGCGATGCGATGGCTTGTTCTTCGGATTGGGACATGAAGCTGACTTGCACCAACTCTTCAGACTTGTCACCGTCGAAGGTGGTTTCCCGGCATTCGGTGTCGGTTCAGAAATCGCAGCCAACATCGTTGAAGGCGAAGCATTCGATTACCTAGATGCTCCAGTTGAAAGAGTGACAGGTGCTGATATCCCAACACCATACGCTAAGAAGATGGAAGATGCTTCTTTCCCTGATCAACATGTCGTCGTTAAAGCTGCTAGAAGAGCACTTTACAGATCATAGAGCTTTTATACCCCTATTCCTTTTTTATCAATTTGCATAACCATACTAGGAGGCGACAGTGAAATGCAATTCTTTTCATACGATATGGCGGGAAGTTAGCAGGCAATGAGGCTTACCCCTCTCAAGCAACACAATTCTATAGACAGAACTAACTTGAGGGGAAATGACGATATGCACTTCCTTTTTCCTCAGCCGGTGGTTGTTTTCTTGTGTACAATGTAGTGAACGTCATCCTTTCCGCATTTTACCCTCTTCTCACCCCGAAAAGATGCTGCAGTCTAGGCTGTACAAGGGCAATTTGAACTTGAATTGTCTTTTATCGGCGGTCTGGGAACTCGGAAGGGCATTGCTCGCAGTTAGCCGGACAGTCTAGGTAGCATGAGGTCGCATTCCAACTCAACATGTTTTCAAGTTTCAAGCTATTTTCACTGTAAGAAGTGGTTACACACGACTAAACTGATTCTACATTCTACAGGTTTGAGCATGCTCCATTCAACATCGACTTTCACAGCGGCATTTCAAGACGCTGCACTAGCTGCAGCTATACCGTAGTAATGACATGGCGTCGTTTACTCATTTACTATGCCCGCCATCGGGGGACGGATAGTCGACTACAATGCCTTAGGCGTCGACGACAGTGACAAAGCACGCCGTCATTGGAGAGTTTGAAGACCCTATCCCTACTTTACTCCGCCTTGGTCTGCTTAGATTTCCACTCTGCCAATTCCTTATCGTAAACTTCCTTTTCCTTTCGATGTTCACTTGTGTAAGGTTCTTTCTCAGCATCAGACATAACTTTCCATTTCTCTGCAATCTTAATAGCTGATTCTGTAAAGCCTAATGAATTGGCATCTGCGACACCTACGACTTCTTGTGCGAGAGATGAATCACTTCTGACGGCACTGGCGAATCTGAAGAAACCGTTAAGAGGTAATTGTGGCTTTGTTGGGTCTCTGTGAAAGGTGGTACGAGCGAAAAGAGAAGAGAAAGGGAGTTGACAGATCACAAGTCAGTATACGCTCTTGTCCACTACGAGCTCATATGTGTGACCTAGGAGGTGAAACCCAGTCGAAAGGAGATCAGCCACACTTACTTGAGAAGAGCATATTTGGAAGAACGCTTGGTTGTCTTCTTCCTTTGCATACGTCTGTATTTGTTCTCTTCTTGAATCATTTCAGGTGTAACCTTTTCCATGTATTCCTTCATCTCTCGCTCAAAGTTCTGTTTGTATTCCGCTAGGCGTTCGTCTAGGGACTGAACAAAGGAAGCAACATCAGTTTCAATTCCTAATCTTCTTCCTGTGATGGCAGGACTGCTCCCACTTGCCAACTTACTGTTCGCTCTGAAGCTGAAAGGTTGCGGAAATCGCCAACCAATTCCTTGGACAGCTCGCTGACCTTGGTCTTTTCCTCTTTCGGCATAGCCTGAGGAGAAGAAAGGTTTCAGTCAATGTTTCACAGATGGTTGATTATCCTATATATGCTAGCTCACAGCCAGTCTCTCCTTGAAGTAGAGAACCCATGCGCTGTTGATCGGTTTAGGTGGGTGGAGAACGCGTTCTATTGCAGAAGTCAGCTTCAGGTACATGTATCTCAAGATCTCTCTCGAACAGAACTCACTAGGCTTGGGTGGCGCTTTAGCCTTCTTAGGCTTTGCGACCTTCTTCGGCTTCGCGACCTTCTTGGTCGTCTTTGCGGCAGGTGTGCGCTTCTTCTTTGGGGTGCTGACTGGGTGATCCTCCTCTATCGAGATAGATTGCGCCTCCTCCTTGGCGAAGGTTGTAGTATGGAATGATGCTAGACGTGCTGCTGCTGGTGCTATGGCTCGCTTGATATGCCCGGTAGTGGCGGTTGCATTGCTTGCCTGTCTCGCGAGAACCGAGGTGGACGCAGACGAGCGTCTCGCAAGCGAGGAGAATACGTGACGTAGCATTGATGCCAGTTCTTGTCAATGAAGGTGTGTGCACGCGAGTCTGTCGGATGTCGAGTTTCGAATTGGGGCGGAAGAGAGATGCGAATGCTCAATTGCAGCTTGCTTTCGTCGCGAATGCTTTGACGGCAGGCTAGCGTATCTCCCGCCGTAAGAACTGTCCAGGTAGTTGGAGTAGACGAGTGGTGTCTTGATAGTGGCAGAGTGTATGCAGACGTGCCTCTTCATGCTGTCGCTGCTCCTGGTCCTGGTTCATGTTGACAGTGTGGTTGCGGCACTACAAGCCATCTCCGCTGAAATGGAAGACGTCTGCAGCAGTCGAGAGAATCACAAAGCCAGCTGGCTCGCAGTAATGATGAGGTCCCCAATACTGCTTCAGGTTCAATACTTGAGCAGCCTTCATGCTTCACGCCTGAAGCTGTGCTCTGACTTACCTCACCTTCGTCATCGGACTGCTGCTGCTGCTGCTTTGAACGCGTTTATACAGCCAACGAGAGCTTTTGACAGTAGTGGTGCTTGCTGTCAGTGGAAAGAAGTCTTAGATTGCCGTCGTGCTGCCATGCAAAGCTTGTCGGTATCGAGTGTCATGCACAGTTGCGATCCTCGCCAGAAAACGTGACCTTGCTTGTAATTGTGTAGGTC
Organism: Cystobasidium ongulense; assembly: GCA_022835595.1. Classification (NCBI taxonomy): domain Eukaryota; kingdom Fungi; phylum Basidiomycota; class Cystobasidiomycetes; order Cystobasidiales; family Cystobasidiaceae; genus Cystobasidium; species Cystobasidium ongulense. The sequence continues at coordinate 235,509 of BQUP01000012.1, read as the reverse complement.
GACCAAGGTCTGCTCTCGTCGAACAGAGACACACTTATAGAACATCGCACATGCAGAAGTGGAGTCGCTTTACACATACAGGTTTCCATTCGACCATGCGTACTGGCGCTTCGCGGCGAGGCAGAGGGTGCGTTCATGACGCCCAGGACTAGTCTTTCAGCAAATCCCAGTTCTAATGCTCAATGCAGCACCCTAAGAGCCGTCATCAAGCTCTACAGCCTCACTCTAGCCTATCTGCTCGTCGTCAACGCTGTCCAGGCAGAAGTACTATCCCGCAACGATGTTGCTCCGCCGCCATTACCACTTTCGCTCGCGGAATCATCAAAACTAGCGTGTAGACCTGCAGGAGAGTGCGAGCGATGTCCACCTCACCTCGTAGGTTGCCAATCAACGTGCCGTATCTCGTGTTGATGCTGAAGCCCGCTGTCTGTCCCATCCTTTCAGCGCAATGAGCCAGTCTGTCGGGTGCATGGCAATCGTCGGCCAGTGCATTGCATCGTGCTGGACGAATCCTCTTTACCACAGCAGCAGAAGCACGGTGCTCCACCGAATACCAACACAGCAGAAGCATTCAAAGCAGGCAGCGCATTCGTGAAGCGACCGCCCAAGCATCCCATAGTGGATCTACCACCCCGACCTGGCAAACATCCACATTTGCTCGACAATAAAGACCTATACGTTGGAGCAAACGACAAGAGCGGTCAAAAGATAGATGACAAAGGTCCAGTCAGGCAAAAGCGAGCTATCATACCCGATGCAGGAGTAGCTTCGCCTGATAATACTCAACAAACTTTTGCCACTTGGGAACCATGCGCTAGAGCTATCGATGCTGAAAGGAAGGACTATTGGGAGTTCGTGCTTGCGAATCTTGGCTTTGCAGTTGTCGCATTGTTCATTGTCATCGTTCGTGGGAGGATGATCGCGGCTAGACATTATAATCAGGTCGTAAACCTCATCGGATTCAAACCTCTTCAACAATTCTTACAAAGTGACAGTGGAGGCAACGACCTTCCTAGTCAAAGAGGCATGGGCAGTGGTAGTGGAGGAGTGTAGAGCAAAGGCATGCTGAATAGATGGTCGGTCAGATGAAGCCACAGCTAGCATATAGCCACGGGCTTTGTCAAATCGCAATGTATCATAGTCAGACGACAACAAGTGTATCACTACCTCGAACCTAACAGGACCAACGGAGAGAGGGTAAAATCCTAATCTATCTATCTCTAGCGTCCACCAAAGAAAGCAGAGAAATCATAAGGCTTAGGTGCCGCGCCGTCCACTGTTTCATCTTCAGCAGTAGTTCCAGTCTTGAGAGCAACACTACCGAGAGCATTAGAAAGTTCATTCTCCTCTCTTTCACTGTTACGGGTTTCCTTGCGTGCATTCTTCTTTGCCTTTTTGACTGATTTCTTAATGTCTTTGTTAAGTTGAATGGGTGCCTCACCAGGACTATCGGCAAAAGTCTTTGCTGTCGAAGTACCAACTTTGCCTCCTCCTGGCACAGTGCCATCTTCGAAGTTGACTCGCTTGGTCTTTGATGAAGGAGCAGTAGTGATCATCGTAGGCTCGTTTACATCACTCTTGCGCTTCTTGCCCTTTGACTTGGCAGATAAAATAGCTGCCATGCTGTCTAGCACTTCCTCGCCATCATCAATCTCGACATCCTCATCCTGTTGAGCCTTCTCGCCCATGAGCTTATAGTCGAAAGAATCGCCAGACTCCATGGCGGGATCCTCAGTAGCCATACTTTCATTCATTCGAACGAAGCTGGATTCTTTGGATGATTTGGCACCATCAAGAGCGATAGCATCTGCCTCCTTGAATAGACCATCTAGGTCGAACTCAGGAGCCAAGGAGGTAGCGATGCTAGCGGAACCAATGTCGGTGCCGGTAGTCATAACATGGGAAGCTGAAGCTTGTCCACCAACACCTCTGACGTTCGAAGATAGAGGGACGGCAGGCGGGAGAGTGTAGTATGGGATGCGACCGGCGTTCCAGTCTCGGATAATTGAGCGAGCTGTACCGACAATGTCTGGGACACCTCCCTTCTTGATTCGGCCTCTGACTCTTGCTACAGCAATCATAAAGTCTTTAGTGGCATCGAAAGCGGGGATGTTATAAAGCATCATGAGATGCTCTTTCTTGCATTTGCGAAGGATGACCTCGACTGTGATAATTCATATATTAGCTTCTGGTGCAGGCAATGGGTGATGGTTGGACTGACCTGATGCAATAGGATCCTGCACTGACTCAACAGCAACATAGTTTCGAAGTACTTTCTCGGGTCCCTGGTCGCCTCCTTCGTACACAACACCTGGGCAATCCAAGATCTTGAGACTGCCATCAAGCGAGATGATTTGAACTTCCTTGGTAAAGCCAGGTGTAGGAGCAACACCGCAAGCCTTTGAGCGCTTGAGAGTATTAATCAGACTGGATTTACCAACATTTGGGAATCCAATTACTCCAATGCTGAGTGATCCAGCTCTGGAGTAGTTCTTGAGGAGAGTGAGGAGGGGCGCAGGAGAACTCGATGAAGCACCTTGTGGTACATGCGAGCCATGAGTCGACGAAAGATTCTTGCGCTGTGATTGAGTAGAGGACTTGAAAGGTAAAGTAGGGAAGGAGATTCGTAGGTATTTGAGCCATGCTTCGACATTCTCTTTTGGTACGAGATCTAGTGAAGCGTTCGAGTGTCAGCCTAGAACTCGAACTCCAATGTTGAGAACGTACCGATCTTATTCATAACCATGACAAGCTTCTTTCCGTGCACCTGAATGACTTCTCGCTCAATTTTCCGACTACGAGTTCCTTCGGGGTCTCGAGCATCTAGAACTTGGACGATAATATCACTCTTGCTGATGACTTCTTTCAGACTCTTGGCGTGCAGCTTCAAACTAGATGAAACTCCATTTGCATCTTTCACATCGACGTCGCTATCCTCATCGAGAGAGTCCTTGTCGTTGTCGTCGTCGTCGTCTCCAAGAGTGCCATATGGGTTGGCAGAATTAGCCAACGCCACGAGCGATGGATCAGGTAGACCGAGCGAGGCAGCTTGATGAGCAGCCTTCTGTTTCTCGCGGGCGAGAATCTTATCCTCGTCACGCTGTAACAAGAAAATACGAATGCTCAGTTCATTTCTTCTTCTAGCCCAGCTGGATTTGCTAGACTGGACCATACCTTGACTTTCAGCTCAGCTGCATCTGCAAGGATTTGATCCTTGAATGGGAACTTGCTCGGAATGCCCAGGTCTTTCTCCTTGTCTGCAAAGAGTGTACAATCAATATTGCAATCCTGAAGACTCGCCACAGTCTTTCCGCAGACTCACTTGGGTTTTTCCATGTCACGTCCTTCTTAGCAGCGCGCTTGGACTTGCGCTTGGCCTCGGATATCTTCTTCTTGATCTTCTCACGCTGTGTACAGTCAATGGAATGCCCATCAGTCTCCGATAATCATTGCAACAAAACCTGCAGTATCTTTGAAAATTCATCGATCAGGCTGCTGGTAAACGCACCTGATGCGTGCCGACACGGTTCGAGGTCTGTGAGAGGATGGGGATGGAAAGAGCAGACGACATTCAGCTTGTGTATTCGATGTAACGAGTGAATGGGAAGCCATGCTGACCTTCTTGCGAATCTTTGGCATGCTGGCTGGAAGATGCGGTTGATCGGGCAGAGAGCAAGCTGCATTCACAGCGACGACGGCGAGGCGAGCTTTTTGGAAAGCTGACAAGTCCGGACAGTCGACAAGGCCAATTTCGCACACGTCAAGATGCCTGTTCCTTGGGAGGTGGGTTGTTCACGCTGCTGTGCTTGCGGGCTTGCTTGCTGACCTATAGCTTGCCGTTCAATAGGCGTTCATTCCATTCGGTGAGAGACTGTCGATGTGATAGAGACCCGTATAATGGCAGAGGAAGGACTGACGCTACCCTATGCTATGAATTAAGGTCTTCTGACCGTCATGGTAAGCGCAGCTTCCTGTTCAGAGTTCCACAAGCATCGTTACTGACCCGGACAATCCACTTGCAGTTCGCGGGCACCGGTACCCTCTTCAGCTTGGCCAAGCGCATGACAAACGACGGCAAGGTATATCTATCATGTTGCAGCTGTACTGCTCGCAGAAGTGCTGACTCACGCTTCCTGCAAAGCCACCTCGCTGGGGTATCGACGACTGGGATGCCATGATGATGGAGCGAGACCGTCGCTTGACAGGCAGCTTAAGAGGGCAAAGCGTGCGGAACTTCATCACCCAGTACTTGATAGGTTTGCTTATGATGCTCTCTTCCAGACGGACCCCACCGCACCGAAGACCTTCGCCAACAATTCCGTATGGGGCACGGAGAAGATATAGAGAGTCGACAAGGGAATCTCCTTGTATCTGTCATCTGCAATCAACCTACATTACGCTGGACGATTCTACAATTGAGCTACAGCATTTCCATTGCACCCGACTGAGCACCGACCTAGCTGCTACACCTGCTTGAGCAGGCAACAGGAATAGGCCATACAGTGCAAGAAATATGCCACGATGCACGAAACATGCCTCGAACTATAGCAATGCAAGACATTCGTAACTAGGCTCCATGCCGACATGAAAGCCTTGCATTGCCACCTTTCGACACGCATCTCGTGCATTTAAGCCAGCATATATGCATGCCGTTGGTTTGTTGAGGATTCAGCTGAAGTGCCACACCGTTCTTGGACATGCCAAAAGAAGCTGTCAGATGTCAGAAGCAAGGTCAACCACTTCTTCTGTACCAGAGACATATTTCCTCGTTCCAGGGATGACTCAATTGCAGTAGGCTACATCATAACGTATTTCAAGACTATCATGTGATCACAAATCAACGTATACATGATCCCTAGTTCACCATTTCAGAAGCTAACAGGGCGTAATGCCATTATCTCATCCTCCCGTATTTAGAAACGAGGATCCTTGTTCTCCTTCTCTTCAGGATATGGGTTATACTTGTCAGCGAGACCCAGTTCAATTTCCTGAATCTGTAGAGCTAGCACACGAGAGAAGCATCTCGCTTGGAAGAAGTTACCAGCTTGAAGCCAGAATCCTGGAACACCACTATTTCTCCATACTGTCTGAATCTCTCCCTGTTTGTCGAAGGACCAGCATGTATGCATCTTATTGGCGGTGTCTTCGCCGATAACACGTCTGACGGTATCTCTCATAGAACCGTACCCAGTAGCTAAGACGATAATATCTGCTTCTCTGAAATCGCCATCTTCGAATTCAATACCAGTAGGATGAATCTTCTTAATTTCTTGTCCTTGTTTGACTTTGATCTTGCCGTCGGCAATAAGCTGAGAGCAGCCGACATCGAGATAGTAACCACCACCGTCACGGAAGTATTTCATGAAGAGACCAGAATTGTAGCGATTGAGTTTAAATCCAACTTTCTCTAAACCATCGAGGATAGGCTTGTCCAATTCGGCTACTTTCTTGGTCGATTCTAGGTGGAATTCACCAACGAGCTCAGTGGGCAGGGAAGTGAACAAGAGATCCGCATCGTCGATGGGAGGTCCACCTTCTTGATAGAATCCGTTGAGCCATGCTGGTAGACCGTGCTTGCTGGACACGACATAGGTACTGGAACGTTGGACAATAGTCGAATCGGCTCCATGCTCGTAGAATTCTGCAATCTATAGAGACTCGACCATTAGCGTATGAACAAGGAGAGTGAGATTGGAGATTTCGCACAATATCGTGTCCAGAATTGCAGCATCCAACTACAATTGCTTTCTTGCCCTTGTAGCCTTCAGCACCCTTATGCTTGGAAGAATGCATGATTGGGCCTTTAAAGGTATCCATGCCTTCGATATTAGGAATTCGCGGTTCACCAGAGAATCCAGTAGCCTTGACATAACATGCTTGTTAGTCTGCCTCTGTGTAGAAGAAATTTTTATCCACTTACTAGTACAATATGGTTGACTTGCATTTCGCGGTCTGGATGACCCTTGTGCACGACGTTGACTGTCCATTTGCCAGTCTGCTCGTTGTATTTGGCACCTCCTTCAATTGTGGCTTCATTCCATACATTCAACTCCATCGCTTCGGCATAGTGTTTGAACCAGCTGGCAAGCTTATCCTTGGGAGCTGTGAGCCGAACGTCAGTATAGGTCCAGCATGTACGCAATTGGCTCTTTTCGACCCACTAAAGATAGGCCAGTGTGGAGCTGAAGTACCACATAGTGCGTCAGCAGATTGCATGCGGAAGCTATAACTCGAGAAGCTCACGGTATGGGAGATATGGGAAATGATCAGCAAAAACAGGATCGTGCAGAACGAGATTGTGATATCGGTTTGCCCAATTATCACCGATGTTAGGGTTCTTCTCAACGATCAAATTCGGAATTCCAAGTGCATTGAGACGTGCAGCAATCATAAGACCATTTTGGCCGCCACCGATGATGAGAACGGTAGGGTCGGAGTTTTCGAATTTGACCTTTTCCCTTCGCTAAATTAGGATAGTTGTATTAAGAAAAAATGCCTTGGAAACGCGCCAGCGATTCTAAGCGTCTACTCACGAGTTCGAGCCAGTTCTTGGCGCCTGGACCAGCTTCGTGTACCTCAGCGCCGTTTGGTCGTCTTTCGTAGGCATACTCTTCGTGGCCTTTGACTTCCCAAACAGTCTGATACAGGGATTGAGGATGTCAGTGGTCACCTCTTCAGTAATTTGAGTGTTCGGAATTATTCCACTCACGGTGAAAAAGGTATATGCACGCTTAAACTTGCCATTCTCTTCCTTGATTCGGATCAGGCCTTTTCCGCGGACCTTGTCAGTCTCGTATGTGAGGAAAGCTCTGCAATTGAGAACGTCAGCATTAAGAAGATTCGGTCAGCGGTAAGAACCCACTGAGCCCAGGTGAGGTTGTCATTGACGGGTACAATGCTTGCGTCGTTAGGTCTGACAACTTTGAGATTTTTGATGGGAGGCATGCCATGTTTCTCCAGGCCTTCTTTGATGTCTTTCTCTGAAGAGGTAGACTACGCATGAGCTTTGTTCTTACGCTTTTGAGTGTGCGAAAGGCAAAGGGCCTACTCACTCTTGTATGAATTGAAATCAAAGTTCAAGGTGAGCATATCACGCCACCAGCCATCATCAACGAACAGTTCGGTAATTGCGTTTGCATCTCCCTTGTCGAGAGCAGCTTGGAATTGAGTGCACCATTGATGAGCTGCTTTTGCGGCCTCTAGAGGCTTGATGGACGGGTCATCGAAGCCTGCGACAGAGCAAGCACGTGCAAACGTTTACGCAGGTACAGCAGGCAGCAGACACCGCGCAAAGAGGATGTACGAGAGATGAAGTGAATGAGGAGACGGGGTCAGTGCGCTTCATCTTAATATGTCGACGCTTGTCAAAAGAACCTGTGTACTTACCTGGAGCACTGATAGGCTCATAAGTGGGCTGGGGGATTCCGGACTTGCCAGAGACGTCTGCTGCTGCCATTGTGAGAGCTTGTTTTGGGTTGAAGTCGCACGAGCAGTCCTTCGATGTTGGAAAGAGAAGAAGACAGCAGTGAGTGTTGTCAACTGCAGAGGTGCTTTGCGAATCGCGGCAACCGGAACCTCGGGGAGCTTTTCCACCCACTCGTGTGTGGCTGTGAGATGTCGAGATTATGCGGAGACGTTTTACGTGGAGCAAACTGCTGCTGCCGCTGGCATGAAGTGGCGCACCGTTTGACACGAAACTACTGCGAAACGGCGCGCGCAGGATGATCCGGATCAAATCCTCGCGAGACAATAACCTGCCCAGAAAGCTTCAGTGGTTCTTCGCCCTAGCGCTCGCTATTGCACTTTCCGCGCAGGAAGCTTAAAAGTCCAGACTAGACATTGCAGCCTTTTGGTTCGGCAGAGCTGCATTACGCGACTGTCGAAAATACCCCGCGGTGCTCGGCTAAAAGGCAAAGTCCGGGGCGCCACTTTACCAGTTTTCGCCTGCCTGGTGCCGCACATCTACAGTGGGCAAGCAGATGCGGGGCTGTACACGCAGTAGTGTATCATTGGCGGAGTGTCATCAAAAGACGTGTTGGTCTATACTAACTTCAGCACATTATGTAGGTGTGTGCGAACGGTGCGGGTACATGTAACCTCTGGTGTCAGTTGCAACGCGTATCTTATTGTCGACATACGCGCAACGTGTACCCATCATGCCGGGTCTACCCTGTGACGTTCTCGTCATTGCCTGCAAACCCTATACATACAAAAGGACGGCAACAGGTAACAAGCTCTGGTAAACTACTTTACGTGTACCGCTAGGCATAGCTATGGAAGTACGGTAAGCCTAAATCCAAGCTTCTTTGCCCCTGAATTAGATCCTGGACTCTTGCCATAAGGAAACGGGTGTGTGGTGTGTGCCATGGTGATGAGCTTTACGTTGTGTCCATAATGTCAAAGAGAAGTCCACAAGCGCCAGCAATAATCTCGCGTAAAGCGTTGATACTGTCTTTCGAAAGTCATGTGACCTCTTGCTGTCCCTGTTCCTTTGCCCTGTACAGTCCTGAGAGCTTTGCGAACCTGGTGAACCTGGAGCCCCGGAATCGCAGAAGGGTGGCGATCATCGCTTCCCCGCATTTGCTCGGATACATCGATGGTCAGGTGCGCATGGCTGGGGCCACTTTGAGCGTGGGGCACCAGCGCGGGCTTTGTACGGCAGAGAGAGCCTTTTCAGGGCATAAGAGAGGTGCGGAAAGGCGCAGTAGCTTAGCTCCTCTTCGGCTCTCGCGCCTCGGAACTTGACGTTGGTGTGCAGAGATGCGTTAAAAGCGAGATGCCGGATGGTGCTCATTATGGTAGTTGCTGATGCCAGCCAATAGAATAGACTGCTGCTGCATTCCCCAGACGGATCAGAGGAGAAGGAAAGAACAGGCTTGCTTCACTTGCCCTCTCCCATTCCTGTGTTGGTTGTCTTTTGCATAATTCAGATTTCAGCCAGATCAGAACAAGTCCTCTCTCTACCCTATTCCTCGCGTCATTGTTCCCTTCCCCGCTGCCGCTGCAACTCCTCGACAGAAAGGTGGGCAGATCTTGTCATCTCGCATCGCTCTCCTCTCTTGTCTAACTTACTTCAACCACCTTTCTCTCTTTCCTCGCTGCTCTCTTGGATTACCGTATCTAGAGGTTTGCATCTAAAAGCACGTGAAACAAATACCATACTCCGCTTCAGCAATAACCGAAGATGGCACACACCAATACCGCCAACGCCAACAGCAATCCGGCAATGCACCTCGAGCCAAAAGCTGCTCACCATAACAATGGCCACAATAATGGTGGATATGCAGACTCCGAGCTGGGCCAGCAGACCTCTGCTCAAGGTCTCCTCGCAGGCGGTCAGCCCATCGGCAGGCAGATCTCTGTGACTCTGAGTGAGTTTGGAGATCTCACAGATAGGATCTAGTATTCAGTACTGACAGGTGTTACTTCCTCGACAGCCCCAGAACAGTTCGAGCAGCTGTACCTCCAGCCCGGTGGTGTGGGAGGTAAAGGTGATCTAAGCAAGAGACTCGGTAATCCAACACGTGAGTAGTGGATTTGCAAACGAAAAGTGGTCCCAGTAGATGCTGACGATGCTGAATTACCATCACAGCTCTGTAAGGCGAACCAGCACTCGACAATGAGCCCCGCTTTTACTGACCTAATTCGGCATATAGTGGTATCGCCGGTTTCCTTCTGTCACTCACTCCTCTATCCATCTACTTGATGAACTTCGGTTCTAGTAAGTGCATTCAGTCAGAGGACAGCCAGGGAGTTCTTTCTGACCACCTATTATTACAGCCACTGCTGCTTCTGCCACGGCTATTTGCGGTGCTTTCTACGTTTTGGGAGGTGTTTGCATGATCTTGTCCGGTATAATGGAATGGGTAGGTCTTACAAATGGGCTCAGTGAGTATGCGGGAGCTAATCTTGACTGGACAGATCATCGGCAATACCTTCCCCTTCGTCGTCTTCACCTCATTCGGAGGTTTCTGGATTGCGTTTGCCATTCTGAACGATCCTTCGATTGGAGTCGCTGCTGCGTTTAGCGCTTCGGGAACGAATGCCGTCGAAGGACAAGCGAATCCTGTCTTTGCAGAAGGTATTGCTGTCTACTTGATCTGCTGGGGAGTTCTTGTCTTCATCTAGTAGGTCTCATCTGTTTCATGCTTTTGGCAGATAGGTGGCATGCGGTACCCGGGGCTGATCTTCCTCTACTCACAAAAGCTTGCTTGGATCTCTACGAACCAACATCGTTTTCGTCATTCTATTCACCGTTCTAGATATCAATTTCTTCCTCCTCGCCGCTGGCTACTTCAGAATTGGTGAAGGACGCGATCCCACAACCCTCTTCAGAGCAGGTGGAGCTTTCCAATTCGTTACTACCCTTTGTGGGTGGTGGCTCATGCTGGCACTCACTCTGGGATCTACTGGAATGCCATTCAACGTTCCTGTTGGCGATCTTTCCGGCTTCTTGGCGAAGAAGTAGGGGCATACCAGTCCACCTACCTGGTTTCCACCTCTCAAATGAATGAAGATGGAAGCGAGACAATGAAATCAATGTGAAATATGATCAAATGAAAGCGCGAAAGGAATCTTTGCGCTGCATATGCAGAGTAGTGGACCCGACTTTGCTGCCACATTTTACCATAACACCCCGTCTATTCTAGCCAATTAATATGCTCCTTTAGTCCCAGCTATCATTCCTTATACGTTGTGAATTTCTTTGTTAGTATCTTTCCAAATTTTGAAACAAATATGATGTATCTAGTCCGTTCGTGACGGGTGTCTGTTGGTAGGTCGGAAAGGAAACAACGTGAAAGCGACGCGAAGGTGTAGCAAAGCAATGCAATACTCGATATTGGTTCGTTCTGTGTACTAGTGCCTGTCTTGAACGATGGGCAGTATGCTTTTGCGACGCTGTCATTTTCCAAAACGATTGTCATGATGGCAAGAGGTGTTCTTGCAGCGATAACCGAAGATGCAGCTTCAAGTCTCACCACACACATATCTCAATCGACACATCAATACAGGCTGAAGCGATGGCAAGAGTGCCTGGCTTCATTGCCAGCTTTGGCAGGTTCCTGACCTTCACTGGCCTCATTCTGCTGGCATTGTCTGCATATCGCCGTGGTCAGTCTATGGACCTGCTCTGAAGAGCGTATATCTAACCACAGGATCTTTACAATGCAGCCCTGACAAGCGAGCCGCTAGCTATACTATCAGAGGTACGAGCTATCGTGCTACAGACACTATAGTCAGACGCTGACTACTGTCGCGCGTTCACAGGAAGCCTTCCAGCTAGCAGGCTCATTCGTGATGGTCTGCATCGGCATTGCTCTCACAGCAACACCTCTCAAACCTATCACATGGCAAGCTGAACTGCGGCGGCAGTGAGTACACTAACCATGCTGGACATGCTTCAGTTTCCACAGCTGACCTTGCTCATCATTTGCAGCACCATCGATCAATCTGATTCAAGACTAGGCTTCGCGAATATTCATCATCGAGGAACGCTGTTGCACAAGGAAGATTGAGCATACTAAGGACATTGCCCGTCATAGACTGAGGCAGTAGGCTGTACATGAGAAGTACATTGTTGTTACACTAGTGCTTGCAAGGGTAGAACGACTGGGGTACTATATAGATCTGATAAAAGCATGATCACTCTCTTGCGAGTCTCTTGAGCTGGAGGAACACAGCACAGCACTGTCAGACGTGTTCGGTGATACATGGCCATTTGTAGCGACTTACAGTGTCTCTGTCTTCCTCCGAAATACCAGCGTACAGTTGTCTAGGTGGAATGAACTCTTCTAGCCGAAGATTTGATGGCAAATCCGACGACGAGCTTTCGACTTGTTTTGCGGCCGTATCAATAGTGGCAGTGCCCTTGTTCGTGGTCTTTGCTGCTCTGTAGCCTGGTGGAGGCAGTCGTACCTCTGCTGCTGGTATCGACGAAGCTGGTATCGCTCGTATCCGCGAGAAAAGGCGTAGTGTTGCGCGCATGGCTGAAGACTGCCGGCAAGGGACAGGGATACAAGGAGTCAGCGACAGATATCACTAGACTGCCTGTTAACAATCAATCTCACCTTGCACTACCAAAGAAAAAGCTTGGATATGTGTTGTGTGGAAGGCAAGAAGCCAGCCTGGATTTCGAGAGCACCTCTTTCGTTTCCACCAAGTATCACACAATGGACACATGACACAAACAATGGAACGAGTACAGCTACAGCCATCACGATCTGCACCTGATCTCACAGATCTGCTGGAAGCTCGTTCGTTCGACAAGCGTACTTCTGACGATGATGCAGCTGTAGCTATGGAAGACGAAGACGACGAGGATGATGGAGGCAACATCGACGACGGCGACAGACGGCGATGGAGGACAAACCATCTTCCAACTCCGTCACCTAGTCGCTCACCTACACCTGATGTGTCTCATGGCGATGACAGGGAATATGGACGCATGCGCTCGGAGACACCTGAGGTATACACCCGTGGCGAACATGCACGCATGCACAGAAGCGAAGGCGATGATACCGCCTACATGGACGATTATGTTACGAATAACCACATAGACAGCCAGAGAGATTCGGAGAGTGAGGGAATTCATCGCCCGACAAGAGACGAGTCGCTCAGTCCGGAGCCGAGCACACCTACTTCTGGAACAAGAGGACGAGGGCTGTCGAATGTGGGAGCTCGCTTCCTGCCGACGTCGCTATGGGACTATTTAAGGGAGGAGATAAGCGCTAGTGAACTGGATGGATCGCAGGAAATGAAGGCTGAGAGAGTTACCAACTTCTTCTCTGTGCCGATGGCTGTTGAGCAGGTGAGTTCGTGTACACCTGCAAGCGACTTCAGGAATACACGCTCTAACCACCTCCACGAATGTACAGATCATTATATTCGGCTACTTTGTCTGCTTGGACTCCTTCCTATATACCTTTACAATCCTTCCCCTCCGTTTCGCAATAGCCGTCAAGAGATGGGTATCAAGCTATTTCAAGCCTGGTAAACGGAGGTCTCTACCAGTCTCAGCAAAGTGTGATCTTGCAAAATTCTCGATTTTCCTTGTTACGTGCTTTACACTGCATCATATAACCGATGCTAGTAAGATGTATCATTCTGTTCGAGGACAGGAGGTCATCAAGCTTTATGTCATTTTCAACGTTCTGGAGGTGAGCCAATATGCATCAGCTTCTCATTTGCTAACAGATGACTGAGTAGTTGACTTCTACGTACCAGATTGCCGATCGTCTTTGCTGTTCCTTTGGACAAGATTTATTGGATTCGCTTTGCTCACGAGCCACACTCGGCCGACGAGAAGATGGATCACAACCCCACATTCGACCAGCCGGCCTTTTCATGATGTGTGTGGTGTATACGAGTAAGTCTGTGGGCCAGTCTTCGCAAGCCTCTATGTCTAAGTTGTTGTCGTTCCTCCTCGAGTAGTCACGCACACTCTCGTCTTGTTCTACAGTCTTGTATCGCTTAATGTAGCTATAAACTCATACGATAATGCCCTCCTTACGCTACTCCTCTCGAATCAATTCGTCGAGATCAAAGGGTCAGTTTTCAAGAAGTTTGAGAAGGAAAATTTATTCCAGATGAGCTGTGCAGGTGAGTTCCTTTTGAGTTAACGCGGGATATGTCTGTTTGATTAGACTGAAATATCTTCCTCATGGTCAATGTCTGATTCCAGACATCGTTGAACGCTTCCAGCTTAGTTTAATGCTATGTGTCATTGCGCTTCGCAATCTCATCGAGCTCAATGGTTCAACGTTCTCACTTCTCCCAACATCATTCATACCTGTTATGCCATCAATGACGATACTTCAAAGCATATTCAGTCCTGTGCTCATTGTGATATTGTCGGAGATGTTCGTTGACTGGCTTAAGCATGCTTTCATAACAAAATTCAATCATAGTGAGTTCGCGACATGCTCGCAAGAAAAGCCTGGACCATATCTGACCAAATGATGAATACCATAGTCCGGCCTGCGGTATACGGACGGTTTATCGATGTGCTGTGTAAAGACCTGGTCATGGGAAATCCGAGCTCACCTAGTTCAGTAAGTTAGTTCTCGCTCACGCGGTGATATTCGACGTCGCTCACATCGTCCACCTCAGCCCTTCGCGGATCAGTCCCCAGCGTTAGCGCGAAGATTAGGTTTTGCAGCTTTACCAGTAGGATGTCTTATTGTTAGGGTTATCTTCCAGACAATTGAGATGTTAGCCGATACCTCGCATATCGATGAATGTGCCCCACCGAGAAAGCTAGCTGTGGGCAGGGGTCTTCTCAGCTACCTTAGCATAGGTCCGGAAGGGCAAGCGCGCATATTTAGCTGGCTTATCTTCCTGGCGATAGGAGCTATCTTATGGGCTTGGTAAGTCTAAAGGAGGTCACTGAGAGGTGTGACAAACATTCACTGACCGTTCATGCCTCGACAGTCTTGTAGTCATCAAGCTTTTGATTGGTATAAACCTTCGTGCATATGCCTTATCGCGATATGCGAACATGCAAGAGCGTACTGCAGAAGACCATCGGAACGATAGATCGCGACCACATATAGGAGCGGGTGCTAGCGAAATAGTGAGTTGCTCAACTCGTAGTCAGAGGCATGCGTGTCTCTAGTATGGCTAATGCCAGCACATTTCGAACATCTTTCTAGTTTCAAGATAGCGAAGCTAAGCGACTTATTGAGAAGCAGGAGTACGATTCACCAGGTCGTTTCACAGGCAGAATCGGAAATAATTCAGGAGGAGGACAAGGAGTTTCGATGGAAACGCTATCGCGCTTTTCAATGATCAAGAGTAGAATATATTGAGCCTACACTGTAGTAAATGATTCTGTATTCACCCGGCATTCATTGTTATCAGTTTAAGATGTTGTTGTAGAAGTAATTGAACTTTCATGGGTTGGAATAGCTCGGGCACGAGATGCATAAGCGCTCCCAACATTTTAGGACACTTCAAATGACGAAAACATAGGTTTTGATTCAAACAAACAGAGTAGACAAAGCTTGTGAGAGTAAGAAAACACAAAAGAGGTCCAAAGATCTATGACTGTACAAATTGAGGAGATAGGTCCAAACCAGAAAGTTCGAGGCTCACGATAATAGAACAAGGATCCCGGCAATCGCGTATTGTCCATGTTTTGAGACGATAAACCCAATGTCATCTCCAACTTTAAGCGGGAGAAAGTAGCGATGCTAAGGTCGATTTGAAAACGGGATGTTGGGAGTAAACATGTCGATATCTTCTTGTTTGGCGTAGAATCAAGCCTAGCTCAAGGTAAGAGGTGGAGAATTTGGGTTTGGCGGAGCGTAGATTAGAGAAACGTAAATAGAGAAAGAAAAGTGTATTGTCCATAGTTTAAAAAGTTGCATAAAGGAAGAAGACTTGAGACCATAAATCGAAGGGTCATGTTCCATTTGAATTTTTGATAATTGTTTATGATTTAGGTGTCGTTGACCTTTGCTCTAAGTATGTGTAGGTCCATACTGAGCTGTGTTGCATTGTTTCGTCAAAAAGCGATGAGATCTCATTTTGTGCATATCTTGTTCCTCCTTTAATTACATCCATTCTCATCAATACTGTTCTTTGGCCAGATATCTTGAGGGAAGGTCGTAATGTTTGGATTTGTATAAAGTTCGATATGGCGATTGATATAATCTGCTGTAGGATAATCATCTGGATCACAAGTAACGTCTGCTTTACCCTTTTCCTGCCAAACTCTAACATAGTCAATTCTCAGAGTACCTGGGAATTCTAGTCTGTCAAATTGTAAAGATTGGAAAGCTGCCGATAGTGCTAAATTCAAAACCATGTACATAGGTTCCACTGAGATGAGACGTTGTCCAACCTGAGTAACAGGGTTCGGTGGGAAAGCACCAGCTTTCAAAGTCCAAGTAGGTACACCACCAATTGACCAAGTGATTTGAGAGTCCTTTGTATCGCCGGGTACGTATTCGTATCCGAAACTTTCAAAGCTTGCACCATCGTAGCAATCTTCGAACCTCGAAACGGCAGAGGCTGATTCTTGATTTACAGCTCCTTTCCATAGATTGAGATAAGTCTTTGTAGAATTATAGATTTCCAGACCGTCAGCAGAAGTGTTGAGCCATTGGTATCCATCGTCAAAGGGAGCGATCTGAATAGATTGTGATGCTGTACCATAACCTCTCCAGTCGACTTGCGCTTCGTTGATATCAATTTCAGGAGCACCGCGACCAACTCCTACATTCGGACCTGGGTGATCTTCACCTTTGCATGTGCATGCGGAAGCTCTTTGACCTTGAAGGTATGATAGCTGACCACTGTATTCTGTTAGACCGGAAGTTAGAGCGGCGGTAGGTGTCTTGTTCTGGAAGACTTGTCCAGGAAGTGTACCGACATCACACGAGTCATACGAGTAGGCTAACATAAAGAGACGTGGTTCGAAGAGAATGTACAGGTCAGTATACCTTGACCCATAGTGAGTGGTGCAAAGGGATGATGTTGACTCACGCCACATTCCGTCGTTGGTTGCACCGAAACCGGCGCGTCCCAGGTTACCCATAGTCCAGGCACCAGGCCAGTAACCTGAAGCTCTAGGATTACCAGGCATGGACATTGATACTTCAAAGTAAGCGCCACCGTTGAAGCATAGCTTGTTCCAGGTCTGCAGCATGCCAGACATGAAGCTGAGTCCGTGAATAGGCTGTGAAGATGCAGTATCAGGATGCTGCGATATGCAGGGGAGAAGAGGTGACTATGGAAATATTCTTACTTGTTCGGTCATAGTGATGTCGAGGTACCCATCGCGTGTGACGGGGACAGAAGGATCATACCATTCCATATCTCGTGTTTGCCAGTAGTGTAGATCGACAGCCTCCCACTACGAACGAACGAAGACACACCAAAAAAGGAAGGTCAAGAAGCTGGTCAGTAAATCATGTACCATTTCTCGCCTACGGGCAGTGCTCAAGCTTACGAAAGGATCATCACCAGGATAGAAAGTTCTACCATCGGTATTGAATTCATCACTGAATACCAATTGATAATCTCTACCATTGAAACCAGTTCTAATCGAATTTCTAATTTCGGCTGGGGTATCCATATCTATCAGGCTTGGTAGATTTGGAATATCAGGAACTTGACCTGATGCATTGACGTGTCCCATATTCCAGCCCCAACCTGAGCCTCGGTGTTCGACTAGATCTGTACATCGAAAAGAAATGTGTTTCTGTCAGTCACCGAGCATAACGATCCCGTACAGAAGCAGGAGAGAGACAAAGAGGAAAACGCACAAGTATGAATAGGCCAACCCATAAAGAGTGCCAAGAAACCTCCCAAGAGGACAGATATACCCAGGGCGTTTAAGATACCACGAGCGGAAGTAGGGAAATTCCACCATCTATCCGAGCGTGCTGTTTGTAGTGTTCTTGGATCGTGTAGGAAGCTGTTTGCAAGGAACGGGTTTCATGACAAGAGTGGTGGAAGAAGTAAAAATAGATGAAAGTTTGTTTGGTTGGTGGAAGGATGTAGGACGGGCGGTGTAGAGAGGCCGATGCATGGCAGGAGTAGGAGTGAGGGAAGAAATATGAGTAGACGAGGATGTAGGGGATACAGTCAGACACTACGTAAACCCAACATAGGAGAAGCAACACTTACTCATCTGCCTCTACATTCTTCTCATTCCAGAGCAGAGAAGTATCTTCCATATTTTTACCCGACGCGTACATCGAGTCGTGTCTATTGGACGCTCCATCGAAAACAGCCGAGTCTCTAAGAGAGGGAGATTCCGAAGAACTGGCAGTTCCATCGTTATTTAGACCATATTCCGAGAATCTAGATCTAGAATTAGGGAATTGAGGTGAAGTTAATCCTTGCGTATTGCCTGCATACATAGTTTGAGGTAGGTTTTCCAATTCGACGTGATTGTTATCACTGTCACCTCCGAACGGAGTGTATGGGCCTGGACCGCTTCCTGAGATGCTCCCAGCCATGCTTTGACGGTGCGAATGCCCTCCGTTTCCATTCGTGTAAGAGGACATGCGGTTTGAATTGCCAGAGTTGGCAGCTACGGCTGGACCACCTACGCCTGCTGCAGCTGCTAAAGCAGCAAGATTACCAGTAGAGTAGCGAGAATAGTTGGCTCCTACTTCACCTCGAGCGATGGCTGCAGAGGTGGTGTCGAGTCCGACGGTATTACCAGCCTGGCCCATGAAGGAGTAGCTGGAATTGCGGTTCGAGTTGGATAGGAAGGGTGTAGGTGTTGCATTGCCAGTTTGTGAGCCCGACTGAGGATGGTTGAATGGTCCAGGGGACGAGGGTGCGCCAAATCCAGACTGGTATGAAGAGCTTGCAGGGATGCCCGCGAGAATGCCGCCGCTCGAGGTGTTGTTGTACTGGTCGATGGAGGATGAGCGGAGGTGGGCAGCACCGCCAGACGAGGACGAGCTGGACGAGGCTGTGCCTGATGAGCCAGTGTTGCCTCGCTGGGAGTGGTATGCTGGCTGTTGCTGCTGGTGATACGCTCCTGCTGCTGCTGCTGGCTGTCCATGGGACGAGAATGGGTTGCCGCCGTTCTCGCTGCTCGATGGGGGCGACGAGCCAGACATGGGGACCGTGTGTTGTGTGGTGCTGAAGAGCGAGTGTATATCTCTCTAATCCCCTCCAATTGCGCCTCGATGGCCACGCTGCAGCTGCAACTGGACTGACAGATGCAGAGAAGCGCTGCTTGGCTGCGTTGCTGGCCGACGAGTGGTCCAAATCGAGTGCTTGAAAGGCGACGACGGTGCTGGAACGACACTACACACCCAGGATGGTATGTGCGAGTCTGTTTGTCTGCTCTGTCCCTCCTCTGCGCTTCTCCGTGGTGAATGTTGTCGAGATGGAAAGTTGCAGGGTCGTCTCACACTCAGTCTCGGGCTGAGCTCTGATCACAAGGCGGCGGCTCGAATTGGCGCAGGATGCAGATGACGGGGAAGAAACAGCAGATGGACGCAGGATGAGTATAGAGTACACCTGTAATGCTATGTCGACTGTCTTACTCCTGTTCAAAGTCATTACCACTCTCAACGTCTTTCCTTCATTAAACACTTCAATCTATACTCGCCACTTCAACATCCTCGCATACTTCCCGATCGCCGAACTCCAGCTTGACTTAGAAAGGCTTCCTTACCTTGGCTTCGTACGCTGCTACAATAATACTGACATCGCAAGCCATCGCATTCAGCGCGCCCACTGCAATCTGACTACTGAACCCGCTCCCATGCAGCTTGGAACGAAAGTCCACCCATATGATCAATAACGCAACCCATGCACCCTGAATGTGCATAACGAGCAAGACAAGCACGAGAAGACGACATGATGTACAATCCGCTCGCCCCTCTCAAGCTCCAATCAGGCGTCTAAAAAACTTACTGCAATCTTAATATCTGTCTAGCGGAAAGTCTACGAGGTAACAACGAGCGTGTGCTGTCTCAAAAGTGCATCATTCTTCAAACATGGGTAGCATACGGACTACTCTCGTAAGGAGTTATTCGCCCCTTGCGGTGGGCTCATTGAACTATACAGTACTGTGACTTCGCAAGTATCCATTTCCTCAATGGTGTCCATTGCTCAAATGGGCTCGCTGCGGTATAGCTGGATGGCTACCTCGTGATTCGCTGGTATGTGGATGTGGCCTTTCTTGATGAGACGTATTACTTTCCGGGTTTTCATGTCCTGCATGCGCTCGGTAAAATGCTCCCGCGTGATTTGCTGCCATCGTGGCCAATTCCGCGCCGTGTGGTCCACCTTTCTCCTCTGCAATGTGCCGGACCTTGTCTTTCGCTTTCTCCACTAGTGCCGGGTTCTTTTGCACATGTTTTATTGCCGCATGGCCTAGTCCTCTTAATAAGCAAGAGACAAAACACATGTTAAACTGCTCTATCGAAGATATAGGAGCTTCGTTATTATTGAATAGATAGGTGCCTTTTCCGAGAGTATGTGATAAGGCTGATCTTGCAAATCCAGCAGACTTGGCGCTTGATATCAGCAATCGTCCACGGCAACGCAATCAGGCGTGTTCAATGAGCGGTGTGCAGTGAGTGTCCAATGAAAGTGAGTGTGAGTGTGATTTATTTGACGAATCAAGAGTCAAGAGGCAAGCGACGTAGCTCACGCCTGTTATAGCGTCAGCTCGAAAGCCTCATCTCTCATCTCTTACCACTGGGCGATGTATCACATAGCCCTGCGAATGCATATCCTCCGCTCGGAATACATCCCCGGACAGTGGTGGGCGAGATGAGCGCTCGCGATGCTTTTGTTCCTTTGTTTGAGATGAGCATGGTGGCAGATTGGCAGAGCATCTTACATCTCTTGTAGCAGCTTGCCAGGCGCATCTTCCATCTCGTGCGATGAGCAGTCTATCGACATTCGCATAGCCGCACATACGCTCGTCAGCCGCTCGGTATACATCCTCCAGATCGCCCGCTGCGAGATGAGCTTTGCACCGTCTTTCTCTCAAGCAAAGGGAGTCTTCGAGGGATTGTGTCATCTCGACCTGGCGAATCGTAGTGGCGTTCGTCCTGGACCTGGCTCTCTGCTAGAAGGGCGAGATTTAGACGTATAACATCGGGTACTTAGTGATCGCAGTTCCTAATGTATTTGTAAACTTCCGGCCAGTCGAGGCTTGCATTTGCTATATAACAAATATTTGCAGGGGACAGCTTCGATACATGGAACAGGACCGAGGCCTGAAGTATGGAGATGCTGACATCCGCAGCCAGATTTGTCCCTTTTACGTAATGGAATACCTAAGATTACAAGCATGTTAGCTTTGCCCGAACATTACTTGCTGCAGCACCTGACACCATCAAGGCAACTTACTTTGGTCCACCGCCACCTTCGGGCACCGTCCATTGTATATCTTGTGTTGGCACCTTGATAGAGCATGTTCTGTGCGAATGCAAGTCTGTTAGCTCACATTCGCAGAGATACATACGATCACAGAAACTCATCACTCACTTGCAATGAATGCAATTCTGAGAATTAATAACGAATCGCATGCCATCCGCATCTTCCTCTCCACCTTCCTCTTTGACATCTACATATTCATAAACCGCAGCAGGACAAGCTTTACTTAAAAGACCAGCATAAGGTAAAGCATTTTCCTTTGTATGTCTAGCATAATCACCATCTTTAACAACCAAATGAACAGGTTGATTTTCAGTATGATTTGTACCAGTTCTAGCTACTGATGTTAAGATATCAAAACTTAATTCACCGTCAGGAGCTGGATATTCTATAGGTTTAAAATTTTCTGCTTTTTTAGTCATTGCGTAATCTTCTCCTGGATGATGGAATGTCCATGGTACCCGTCCTTTGAGTATGAGGGCATCGAGACCGGAATATGCGATACCTCCCCACATTCCAAGTGGGTTATGGAATGAGGGGCGTAGATTTCTAACTTCCTTCAATTCCTTCATCACCCAAGAGTTGTCAATTGCAGTCTGGTATGATGATATATCTAATGGCGATTCGGCACCTGCTTCCGCTTCAGGGTTCCCTTGTATCGCTTGGAAAGCTGATTCGGCAGCTAGCATGCCACTCTTCATCGCTGTATGCGTTCCTTTGATCTTCGGAACGTTCAAGAAGCCTGCACTGCATCCAATGAGTGCTCCACCGGGGAAGGTGAGCTTGGGGACACTCTGATAACCTCCTTCGTTAAGTGCTCTAGCACCATATGCTATGCACTCGCCTCCCTTGAGGACGTCAGCGAAGATAGGATGGTGTTTCATGCGCTATAGTGCGTAGACAGGTCAGCAACGCAGATCGCTAAAGACACGCCAAGGAAGCAATCTCACTTGGAACTCCCTGAAAGGTGAGATGTATGGATTGGCATAGTCCAGCCCAATTACTAGACCAAGCGAGACCATCCTATCTTCCATATGATATAGCCAAGAACCACCGTATGTTGTCGTGTTCAATGGCCAGCCGAGCGTGTGCACTACCTTGCCAGGTTGCCACTGTTCTTCTGGAATTCGCCACACTTCTTTAATGCCCAATCCATATGTCTGAGGATCTTTCCCTTCTCTCAAATTAAACTTCTTTTGCGCTTGTAGCGACAAAGAGCCGTGCGCTCCTTCCGCTAGTAGTGTAACTTTGGCATGAAATTCCATTCCCGGTTCAAATTGTTCTTTCGGCTTGTAGTTCTTGTCAAGGCCAATTTCATTGGTCACGACACCTCTAATACCGGTACCGTCTTCGTTATATAGTAATTGCGCACCGGCAAAACCAGGGTATATCTCTACGCCGATTTCCTCAGCTTGTTCCGCGAGCCAGCGTGTAAGCTTGGAAAGTGAGATTATATAGTTGCCTTTGTTGTTCATCTGAGGTGGATGTGGCATTGGTATGCTTCCTGTGGGCGTCAGGTATCGCATTGTATCGCTCGTGGCTGGTTGATTCAGAGGTGCTCCCTTTTCTTTCCAGTCTGGTATAAGCTCGTCTAGAGCTCTCGGCTCGATGACTGCTCCTGAGAGTATGTGCGCGCCTAGAGAAGCACAGTTATAATCAGTGTGAAGATTTTCAGCTGCAAGTGAACTGCACACTCACCAACCTCGCCGCCCTTCTCGAGGACTACGACCCTGAAGTCCTCATTCCCTTGCTCTTTGGCAAGCTGCATTAAGCGTATTGCCGCCGATAGACCAGCAGGACCGCCGCCGACAATGCATACATCGACTTGGTCGCTGACACGCTCGACGGTAGACAGGTCGAAAGCATCTTCCTGTTCGGCCGATGGAGGATCGTCTGTATGAGTGGCGAGACCGCGCCTGGCCGAGTTAGAAAAGCAGCGGCTTGGGAGAAGAGAGCTCGAGGTGGATGCAACTGGAGAAGTCCTCCTGTATGCAAGAGTGGATGGCGTGAGAGTTGTGGAAGAGGTGGATGCGAGCGAAGTAGAAGTACTGCTGGTCGATGAGAATGCGGCCGCTATACAGGTCCGTTCTTGAAGCTGCTGGACCCGGTCGAGTCGTCGACTCAGAGATCTTGCGCCTTTCGCGCCATGGCGGAGCATGTCTGAGGCGTGTAGAGGGTGTGAGCAGGTGTCAGCGCAGTCTTGAGTGAACCACGGAGGAGTAGGTTATTATCAGAAGCGAAGCCGGTTTCCATCTTGCCGCACTCGTCGGGGGAATTGACGGCCGCCAATCGAGGTGCTCGCGTATGCGAATGTGGAAGCTGGGTCAGTAGGGGAGTGGGAGAGATGGCGGGCATATATGGCCTGTATTAAGGCAACGAGACTGCACTCGCAGCGTGAATGCCCGCTTTGCAGCTACTTGTCGTCCTGCCAGCGATGTCGACGCCACTGACCTGTATCACCACCGCGAAGTGACTCTCCAGCTTGCCTCTGCCCATTCACGACAACACACCGCACACACACACACCAACACCCTCACTTGCAAACTTCCACAATGGGTAACGGCGCCAAGGTCAGCTCCGTCCAGCCCTTCCTCGGACACACCGCAATCCAATGCTGATTCTCATGTCTCTGCGATCAACCCAAAAAATTGCATCTCACCTCACAGGCTCAGCAGAAACGTGAGAGAGGTGCAAAGGACGGCAAGAAGGAGCCAAACTCTCAGCTAAAGGCGAATGCTCAGGCAATGAACAAGGTGCGCTCGGTTGCCCTCTGCACGACAAGGCCTTGAATACCCCCGCTGATCACGTTTTTCCTTCAATTCGCTCCTTGTGGCTGGTTCTTCTTCACCACTTGTCCGCGAGCAGAAGTGCAATGTCTGCATGGCTACTTTCTTATCCACAACAAGCAAAAAGGTGAGATACTTTCTTCTCTCTTGACTTTCGTCCACCCTGACCTGCCGACTGAATGAACGTTCGTCCTTGTGAATAGGGTCTCGACGAGCATTCGCAGAACAAGCACAACAAGCCAGGTAGTGAAGCTTTCGGTGCTGAAGTTTACGACGCTTCCAAGTAGTCTTTCCATCTCAACAAGTACCATTGTGAAGGCCGCTCCGCTCTGGCTCCAAGACATGTCGGAACGCCGGGTTCTTCACTACCTTTTTGCCAGACTTCTTCCTTCTCTAGCAGTAACACAATCGTTGTTGTCTTCATAAACGCCTAAAAAGAGTGTTCTTTTTGGCCCCTTCGGTTGCAATATAGACATCCGGTCGTTGCACGGTTGAATCTCAACGACTATGCGATAACACAAGGGAAAGCTGCAGCGCAACGGTGCCATTCGACTAACACCGTCACTACATACCGAAGCGCTGGACTTCAGATGCTTGCCATACAGACGCTTCTAAAGCTGCTAAATGACTATACGCTACATGCTATAGTCTGAGTCTGCAGACACCCGTTCACTTCGCAGTCTTTTCCTTCACGAACGCCTCAAACTGATCTTTGTAGTCTTTGTGCCATCTCGACAGCGCAGGTCTATTCTGCGCAACATCATTGGCACTCCATTCCATGCGGGCCTTGTCGAGCGCTTCATTGACGTCGTTATCTGGGCAGATGATATCTAGGCCAAGGACGACAGGTTAGCGACGTTGCAGCCTCCGTGCATTTTTGTAAGGCGAAACATACAGAAGTCGCCCTTCTCGATACGGGGCATAGCGTAGTCTACCACTTGTTGAGGCCACCAAGCTCCTTCGGGCTTCTCAGTCTTTCCCGAAGTGTTGGTAAGCTTTACCATGGAAAGTAGAATCAGTTATACAAGCTGGAACCATAATTCCCACGAGTCAATGCCTTACTTTAGTGAACGTCCATCCAGGCACTAATAAATGTGCAGTAACCCTATCACCGGTTGCTTCTCTCAATTCATGAGATACTTGTTCAGTAAAAGCTTTAACACCAGCTTTCGATACGTTGTATGCTGGATTACCAGGTGGGCAGGTTATACCTTGTTTTGAGCCTGTTATTATCACTAGACCTGGCTCGTTGCTGTTTATGACAGATTCCGTAAAAGCGTTGCTGCCATTGATGACTCCCCATAGATTGGCATCTAGGATCTATGAAGGTGGAACAAAATCGCAAAAGTCAGTTCAGAAGGGTGTAGAGTACATGATGATGAAGGGTGCATGACGGCATACCTTCTTCCAGATGTCCATTTTGCCATTAGAAGTAGAAGCTCCGGTAGCAGAAGTACCAGCGTTCAAACATAGTACATTAACTTTTCCAAACTTATCAAGAACAGTCTGTGAAGCTTTCTTCAAGTCGTCGAAAGAAGAAACATCGGCTTCTATAGCTAATACATCGGATTGTGGCAAGTTGAGCTTTGAAACTGCTTCATCGAGCGAAGACTTTGAGTTGTCGATGAGTGCTAATTTGAGCTTGTGCTGTGCGAAGGTAGTAGCCAGTGCATAGCCTATACCTCCGAAGCCTGTGTATAGGAACGCAGTATCAGCTGGAGCATCCTCGCAGCTTGTAGCCCCGCCCACTAGCTAGAACTTACCTGCACCCGTGATAACGGCAACATTGCCAGCTTTGATAGCAGGGTGCATGGCAGCTTGAAGTCCAAATCAGATGGTTTGACTGCGAATGTCAAGTGGTAATTGGCGCTGTTGCAAAGGTAGCGGGTATATCAAAGCGCAATGAAGTCACCCGCAAAAGTGGTGGCGACGGCCGTTTCTAAGAATTGCCGACAACGGTGTCACTTTCAATAATATACCCGCGGAAGGTGCCGAGTACTCTAGCAGATGCGATTTGCGCTTCACTCGACTGTATACTGAAAGTTTGCATTGCTACCCAACAGCATTCCGTTCTATGTTCAAAATTTTGGCATTTCAAACCAGCTAGCAATTGCCGACAGTCTCTCTTTTCAAGCCACAAACCTTCCCTCTTCCCAGCCTTGGGACGAGCAGAACAGATACCTAATTCTCCTTGTCATTGATATGACTGCTACGCCCTCCTATTAGAACCAGCTCACTTCTGCTTCCCACGCTTGCGGGTCATCCGGAAAGTAACTGTCGAAGAACTCGGGAGGATCAACGAGAGTCGGGCGTTCCTTCGAGCCAGTGAGCAGGGCATAAGCTTCTCTGAACGTTTTGACTTCTTCGTCTTCTAGCTGTTTTCGCAACTTGAACACTTTGGGAAGCGGCAGAAACAGATCCTCTCCTGGGCCAGATTTACAGATCCTCAAAGCGGAGTCTAGGAAGTTTATAGATAGGGCTGTCTCGAAATTCAGCTTGCGGTAAAGTTGAAACAAAGCTCGCAGTCGATGAATATTATGCTCGTCCTGCTTGAACTCTTCGCCATTTAGGACGTCTTTGCGGACATCAATGACTAAGACACTAGTGTCTGAGACCTTCATTGCGGATCGATGGGGAGCATAATCCGAAATCGGGAACTCAATGCGCTTCAATCCAACCCAGGATGTGCCAGCATAACTGAGAAGCCTAGATAATTCCGGTGAAGGAAGACTCAAAATTCGTATGTCTTCTAGGGCATAGACGATAGGACGGAGGAGATGTTCAATTGAAGCTAGAGACCGAAATCTGATCCTCTCCAGCGAAAGACTCTTGATGGGGCTCTTGACTGCAGCTGATATCTCTGTTGGAGTGCCTTTGATGAAGAGGCTTGTGAGAGATAGCTCGGTCAGAGTTGGTATATCGTGAATGATGTATGCTTTCTTCCACCAGGAGGTGTGATAATCATCGGCTAGCTTGCCATAGATATGTACTGATTGAATTTGATGGTTTGTTGCAGGATTCTTGAACAAAGTGTACGCATGTTTGGAGTTCAGCATTTCCACAGGTATGGACACGGCGGTCAAACCTCTGTGCAGAAGCGGAAGCAGCTTGTTCAAGAGTTCATCTGCTATATTCACATCATAGTGAAGTTTTTTGATGCTGATGTTTGATTTTCTGAAAGTAGATAAAAATCTCTTCGCTCCCTTTTCTGAACCGATGAATCCAGCTCCTCGAAATTTCTTCGCTATGGTATGCCAATCTTTGCTGACCAGGGATAGCTTGACGAAAGTCCTGCTACTAAATCTGGCTGTGGCCCACCATCGGTCTGGATCAGGGTTTAAACGCTCGTAGAGATGCTGGAAGATCTGCTCGATGAGTTCGACAGGCAGGGTAGGACGGGCCAGCTTTGTTTGGTAAGAGGCCTCCGATGGTGCAGTTGAGGACTTTTGAGAGAGCAGTGAAGAGCCATGTGAGAAAGACGGTGAGTGGGATTGAAGAGTAATCAGCCCATGAGGGGACAACAAGTAGTGGTGGAGGTGGAAGCCCACTTACCATGTCTGCGGCCGCCGCTACAGGCGGACCTGAATGAGGCGTCGCGGGCGGGGACGCCTGCAGCACAACTGTCTGATTGACCTGGCTAGCTGGCTGACCTTTAGCACGTCGACGTGTCATTGTAGCTTGATCTTACAAGGTCTTGAAGGATATTGGAAGGTATAATCGAAAGGAAAGAAGCAGAAAAAGCGCGACGAAGTGACTCCTGCAAGACAGCGAGTCACAAACTTGGAAGAAGGCCAGTGCTGGACATCCTCGCCGAATAATGAGGTACGGCTGCTCGTGTCTGAAAGTATTCAACTAAAACCTTTCGGGCTGTGAAAATTGTTCAAGGGTGAAACTCCCATAGTGAACATCGGGAAACGTAGCTCGAGATACGTGAAATACTTCACGCCACTACACCAGTCATAATGCCTCAAACAAGTGAGAATCACCCTTGCAATCGAAAACAGTATCCCCATATTGTGTCTTTCGTGTGCAGCAGGTGCTCCCGTTGGTGAGCAACCTGCATGGAACCGTTCAAATCATTGCTCAAATGGTAACAACAACAAACTTTACACAACGATGCACTCCATACATCCATCCTACTTTCTCGGCTTGCGAACTTCGTTAGGGTTCCTCCTTCCGTGTCCAATCTGTACAATCAGGATTTTATCAGCTGTGTGCTTCGAGCGTTTAGATATACGAAGAGGTAGACTCACGACTGGAAGGCCATCCTTGCCTATCCTTACACCAGGCGGGGCACCTTTCCGCCCTCCAGCACCCATCAGCAGTTCAGGAGTCCAGTCTGGATCGTCCCAACCTCCGAAAATACTCGCAGTACCACCGGATCTGCCCTCTCGAACAGCTTTCACCGCCGCTTTTTCTGACTTTTTCTTGAGGTAATCAGCAGATCTTAGGCCTCGCTGATACTCCTTCTGATCTTCTCGAAGAATGATTTCGGCATTCTTGGTATACTTCATTGCGTTACTCGAACCTTGCTTTGGATTTGGAATTGAGAACTGTGTGCCACGGTTCTTGTACTGGAAATTGGCTTTGAGATGTAGGATGTATCCTTTAGGATTTTCAGGAGAGGGAGTTACATATGTAATGGAAGTACGGAGGAGAGAAGGGTTTCCACAAGAAGGGCAGAATTTGCGTTCGGGGTCTTTACATAGTCTGTCATATACTCGTCAGTTGAGATGTCGTCAAAGAAGCAATGTAGAGTCGGATTCACTCACTTGAAACATGCATGACAGCGTAGCACCCATGTTTTGACCTCCTTGATCTTCTGACCACCTACTCCGAACACATTCAATCCCATTTGAAGCGCAACATTCTGCATAGCGAAATCTCCCGTTAAACAAGCGACTTTTAAAGTGATCCGTTGCTTGGACTTCTTCTCGGGTTTTGGAATCAGAGCATCTGGATGATGGGCTGGAAGCGTAGGGAAGAGACCTAGATCTCTAGATTTGTGAAGGGTAACGTTTGTAGGCGTTATCCATTCACCGTCTCCGTCGGATTCGTCGGAATCTCCTTCCGAATCGCCTTGCATGTTTTCGTTTGTTGGGACATCTTCGTAGTCATCATCATCATCGTCATCTTGCGCTTCTTGTTGTTCGTGCTCTGCTTCGCCTGCTGGACTTTCTTCTTGCGATGGTGGCAAAGCCGAGGTGGACGCTTCTGGTTGTTGTTCCTCGCTAGTCTCCTGAAGGCTAAGCTGTTCGAGCCGAGTTTGAGTCTTTTCTTCAGTCTTGTCTTCTGTCGACTTTGCGAGTCTTTCCTTCTTCTTATCCTCTCTTTCTTGCTCTTCAGGACTGAGTTTGCCAGGCGCTGGTCGTATTCTCCTCAGGCCGTTCTGCTCCACCTCCAGGGCATATGTCAATGCGAGAACTCGAATATCAGCTTCAGATAGCACAGATATATCTCCTGTAAGCTTTGCAAAGGCAGTGACTGTAGCATGACCAATAGTTTGCAAGTTCAGCTACTATTTCCAACGTGATCGTGCTTGGAAATTAATGCAAGCAGCCTCACCTCTTGCAACAGAGTCGGCGGAGGGTGTCTTGACTTGCAATCCACCCGCTTGCTTCAGATCGCTTGCACTCTCAAGCCCTAGCACTTGAAGCGTGCTGTTGAACAACTCTCTGCTTGTCTTGTCTCGAATCTCGGCCACTACATCTGGCGTGGTCGTAAAATTGTCTGCTAGGCCGCGAAGTGCTGAAGCTGACGAGCTAGCAGCCGTCGACAGCAACGGCGCAGCGTCGAGTACCAGGTTCTCTATCTTGAAGTCACGCATGCTGGATGTACTCGTTCTTTTCCTTTATGAGGACAAGCAAGGTGCAAATGGCGACAAGCAGACTTTTGTATGCGGTCGATCACTCTACTCTGAGTATATGGCAAGGATAGCTGTACAATTCTGAAATTCATCAATCTGATCCTCAGTCTTCTTATTCTTGAGTAACTACAAGATTGATGTTTTTGGCTACAGGAGAAGCTGACGCATGCTTCATCGGGGGTGGCCGACACTGCACTAGGGTCATAAAATTAGACTTATTTTGTCGCATTTCATTCGAGCTTTTATAATTTTCAATACTGTGTTTCATTCAAAGTGTACTCCTAGCTCTTCAATGCATACAGCCTCCGAAAGATCTGATCTTCTGCCTTTCAGCAGCGGCTTCCCTCTTCGACATCTTCGAGGTATCGGGGAGGGCATAAGAGGAAGGATAGGTACCGTTTGCGATGGGCGTCAGGGTGCCGTTAAGAACTCCTGACATGAACTCCTTGTAGTATTGGACCGCATGAAGCATTTCTCTTTTGGAAACGACCTCGTGCATTGAGTGCGCTGTAGCAATGGATCCCACTCCAAGAAGGAATTTCAAGTTCTTGACGCTCCATCCACCGAGATCTGTCCCATACGGCATAATCTTTTTAGGTAGCCAGTCTTTGATGACATCGAACTTGAGAGGGTTTGAAGAGGCAGACTGCCTGTAAAGGTCGATGTATTGGCTTTGAGGAACATTGGCCTTGATGATATCCCAGATTTGCTTGGCAGGTACGCCTGTTCGAGCATTAAGCACGGCTACAGCTTTATCTGGAACAGCATTAGAGATGCTACCGCCAATCAAAGATGACAAAGAAATTGTCGTATTGCCATGGAAGGAATCAACGGGGAACTTTGGTTGAATATTGAGCAGCTTGGGAATATAGTCAAAGAGCTGAAGGATAGCATTGCGGCCATACTGCGGTACTGAGGAATGTGAAGTGAGTCCTGTCGAGTTGACCACCATGTTGATACTGCCCTTATGGCCCGTTGCTTGATAGCCCTCGGTAGGCTCTCCGGTGATAATATATTTTGGGGTCCAGTCTAGACTTTCCACGAAGGTCGCCATACCATCTCCGTACCTTTCCTCGCCGACATCGTATAGAAGACATACATCGCCTTCCTTGAGTATGCCCTCATCCTTGAGGGCAAGATAAGCCGTGATCTGAGAGGCAATGGAGCCTTTCGCATCGTTTGCACCGCGACCGAAGACGTCGGTATTATTGTCCGAAGGCGGGTAGTACTAGTCGATAATTTATAAGTTCACTTTCTTTCCCCAGAAGAAGCAAGCTGATTGGACTCACTGGTGGCACAACATCGGTATGAGAGTTGACAATCATTTTGCATTGCCTATTGGAGCCGATATAGGCATACACATTCTCACGTCTGACGTTCGGACTGAAGACGTCAAGTCAGCTCGGCGAATATATGTGAAACAAAAGACCGCACGCACTCGAGCGTGGGATTGACCACAGGTTGCAGCTCCACAGTCAGACCTTTCGACCTCAAGAAGTCGGCCAGAAAGTCTACCATTGGTGTTTCATCTACCAGAACATGACGATCAGCGGAAGGCCGACAAGATATCCGGAAAATATTTTGCCACTCACAGCCTGAAGTAGAGTTCTTCTCCAGCATTTGCCAATGGAGGGAGAAGAGAGCCGGGTTCTCGAGGGACACATTATAATTATCGCGTGTACCGAGTGGAGTTGCACGTACGCAGGATGTATAGCTTGTCACCGCGGCTGCCAGGGCGACGGGAAGGAGCTTCATGGTGTTCTGGGCGACAGGCTGGAACAATGAAGACGAAGTACAGTATGTCCGTAGAGGTGAGAACCGAGATGAAGAGGAATGAGAGATGAAGAAGAGAAGGAGAGGAAAATGAATGGCCTCCCAGATATCACCGCTTTGTTCGATGCAACCTTGCCGAACCGGCTTAGCCGCGAACACTACCCAATTCAATCTGATTCACGCTGGGCGGAGCGGGAAGCTTGTAATTGACACTGGCGGCTCGTTCCGCCGGCAGTCTGACTACACTTATCGCTAATTCTGTCACTATCTTATCACATGACTTGGCGCTGTGACTAGCGCCACCAAGTGGAGATAGCCAAAAAGCGTGGCGTACCGAGTAATCGAAATGCCGTCCTTCCCACTTTACTGTCTCGAAACTACTTGTGGACTTAGAACTGATCTTGTATCGTGGTTATACGTATACCGGTGCAACCTATTTGACGTACGCAGGCGGGTATCCGACTATTTCCCATATACCGATGACATCGGATCGTCTGAATTCGTTGAAAGTGCAGGAAGCCATGAAACTATATCACTGGTCGATCAAAGCTATCTTGCTGCCACTTTGCATCTTCAGGATACTTGCGCTTGTGCGCCTGGTCCATTTCGAAGATGCCGCGTTCCGGGTCTGCGCGAGTGAAAGTCCAGCCCAAGTTTTCATGCATGTCGATGAGACGGTGCACCGTTTGTGGGTGTACACTTTTCATGGGTATGACGTTGACTTGTGCAATGTAGCGATCCGATCCGTCGTCGGCTGATATCGAGTAGAAAGGCTGGTGTCTGCCTCCATTGTCGAGGGCATCTACATTGTTGCCTTGTATCCAGACTTCATCGGCGCTGCATCGAGGGTCCCAACGCTTTATGACACCAATATAGCCCCATCTACGATGACGGAAGATGGTACCGATGTGATACAGAACCTCCTTGTCATCATCTTTGATTTCGTTGGCCCTGATGCGAGGCTCGATAGGTTGCGCATCCCGCTCCAGAATGGATCTTTGGGTTAGGCGGAGTCTGTCGGCCATCAAGAAACCTTCGACGCCTTCACGTTGTACTATAGGAATGTAATCCCTTTCAATCGAAAAGACGTCCATTGGGAACTGGTATAAAATGTTTGGCAGAGCGTCGACCATAGGTTGTACGAAGAGCAAAGCAGCAACAGCTGCGTGAGCTGATCGCGAATTATCGTTGCTTCCTACAATACCTCCTTCTTCTCTTGTTAGTGATTCTATAATATTGCGGCCGACGCGAGTAATGACTTCGCTTGGGGCTGCGGAATGCAGGAAATTGGGAGCCGAAGATTGCGGGATGCCGATAAAGGATAATCGACTTATGATGTCCAGTTCTGAAAGTACTTCCCCATACTCGAACACGTCTATGATATAAGACTCGGCTGTATCATTCTCTGAATCGGCCCAACCTTCTATGCGAGCCAGAATGCGATTGGGGAAGTTGATAATAGAGGCTCGCAATCCAAGTCGATGCGCAATAGCGCAGAATATACAGACGAGCGACATTGGAAGCGTAGTCGCGCCGCTAAGTGACGTAAATTCAGTCAGGGGTTGAGGCTGCCCATAAAAACGCATATCATACTCACTTGTCGATGACTAGGTTCAGAAAGGCATTCTGCAGCCGATGGAAGGTTTGTGGCGAGCTGGGCCTTATACCTTTTGCAGCCATAGCCTGACAGATGGCTTTACTGACCTCCCGTTGATCCGGATACGAGTTCAAGTATTGTGCACCCAGTCTTTCCCTCGTGAAGTCTGCCAGTCTTTCGAACTTGTCCTCCATGTCCACTCTATCTGCACCACGAAAGCCACTGAAAGCACTGATGCACGACACAGTGGCTTCACTGCTAGCTCGTTCAAATAAGAGTTGATGCCAGGTCTGTATCGATTCAGATCGCCGCAACGCATCGAGGACTTCCCGAACCCATAGCTTTTCCGCTAGTCGTTCATAAAATGCGTAATCATTCGCAAGTTGCCTCTGGTATTTCAGCAGAGCATCAAAGACGCCCATTTGGGCATCCTCTAGTATATATTTTGCTTCGGAATAGCGGCCTATAGGCTCTCCAACCATTCTCTTGACGCATTGCAAGGCGGCGAGGTCTTGAATGTGCCGCTGACCGTAAGCGGCTTTCCAGTCGGTACCCTCCGTATCTTCATTGTCCCGCAGCAGGAGCTCGAGGTACGATGCATGGCTGCGGTGTCTCCTCCACCGACTGATATACAGCTGACGCCAAAGCTGTCTGGAAGCTGCAACACTGTGGAAGAGGCGAGAGCATGCACTGAATCGACAGAGCTCCAACGCGGTGGACGTTTCGGCGGGGTTGAGGTACCCTATGACGCGGGCAAGCAGCTCTGGCGGAAGCTCCATGTTAAAATCAGCCAGCCTATGGCGACGTGCTCGAGTAATAATACAAAAAGAAGAAATGTCATGATGCAAGAGCGAAAGCGCATGCCGATCCTGGTTGCGCCACTGATACGGAGATGGGTAGAAATACAACAACAACAGTACTACGCCTAGATAGGTCTTGATGGTCTATAGAAAAGTCTATGCCGTTATAGCATTTTCCACAGTGGCTTCTCCAAAAGCATCATCCGGGATAGCCGTCTGCTCTTCACTTACTGCTCCTGCAAGAACGAAGGTATATGGCCCGACTTTCTTATCTCTTGGATCCGAAGTCTCGTAGGCCACTGGAGTTACATGAACGAAAGGTCACAAGAGTCAGACAAGCGCGACATCCTGCGGTTATGAGCACTGTACGAACCGATCAATTCGCACCGTGGACAGCGCTTTCGCCAGACCTTCTCTAAAGAATCCTTGCCGTCTGCCAGATGCCGCCGAAGATAGATGGCTTCTGTATCGCTATTCGCGTTGAGCTTGTAGACATGCTTGCCGCCGTATTGCTCGGAGGCGACATTCCGGAGGACGTATGATTTGTCTTCAGGACGTCTGGCTAGTTGCGTGAGTTGGACATTTCCGACGAGCTGCATCAGAAGAGCACAGAAGGGAACCGTCAGACCGCTACCTGCTATGTGTACTTGAATCCTTTCCAAGTCTGTAAACTCACCACATACTCGCCGCATAGACAGTAATATGTCGGCAGAGCGCTCGCAACAGTCCTGCAAGCAAAGCTATCATCAGCTTGTTGTGTCCATGAACCACGCTCCACTGCATTTGCCGACGTACACGTCGCTTCTCGAGATGTTCGTGCCTCGGAACTTGCCAGATGGAGGCATCTTGTAGGTATAGATGCAAGTGGTGCGAAGGCAATGATTGTCCAGCTTCGGCTCTAGTCTTTTTGGGCGTCGCGAAAGGTGGCAAATCTTCAATGTGAACGCATTGCATCCTTGCAGACGGTGAGAAGGCTGTACCAAGCCAATCTCCGTGGCACAATTGAGTACCATGGAGTGGAAGAGCAGGAAAGAAGTGCTTTGCTGTGTAAGATCCCCAAACCGCTATATGCTACATTTCTGAACACAGCTATAAACACATGTACTAGTATCCTACGACAATGCTCCTCCTCAAGGAGCACAGCAGATCAGAACTACTTGCGGAATCTGAATAAGTTCTTGTACCTGCAGTCCAAGACGATGGTGAAGAGTCGTGCCAAAGCAGCCGTTAGGCACTGGATACGGGGAACTCATTGAAAAACTGGCTTACCATGCCTCCTGTTCGCCAGCTTCTGCTTTCTTCAGACCTTGCAGCAAATAGTCGTAATGCTTTGGGGAACTTGGAGGCTTGCGGACTTTGTCACTGATAGGATACTGTAGGAATGGTAGTGGTGAAAGATCAGATCGACGGCCCAGGCTTCGCAAATCCAACAAGCCTACCTGTTGCAGAGCGCGATTGCTCAGTAAACGGTTAAGAGCACCAATCATAGCTTGTCCATCTTTCGCTTCCTGCGTTCCAGCTGTCACCGATGTAGATGCCCACGCTGTCTTCGATTCTGCGATCTTTGCAATTGCTTCTCCGAACTGGTAGTTTGGGCGAATCTTATCCTTTGGCCATTCAGCAGCTATCTTGAGCACCTGTTGCTTGATTGTCTGAGTCGCTGCCATTCTGCTTGTTTTAATTTGTTTGTGGTAAAGAAAGTGAGATGACCTTCCCAGGTATCGACTTGCTCTTGATTTCCGATCAACCTCGAGGATTTTATGCAGAGCTTCAGGCTCTTTGTGCAACAATACAGGACAGCAATGACTGGTGCAGCAGCTCGCAATGGAGCATCTATGCCGAAGAGCAAGATCCTGCCATGTGTCGTATCCTCAATATCGTTCTCCGAGTCGACGCATGACGCCGTCCCACAAATTTCAGATGCAGCCACAGAAGCCAATCTGCACAAGGCCGCAACATACCTCAAGCAAGGCAGACTCGTGGCCTTCCCTACAGAAACAGTATATGGTCTAGGAGGATCTGCAATGGCAGATTCTGAAGCCATTCCCAAAATCTTTGCTACCAAAGGCCGCCCTTCCGACAACCCTCTTATAGTACACATCGCTTCGCAAAGTCAGCTCGACGCGTTGATCGATCCTGCATGGCACAACAAGCTTCCAATGTGCTATAATGCTCTCATGGACAAGTTCTGGCCCGGTCCCTTGACCCTTCTTTTCCCAACTATTCCTGGAAGGCAGGTCTCAGAAAAAGTTACATGTGGACTCAGGACTGTCGGTGTTCGAATGCCTTCACACCCCGTAGCAAGAGCTCTTTTGGCAATCTCAAATATACCACTAGCCGCACCAAGCGCTAACACCTCCGGCAGGCCTTCTACAACACAAGCTCATCACGTAGCAACAGATCTGGCTGGAAAAGAGGAACCAGCTTGCATATTAGATGGCGGTGAGTGCAAAGTAGGAGTCGAGAGTACAGTCGTTAGTGCCCTATCAGAAGACACGCAGAAAAGTGGTCTGGAAATCCTCCGCGTTCTTCGTCTAGGTGGTGTATCGCCAGAAGATCTACAGAGCTGCCTCGATGAAGCAGGCCTATCAGATAAAGTGACGTTGAAAGTGGAAGCATATGTCCCCGCTGAAGTATCTCCATCGAATGGCATCAATGGTCATAACAGTAAGGATAATTACATTCCCTCGACGCCCGGTATGAAATACAAGCACTACTCGCCTGATGCAAAGGTCATCCTGGTCAAGACCGGTAGTAGCACATTAGCCACGCCTCTCAACAACTTTGTTGCATCTCTCTCAGGCAAAAAGATCGGAGTGCTCCACCTTGAAGATTCTCCTCTGAAAGCAGCCCTGCAGAATCAGCTGCAGAGTGGAGCGTACGTATCCATGGGCCGTCAAGGACAGTATGAAGAACAAGCTGCTTGCCTCTTCTCGGGTCTGAGAGATCTCGATGAACAGCAAGTCGATTTCATCATAGTTGAAACCGTAAAAGAGGAAGGCCTTGGTCGGACTGTCATGGAAAGGTTGCGAAAGTCTGCAGGTGGATGCAAGGAGGATCTAGAGATCTCAATCGGCTAAAGAAGGATTTCCTATAAGTTGTCAATCGCAAAATTGCTGCAAGGGCTACAAGAGCGGCGCACGCACAATTTGGAGTTGGAGAAATGGCACATCTGCAGGGGCTTTCGAATGCTATAAGAACCGAATCAAGAATTCATCAAGAATTCAATGAAGCTAACGCAGCCAACAATGCGAGTCACCTAAGCGCATTCGCGTACTTCGACCGGTCCCGGTCGCATGCTTCAGTCAGCCTTGATCAAGCACAACATTCTTCGCGACTTGCCAGCCAAATGGAGTTTGCTGTCCCTCCTTGATCCTGCTGTCTCTTGGTTCACTCTCTATCACACGCTCTCATCAGCTATATTCTCACCGCACCGATAGATCCTCCAGTCAACCTCAAAATGCTCCTCACCACCGGTTACCCCGTTATGATGTTTGGCGAGAACACTATACCGCTTTCACACCGCGGCGATCCCTCCTTCGGCATCATAACAACAGCCATGAAAGAAGGTTTGAAAGACTTGAAGTCTATCATGTACGGTCAGAACGGACTTCCACTTCTCGACAAGGTCCAATACTCGATACTGGTAACTTTCCTGCAACCCTCGCTCAAAACAGTCAATGAGACCGTTACAGCGCTCAAAGATCCCACAAATAAGCTACACCCCCTCCGTAATATACGAGGTATTGAGGATAAAACCTTTTGGATGGAAATGCACGTGACAACTGCCGGTGGACATCGACTCGCCAATCTTTGCATGCCCATGGGCATGGGAGAGGCCGCTGCTGCCAAGAAACCTCACGCAGACTTCAACACACTTATCCTTGGACAGGCCATGGCCTGGCTATACGAAAGTAGCCGCAAAAACCTGGGCATAACGGATATGCGCTGCGTCATCCCCCTGGCCGAAATTCGTGTTAGAGACATCGTTTCATATCGCAACTTGAAACTCGCTTTGAAGACGGCAAAAATTGAGGACATCGCTATCCGAGGCGATAATGGCGAGGATGCAGGTAGATTGGAAACCATCACCCAACCCATACTGGCCTTCTGTGCTGTTTGCATCAAGCTTTCTACGACCCACCGCCGATGTGGCGGATGCAAGGTAAGCTTGTACTATTGCCTTACAGATCTCCCGACCAAGCTCACTCTCATACCTATCACTTTATAGATTGCACACTACTGTTCGGCTGAATGCCAGAAGAATGATTGGACTAAATTACACAAGAATGAGTGCAAGGTCTTACAGCAGGAGCAGAAGGAATGGAATGAAGCCGTAAGAATTAAAGTGTCGAGCTAAGGAAGCAAACTCCGATGTATTTAGCGTAGCTATCCCTTTGATTCGGTCCGTGATGTTTCCGCCACGGCCTCTCAGCAACCTCTCAACACTTCTTCGTACGGGCGTACAAACTGACTTGAACGATGACCTGACTAGAACTAAATATGCTGACTCCTGCTCGTACTCCCGCCTGCGAATAACTTTGATATTTAAAGTATCCTCCACGCTGGTGTGTCATCCCTATACTTTATCATCTTGTATATTTGCGCTGGCTCTCTTTCTTCTAGTAGAGCGGCAATTATCGCTCTAAGCACGACGCAAAGGTTATATAATTCCTGCGCTTCACGCAGAGACCAATTCTACAGAGTTAAGCTTTAAAATAGCTAAAGTAGAGCTCTTCTTTCATGGCTAATGAGCTCTCCAAGAACCTAGATCCTTAGCTAACTCAAAGACACCGACTCGATGTTGTCGTATTCGTCGGATTCGCCCAGAGAAGGTGATTCTTCGTTGCCTTATTACCGTAGAATAAGGGCAAAGATCCTGTATTCTGTTTATCTTAATGTGGGACAAACGGTTCTCCCAGGACTTTAACAGTCAAGCTGCCCATTATGACAGTAGCTCCAGCGGATGTAACGAACTCCAACTTTCACGTAGACGCTATTGTAAGCTGGGACGACCGGTGTAGATTCTTGACATTATCAGCGAGGCTTATTCTGCTCTCTTGTGTTGATTTCCAAGATATTTGGTATGTTTCAAGCTTCACCAGTCTAGATCTCCTTTTGTGCTTGAATCAGATAAAGCATATGGATCAATGCCTCTTGCTATCTTCCATACTCTTACTTCTTCCCGCCACAAGTCTTTCACACATGGAACACAAGAAGAACCACAGCATTCCTGATAATTGATAAGAAAGGATTGAATTAAGCTAATCTTCCAAATTGTGCTAGAGAGTCAGCATGTAATGGGAGAAGAGCTCACACTTGGATCAGGTGCCGAAGGAGGAGCAGGCTTTAACGCTTTCTTTAGTATTTGTTTTGTCCTTAATGGAGCTAGACGTTCCATTTCTCCATATTCTCGTACAGCTTCTGTAATAGCTTCTTCATCTATTACATCCGCCTGCGCCGAAATCACCTCCTCTGTAGCTTTTGTCGTTGTAGTTGCAGGATTGACAATCTTCTCTTCTAGCTGTTCGGACTGCACATCGACGGAAGCCGGAGCCGATGAGATTGCTGGATCTGTAAGACTTGTACTACTGCTGTTCGAAGCGGAAGAGCTCGGGTCGGAGATGCTCATTCCCAAGAGCGACTTGAGGATGGTCGACATGATGAGAAGTAGCCAGCTATCAAAGCGATCATGCAACGGAAGAAGCGAGCTTTCGGAACATGTAATGAACGTGTGTAGCTGCTAACGTGGTACTCGAGAGCACGATAGAAAAGAAGCCGTCAATAATGGTTGTCGTATGTGAAAGAAGGAAAGCTGTCTTTCTCAGCTTGTCGAGGCGCTTTGATCTTTGCCGGCCGGCCGGGATGATATCAATTATTCGGGGTTTGTAGGAAGTCAACGCCACAGATGCCACAACTTCTTGAGGAGCTATGCATGGGTGCATCAGAAAGCCAGACTATGCTGGAAGCACATTACAAGACCAGTCAATGTGTTCTACTCCATGATCTGCCTCTGTGAAGCTTGCACAGTCTTGTGTCGCAGGAGCTGCCTGACATCGACACAACGAGGCATGGAGGACTTGTCAAGAAACAGGATCAATTGACGGAGCGAACGAGCGAGATTAGAATATGAAGTGTGTTTTACTGTCTTGGATCTCCCAAAACTCAGCTGTCGAGTCGTCAAGAATTACGCGCTCAATGGCTTGGCTGGCATACCAACTCGTGTCGACTTTTTGGGCACGTGTCAAGAAAACAGCAAAGAAGCACAAGTCGTGCTTGTTTCTGGATTTGTGTTCAAACAAAGAAACTACCAAGCTTCAATTTGGTTTTTAGATTCCATTGCTCAACGACCAAATCTAGCCCTCTCCTCAAACAGGGATGGAAAGAGAGAGAGAGAGACGAGTAGAAAAGGGAGGGCGGGCAACAACTGATAAAACGAAGAGCGATATGGAATCAAAAAGTAACTTGATAGAATTCCCCAATCCAAAAAAGTGGTCATGTTGGTATTAAAGCATATAAAACCACACAGCTCCCACCCCTGATGTCTCAAGTAAAAAGCTAAGTTTAACAACTCGCTTAATTGGCCTTGAAACCTCTGCTCGCTCTGCGACCACGAGCCTTCTCGAACTTCCTGCCCTTTGATCGTACGTAAGGCTTCTTGTTCTGTTGGATGAAAAGCAGTACGAGTCAGTGGTGTTCTATTTCTCTGCACAACGACGAAGCGAGGTAGAGCGAGCGAGCGAGCATGACTTGGCAGTCGACGACGAGACCTGGGGGCAGCCCTCCTTTTCAGAGCGTCCAGACATGCATAGTGTATATGACGCTCTTTGACGTGCTGCT
Source organism: Cystobasidium ongulense (assembly GCA_022835595.1). Taxonomy (NCBI): domain Eukaryota; kingdom Fungi; phylum Basidiomycota; class Cystobasidiomycetes; order Cystobasidiales; family Cystobasidiaceae; genus Cystobasidium; species Cystobasidium ongulense. The sequence goes on along the minus strand of BQUP01000012.1, from coordinate 194,982 downwards.
GCTCCTTCTCCTTGTCTCGCTCTGCTTGTATGCTCGCCGCTCGCTGTCCTCCTTTCGCTCGTTCGCTTGCAAATGTCCTTACGGTGTGAGGGCCGAGACCGAAGTGCTTGTAGACCTCTCTGGCCTTCTTGGGTCCACGTAGGAGGATGGTGTTGGATCCCTTTGGTGCTCGGAGAGCTAGCTGGTCGAGTGTGATGCACTCTCCACCGGCAGCTTCGATTCTAGCCTTTGCGGTTTGAGTGAATCTCAAAGCGGCGACGGATAGCTTTTGGTCTAGGGACAAGAGACGCTTGTCGTCTAGGACGGCGCCGACAATGACGACGGTGTTCTTGGATGGGTCGGCATTGCGGTGGGTGACTTCACGAGCGATTCTCGAGACACTGATGGGAGGTCTGTTGGTCTTGCTCATGTACAGGCGTCTGAGGATGACCTTGTTGAAGCGAGAGTCTGTTCGTCGGGCAAGGAAGCGGTAGAGCTGCAGCGAAAAGTACGAGACATTGTCAGTATGACTGTTCTTCCTGATACACCCTCTCCTCCATCATCCACCACAATTCTGGTGCATTCAATTCTCCTAGACCTGAAGCTTCCTCACCTTGACGAGCAATAGAAGATAAGGATCTGCCGACTTGGGGGCCGAGCGGTTACCCTTCTTGACATGATGATGAGCAATGTCGATACCCATCTTGAAGTCTTGGTGTTGTCGTGGTTGAAGGAAATCACGCCTCTAGCGGACTCTAGATCATCCTGCAAAATTGAGCCTTCCTCCGGCCTCGCCGTGCGCTGCGCCGCGTCTCCAGAAAAAAGAGAGGAAAACCTTCTCAAAAACTTCCACTGGAAATGGATTGTGCTGCAGGGTGGGCTAGCTGACTTTGAAATGAAAAGCTTTAATTTACATGTTCTGAATTCTCGAAAAAGCCAGCTTCTTCAAGAAGACAGCCAATCAGGCACGGCGAACTCCCAACTTTCAAGCTCTCTTCTGACCTTGCCTCAACCCATCTTGCATTCCACCCGCAAGTCAACCCTACCACACAACACCATGGCAGACCAAGACTACGATGCCGCAGCCGCATCACCTCCTCCAGCTGCTGCTCCAGCCACCGAGAACGGCAATGGCGACGCTGAGAGATCTCCTGTAGACCGCCGCGACGACGATGCCGCCATGGACAGAGAGAGAAGCCCAGCATACGGCAGGTCCGAGGAGAGAGGAGACACGAGAGACGACCGTGAACGCAGCCCACGAAGACGCCCACCCCCTCCTCCTCCTGGAAGAGACGTGAGTAGCTTCCATCATGATCGGGTGAAGTGCAGTGGAAGCTGACGTCCTCTATGCTCATCCAGCGCGAAGCTCAGGTATCCAATGTCCTAGGATGCTTCGGTCTCTCCATCAGAACACGAGACATTGACCTCGAAGACGAGTTCAACAGATATGGTCACGTCGAAAAGGCTGTCATTGTCTACGATCAACGCGTAAGTTGGACACTCTTCACCAAAGCAATTCGCACGATGCAGGCCAACCACTCCTGCTGCTATTCGGTGAGTGTGTGGGAAGACACTGGTCTGGATGAACTTCGCTGAAGCTACAGCGAAGTCAGACAGATCTGACGTCTTCCCACATCATGCATCGAATAACAGCAGGAGTGGTTGCGCCGCTGAATTCAAACACTTTGCAAATCTCAATTCTACATACTAAATCATCCTTCCATTTCCTTAGTCCGAGCGATCCCGTGGATTCGGATTCGTCACCATGAGAGACGAGGAAGAAGCTGCTAGATGCATTGAAAAGTTGAACGGCATTGAGCTTCACGGCCGAAACATCCGAGTTGCGTACTCACTCACCACCAAGCCACACCAGTCTACCCCCGGCGAATACATGGGCTTCAAGACTGAAACCCGCGATTCACGCGGTCCCCCACCACCACGCCGATTCGATGACCGCGAGAGACGAGGACCCCCAGGTGGAGACCGCTTCGACGACCGACGCCGCGGAGGTTATGATGACCGACGAGGCGGAGGTTACGACGACCGTGACAGAGGTGGATACCGTGGGGGAAGAGATAGAGATTACGATGACAGACGTGGTGGCTACTCCGCGCCCCCAAGACGAGACTATGATGAAAGAGACCACAGACGAGACGATCGATATGCTTCAACTCAGGCTGCTCCTATGGCTGCACCTGCTGCTTATGACGACAGATACGCCGCCAGGAGAGATGACTCACCTCCTAGACGAAGAGATGACAGGTGAAGTACTATTTTCTTCTAGAATCAAAACACTGCTCTACACCTAGCTCCCGACATCTCTACCCAACACTTCAATGTCGTCTTCTCTCTCTCGCCTCTCTCCCCCCCCCCTCTCTCTCACTACTTGTCAGATATTTCAAAACCAAGGTGAATACTGATTTTGGACCTTCGCGTGGATAGGGACAGCTACAGATCTCGTTATTAAACACGGATCATCGACTTCACCCTCCGAATTACAAAGCCTTTGTCAAGGTTCAATGACCAGGTATCTCTACCCTATGCACTCCTATTGTTTCAAAATATAAAAATTTGGCTTCATCTATTTCAAAATGCTACTCACTCGTTGAGAGAAAGAGAAACTATGTACGGCTTCCTCCCTCTTTTTTGATCGCAAAAAAGGGAAAAGAGAAACAGTTGGGAAGGCTTTCGTCAAGTTTGTGTTCTCCGACAAGAAACTATTGTATCGCCCCTTCTTCTACGCTATGCAAAATTACACTACAAATTGTCTTCACAAGTGTCAGCGGAGGCGATTTAGAGGCTGTCAACACTGCACGAAAAGTGTCAAGTGTCAAAAAAAGGAGCAACCTACTTGAAGCAAGCTTACAATTTCGCCAATCAACCAGTTTTCTGCAATGCAAAATGTTCAGTCGCCTGTCGTGCTAGATCGCTCCAATATGAGGGTAAGAAGAGGTATAGATGAAACCCGAAAAAGCTCCACAAACTGGGTAAACGACTTCTGAAACGAGAAAGACAAAGAACTGAAAACAACCAGCGGGCGAAGGTAACATTAATGTCGTTTCAAGCATGATCACCTTGAAATATGAATCATCCCGTTTCGGTCCGGCCTGCGCTTTGGCTGTTCTGCCCGCGTGTGAAAAAGAATGGCTCTCAAAGCGATGCATGAATATTGACAAGATTAACAAGCTTTTTAAGGCAACATCCTTTTGGCGATGGATCGCATATCAATGATGAAGCACAATGTGACCAATCAGAAAAACAAAGAAACAAGCTGAAGTCCACTATTTTCCCTGAAAAGCAAATAACCAATACTCGTCTATTTAACAGCTACAGACGAGCCTCTCCGCCTACAGCAGGTGAAGAATACAAGGTGAGTAGCATTTGTGTCCTTCTTATGGTTTGGATGGAAAAGGTAAGTTGAGCTCGGAAAGCTGGAACACGAGAGGAGGCGGATTCCTGGAGGAAAGATGCGAAGAACAAGATTGTGTATGCATCTACCATCGTCTCCACATGCAATACAGTCTCCGTGCTTGTTGCTCTACATGAGGATTTCCGTCTACTTTACCGCACCTGCTTGTGATACCTGGGCAGTGCAGGGTATTCAATGCCTAAAGAAACGACGGCGCAGCCGATAGCCAGTCATCAGAGATTCGCTTAAACTCCAGATAAGAGATACCAGGCATGCATGCATTGCAAATGGACGTGCTTCGTTACATCGACGTTCCTGGCGATCTTCCTACCACCGTGATGATCGAAGCTCATACACTGGACGAAGCACTGGACGGGCATCTGCCAATGCATCTCTGCTCTGCCTGTCGCATCTTGTCACTTCATTTGGCCTGCATCTCTGCTCTACATCCGTTCCTCCAGCACACCATCAATCATCGGCTATCCTGCTGTCGAGCGTATCCATCCGATAGTGTCGAGCACATCCAGATTGGACAGCGCTTCTATAGCATCTTGGATAGCACTCTTACCCTAGATAATAGGTGCGATATTGTTCATGTCACAGTACCTTCTTTGTTTCCTGATGTCGACTTCGTTCCTGTCCTATTCCAATCCCTCATCATAGCAGCCCTATTCACTGACATCAACAAAAGAGTGTCTTCCAGACTATGCATAGCTGAAGAGAACAATACCGTTCAACTTGAAGTCTTTTCTTTCCACTGTCGCAGATCATGGCTTCCTCTTACCTTGATACGGACTTCATCTCTCCTCCTGGTGCGTTCGAGTGGCAAATACGCGGTGATTCGCCTGCGCCGACAGTCATGACACGTCAAGGTACTCCTGCTCCTGTGACTACTGCTGTTACGCCAAAGAAGGCATTCATGATCAAGCTGTTCGGCAGGAAAAAGTCTAAGCATACGCTCCAGCGGACTTCGACTATGCAGACAATCTTAGCCGTAGGAGACGACTCTTCACCTGGACCAGCGAGAATCGGTACACCTGCGACTCTATCACGTCGAGCTACGTCTCCATTCCACAATCTTAGAGAAGGTCGATCTACCGATATCCCAGAAAGCCCTCTGCCTCGCTTACCTCCGGTATGGTCTCCTTTCACTGCTATTCCATCAGCCGACAATGAGGCTCTCCGCCAAGGTGCTCAAACTGCCATGTCCACATATACCTCCGCAACAATTCCCAAAAAGCCCACGAATAAGCGATCTTTTTCTGCTCTAGCCAGCCTGTTCAGGCCTGGTGCTCCTTCCTCTGATACGAAAGAGGCTTCTGGCCTAAGCACCCCCAAACGAAGAGGTCGGCGAGGTACACTCAAGGGCGCATTTTCACCTTCAAAGCATGTCAAAGTCTCAAGTCGATCTTCATCGTTCGGTACCCTCCATGTTCCCGACAGAAACTTTTCAGATGTGAACTATAATGCTCGTAATCGCGCTTCTACTGTCATTTCACTTCCACCGCAATCCCCTTCGCTAGCAATGCTCTTTGACGCTTCGCAAGCAGAAGCTGGCAATACCTTCGAAAGCATTTGCAATTTCGATAATTCGCCGGTCACTTACACTCCTCTGAGGAAATCACCAGGTCTCCCTGCTATATACACTGGCCAGCATGGACGACCTTCTCAAGCTCGTTCATCCCAATCACATGCTTCCACGTTGATGAAGTCAAGATCAACACCTGACCTCTCTTTGCATGCCAAGAAGCAATCTATCGCACTATCACCGACAGTTCCGGCATCACCATTTGCGCGCAGTCCTGGCCGTGCGGAAGGCGGAGATCCAGCCAATGCAAGTTCGCGTATGTCCGTGGCGCTTCGATCTAGATCACCTTCACTTAAGCTTGGTATGCCTAACTCGCCAACGTTGCCAAAATCTCCCATGAGCATGAAGATGCCATCTGGCTTGCCTGCATTATCTTCGCCACAGGGACGGACTCACCTGGTACCTGCTAAGGAAAGAAGTTATTCACCAGCCCCCTCTGCATATGCAATGTCAACCGCTAGCAAACGAGCAAACAAGACTTTCCTAGATCAAATCCTGGACCTGGACTTGGGAGATATGGATAAGTCATCTGGCATAGATCCCTGGGCATTTGGGTTGGACGACGAAGATAAAGAAAATGAAGATGATCAAGATAGAAGTCCGAGGAAGATTGTCTCTGGGCTGAGTGTCAAAGTTGCGCAAGAATTCCGACCGAACACTGCTGGCACTTTCGGTCGACCACAAACTGGAAATCGGCCCACTACTGGGAACAGGCCAACTACTGGCGTTTCCAGACCTGATACCGCTGCAACGGATAGGCCGGACACTGGCATGAGCGCATGCTTAGGATCTCATGCTACGCTTCACAAGCATAGACCTTCAGCGCTTAAGCTTGATGGAAGACTGAGGCGAAGCAGCACAGCTTCAGAAGATGCGGATCCTTTCGATGAGCCTCGAGACGATGCGATAGAAGATAGTCTCCCTTCCGCTGGCCCTTCAAGTTCACAGCTTTCCTTCAACCTGGACAATTTAGATTCTTCGATTCACACACAAGCGAGAATGAAAGATGATAGTGGTTTTGACGATCTCTCTGTCTCCAAGCATCTCAATATTTCCGCTCTGGGTCAAATGAGCAAGCGACCCCTCTCGAACTACTCAGCTCCTCCAGAACTCATCAAGAAAGCGTTGAGACAGTCAGACTTTCGTCCGACTACAGCAGACACTACTCAATTACCTCTTGACCTACCCGATTTGGACATCGCTTTTGATCCCAGAGCATCCCTTGGATCATTGGGTCGACAATCAAGTGTATCTACTTTGTCCGATTTTGGAAAAGACCTCCCGAGGTCATACTCGACAACTCAGCTATTACGCGTCAATGAGAGTCGAGATCAAAGATTGTCAATGCCGAATCCGGTAACTTCTTTCTTGGACCAAGACGCTACACCGAAGAAGCATACGTCTACCATCATTTCCGGTTGGAGAAAGAAGTCATTCACAGAGCCTAGTACTTCGACTACCGAGACTGCCACTTCCTCAGTATCCCCTTCAGTCATGTCTAGAGTACTATCCCGCAAGCATTTGGAAGACAGTATATTCGCAACAAAGCCGGCCTCAAAAGGTACATCTTCGAAGGAAATAGGCATTCAGACCGAACCGCCCACCCCAACTATTGTGATGACTTTTGCCGATGCAGATGTGCCGCTCTATTCTCCACAAAGTGGACGCTCATCAGGAGCATCGAGGTTAAGCTCCGAACTCTGCGCTGCCGAAACAGCGCGTATCAATGACCCGCATGATCCATATGGCGATTCTTACTTTCCCCCGGTACACACCCTCCTGCCAGGCCTGCCGAGATCGCCATTCTCTACGTCGTTAGCATCCCCCGCAACTCCAGCAAACAGCATTAGAACCACTAATGCGGAAACAGACATTATTTCTAGATTATCAGAGCAGTTAGAGAAGGAAACTGTACGTAGAGAAGCATTAGAATATTCGCTTGCCTCGTTGCGCGAATCGACTGGAGCTGGATTAAGACGATCAGATCAGAAAATTAAGGAGCTCATGGAGGAAAATAAAGCTTTGCTTGCTAGGTTGGCTAAAATGGTTAGCATTCAGTAGTAGATTGTCTAGGTATCAGCCTGCAGCCGTCGTTAACAGCCTGTTGTTGGAGATCAATCTTCGACGTTTTCTTCCTAGTATATTTGCTAGACACAATTCAATCTGCAATGCATGCTACATTCTTTCGTTACGCCAGTATAATATTGGAAACGATGGATTTTCCTTGCTACATGCAATGTTTATACCTTGCTCTCGCGCTTCGCGTCCTCTTGCATGCCTTTCTGAATCCAAGCAGATGATGACTTGGCGTGCTTTTCAGCTTCTGCGGCGTACTTGGACTCGAAGTCAGGGTCGTTGCACATATCAATCATCTTGTTGTACGAGGGGACGTGCTGGCCAGGCAATGTGCATTAGCGGCTAATTGGGTGTGATGATGGAGGACGACCATGAACCTACCAAGCCTTTCTGGACAGCGGGTCGAGCGAAAATACGATCCTGCCATTCTTGGACAGACTTGGGCTTATCTTTGGCAAACACACCAGCCCATGGCGATAGGAGAACCTGCAGTGGCAAATTCAGCACAACACATACTCATGAAGTGGGAGACTGAGAGGTGCTGACCCAGGGGAACGCCTTGATGTCACTGAAATGCAAGAGCACTATCAGAAAAACGTTCAGAAAGTAGAAAATTTTGCAGAAGCTTACGCAATGGAGTACTTTCCTCGGCCTTCTCCAACGAGGAAATCTTTGCCTTCAAGTTGCCGAGCCAGGACACCATACAATCGCTTTGTCTCATTCTGATATCTGTCGATACCGTATTGAATCTTCTCAGGTGCATATCGATAGAAATGGTTTGCCTGTCCTTGCATTGGACCGATTCCACCATGGGCCTACAGACAAGCGACATTCCATCAGCAATGATTCGACACAAGCAACTCAGAACGAACTCACAAAGAACATCCATTGAATCACCTCGGACTCGCGGTCTGGTCTGTTTGATACACAGAACTTTAGCGAATGTCTGATAGTATAAACTTGCTCGATGCTCACTGGCCCCTGAAGTGGAAATGACCCTCTGGATCGTAATGTATGACAAGATACTGCAAAATTGCAGCGGTCTCAAAGACGGGGAAGTCGTTTCTGTTAGGATCTACAATGGCAGGGATACGGCCACTGTGAAGGTGGGGAACTGTCAGCACATGGAATGTTTGGCGCGTATGTCACGGCATTATCTGCAGTCATAAACGAGCGCAGCAGTGACAGGGAAACGTGCGAAATGGTTTCGGGACGACAATTAACTTACTTGGGACAGATCTTCAAGAACCATCTAAAGAGGGGGATAAATTTAATCTAGACTCTCTGCAACAAGGCTTTCCGAATCAAAGAATGGCTGCTTACTCCTCCTTTTGCTCATTCTTGCTGAAGTCGATAGGTGTGACTTCATAATCAAAGTTGGGATAGACAGCTTTGAGCTCTTCGAGCAGGATGGATACCATCTGACCATTGGGAGTTCCTGGAGAATATCGAGGAGAGGTTAGTCCCGATATGTTGTCAATTCCCTTTTCACACAGCGCTGCGATGTCCAACTGCTAAACACGCCAGCACGTGCTTGCGGAGAACTACTTGCCAGCGGCTGAAAGGAATATGTTGAGTCAGAGGGCTGTTGAATCACAACAAGTGGGCGAGCTCACTGTATCTATAGCCAGCACGGCCGTATTAAGGCAGGAACCAAGTATATGATGGAAAGCATCAGTCAGCAGGTCCCTATCGGCAGTTCAGTCCAGGGCGAGACACGCGCACAGCTTGATGGGCTTGTTGGGTTTGACTGCTCCGGCGGACATGATGGCAGGATGGCCTTTGAATTGTCAGTATCGGCAGTGGTTGAGGGTGTCGAGAAGAGCTCTTTGGTGATTCTTGTCGATGTGCGTCTTCCGATGATCACGATCACCTAGCTGGCAGGCCGGTTGAAAGACCTCAGCCTTACTCTTCACTGCAAAGCTGACATCTACGAGCTATAGAGAATCGTGATACTATCTTGTCGAAGACCTTGAAGCTCCCCAGGTCGTAAGTGATAGTCCCGCTTTGACGTTGCCGAGGTGGCCGAGGGCGGTGGCGACCTCAGCTGGGGCGTTTGGAGCTGTAGCTTCGAGTCGGCAGTGGACAGGCCATACAGAGTGTGTGGCCCATTCCAAGACGAGGCATAGTACAGTACAGCCTAGACTGGCAGGCTGTTTGTCGCTGGCATTCTACCTAGAAAACATGATTGATAGACATTGTCGATTGGCTTTTTCGGCAACATGACTTGTGTCAAGTGGAGACTCTCTTTTAATAATTGATCTCCATCTTATCAATTGCAAGTCTGGGAATCGCTTCTTGACTCTGCTCAGCATCACGCGAATGTCAGCTTTCCTGAGAAGTGCAGCAGCTGCATCAGCTTCCTCCTCTATCTTGCGCGCTTCGACTGGCAGGACTGCGTCATTCGCAAGGATGGCTTCAACGCTCAAGGTGGGCCGGCCAGCCGCAGGAACGACGGTATGGCTCATGTATCACTGACAACTTCTCCAACTGTTACTTTTACAAATTACTCCGTCTTGTCTGCAACCTCCACTCTGTCGACGACCCCGCAGCTCAAGAATCCTGCATTGTGGAAAGAGCAATGCTACATCGACGGCAAGTGGGAGAGCGGCAGTGAGACCTTCAAGGTGTATGGTGAGTACCTCTATAGACATGTACGCTGCGACTCTAGGCTTATCGGAACATCACAGACCCATCCACTGGCAAAGAGATCGGATCATGTCCCGAATACGGTGTGAACGAGACACGCCGGGCTATCGATGCAGCGAGCGTAGCTTTCAAGACCTGGGGAACTACAACAGGCAAAGAGCGTTATGATATAATGATGAAACTCTTCAACCTGATGAAAGAGAACAGCGAAGACTTGGCACAAATTTGTACCCTCGAAAACGGTAAACCTCTAGCGGACTCCAAGGGCGAAGTAACATACTCTGCAAGTTTCATCGAATGGTTCGCCGGAGAAGCTATAAAAGAGACTGGTGATATAATCCCACATCCTATGAAGGGTATTAGAAGTTTGGTAATCAAACAGCCTATCGGTCCGTGCGGCATTATCACGTGAGCGGTATTGAAAGATTCCAGGCTGTTTCTATTCGCTAATATGTGTCTCGTGATGCTCTCTAGTCCATGGAACTTTCCCGTAGGTTGATAAGTACTACCATATTTGGATTTAAAATACTGATGAGATATCGCTTTCCAGTCCGCCATGGCAGGTCGTAAGCTAGCGGCAGCTCTCGGAGCAGGTTGCACAGTAGTTATGAAAGCACCCGCCGAAACACCATACAGTATGCTAGCAATGGTAGAATTATGCGAACAAGCAGGTATACCAAAAGGAGTAGTTAACGTTATTACAACTAATGAAAATACAAAAGATGTTGGAAAAGAAATGTGTGAAAATAAAAAATTAAAGAAATTAACTTTTACTGGCTCAACTCCTGTTGGAAAGATACTCATGTCTCAATCCGCGAGCACTCTCAAGAAGTTAAGCTTTGAATTGGGCGGAAATGCCCCTTTCATTGGTAGGTTTTGGTCACCCAAATCAACACACACAATAAGCATACTGATAGAAGGATTATGGTTCTACAGTCTTTGAAGACGCAGATATCGAAGCCGCTATCGCTGGTGTTATCGCTTGCAAGTTCCGTCAATCAGGTCAGACCTGTGTCTGCGCAAACAGGCGAGTCCTCACTTCACGTTTCAATTTGAAAAAGTAGCTACAACCTAACAATCTCCTTGAATCCATAGAATCTACGTTCACTCTTCAATTTACGATGAATTTGCATCTCGACTCGCTGAGAAAGTCGAAGCTTTCAAAGTTGGCAATCCATTCGATTCCGAAACTACACACGGTCCTCTTATCCATTCCAAGGCAGTTGACAAGACGGAAGCTCACGTCAATGACGCAGTTGAGAAAGGTGCAAAGGTTTTAATTGGAGGCAAGAGATTGACAGAATTGGGAGAGAGCTTTTATGCTCCTACAGTGCTTACAGATGTACAGCATTGCGCTATCAATGAAGACGAAACTTTCGGTAAGCTCGCACAATTTCGTCCTTAGTAATGCACGAAGACAGTTGGACTAAACATTACACCCTTACCGGTACTCATCACTACAGGCCCGGTCGCTGCGCTATACAGATTTGACAGCGAATCGGAGGTCATTGAGCAGGCGAATGATACAGATGTTGGTCTAGCAGCATATTTCTTCTCGCGTGACATTGGCAGAATCTGGAGAGTCGCAGAAGCATTGGAAGTTGGCATGGTTGGCATCAAGTAGGCACCGTCCCCCTCTTGACGATGAAAAACCCTCAATACTGAAAACGAATGATTCATCTTTAGTACCGGTCTCATCTCGCAAGCTTCAATTCCATTCGGTGGTGTAAGTTTGTTTTCCTCGAAGACGTCGCGAGACTTTTCACTCACGTTTGTTTCTTGATTCATCAGGTCAAGGAGAGCGGTTTCGGACGAGAAGGTTCAAAGTATGGCTTGGCAGACTATCAAGTAAGTTTGAGTGTATATGTATATCATCGAATGTCAGAGAAAAGCTCATCATTTCGCACTTGTTTCTTTCCAGATCATCAAATACCTTGCAATGGGCGGCTTAGATAGGTGATCCGTCCCGGGCACTCGAGGAATAGGCCCATAACCACCTTCACATATTCTGTACCTACGATGATCTTGTATATGTAGCATACCTTGTTTCAGACGACGCGTCTTCGCGCAGTCACGTGCACATAAGGCAGTGTTTTCACCCGGGCGGAAGGAAAGGCAAGTACTTCCAAGCCTGCGAAAGCTGCAAATGAGAGAGCTAGGTACTCTTGTTCATACCATTCTATCCGAAAAGCGCCTCTCAAATGCTTGTTCGGCGCAATCGTGTGTCTTGGGAAAGGTCAGAGAAATTGCCACATCTGAGCTTCATGCATTTCTCTTCTGCACCAACAGATTCTCTACGGCTAGCATGAGCAGCTTCAGTGTGGGTCAGCTTGTCGACAAAGTTGCACCCCCGGTGGATCGTCTGTGCTATCATCACTGGACCTCATTGCTTGAGGCACCCCTCTGACATTGACCGTTTCTCATCTTTCAAAACAGACACCTCTGCTGGCAGTCGCCCTTCCGAACGAGGTTAGCGTTGCATATGGACAGGAATGCACATAGTACTGACAAGGCTGTTCACAGATAACAATAAGTCCTATGCTTCGCGCTCTAAACAGAATGTCGATGGGTACAGAGCTATGCGACAACCATCCAAAGAGGTCAATGCACGACCAGCTCGACCTTCTGAGACTTCTGCCAATAATGGAGTTCCGTTCAAGCTGCAAACTACAAGTCGCGCTTTCAAAGCTCATGCGCCCACTTCTGATGGTACAGGCTCTGTTGGCATTGGCGGATCTGCTGCTGTCCCTCGCTCCGCGCCCGCTATAAACCCCAATCTCCCCATGATTTCTTCCCAGCAGGGTTCTTTCCCTTTTGCCGATGACCGACGAATGAATTACAATACCGTCCAAGCTCGCTCTACACTTTCTGAACTAGTTCCGCAAATGCAAGAAGATGATCAGGACAGCTATATGGAGCTTGAACACGATATTCCACCGGTCAATTTCGATGATGCTCCTCAGGACACCCGCTCTTTCTTCGATGATGACGGTGATGTCTTTCGAAATGAAGAGATCCCTCGCCATTCTGAAAGGAATGGAAAAGTTCCGAAGTGTAGGTCACCTTCTTGTTGCTCCCGATCTATGCCTTTTCTTTCGTTCTTTCGTTCTTTCATTCTTCCATTCTTTCATTTTGATATCCTATTCTTTCTATTTTCCTCCTGCTTTGCACATGCGATGCGGTTTATTCCTTGCACCACGATGCCTTCCTCTTTCTTCTTCCTTCTGTGCATCCCATCTTTGACACCCGAATCCTCACCGTATGGGTTGACGTTTCTGACATTTGGAAATCTTGCTTCCTCGATCCAATTCCAGCTTCCAAGAGAACCAGTGTGAATAACACTCCTCGACAAGACAAGCAAGCGCAGCGAACGCAGAAGCCAGTTTCAAGTCAAAGGAAAGCGACTGTCGCGCAAGCCGCGGACTATCGAAATGAACGATCAGCTTCATTGTCAGCCAACAAGAATCGACTTGCGACTGGGTCAGCAAGTTCCCTAGCTTCGGGTCAAGGTACCTCCGCCAGTCCACGACCTGAACAATCCGCTTTGCAATCAAGGGATGCCAATGCTCTTCCGATGACTGGCGTTATCGGAGAGCAGACGCTAAAGATGCCTCTGCTCAACCCTTCTCAACAGATGAAGAAAAGCCAACATCTCCCCTCCGCCTCAGCACAGAATGGAATTTGCAACGGCACAGTGATTGCTCAACATGCTGAAGAGGACGAATTGTACGATGAGGAATTGTTCCAAGAGATGGATCGGGAAGCACGAGAAAGAAGCAATATGGAAGACGTCACTATGGATGAGCGACGTGGACACGTTGGCGAAAGTCTTCGTCGTAAAGAACAAGCTTACAATGAGCAACAAGCTTATAATGAGCCCGATGTCAAAGATGAAGGAGAGGACGAAGAAGGAGATGTCAGCGATGATGGCATAGAGGATGCTGAGGATCAAGACCTTATTGCCCGAGGCCAAGCTACGTATCATCAAAGGCTGTCCGCCTACTCACAGGGCCGAGCTGGAAGGAGCGGTGAAGGTCTACGTCGAAATGAAACCTCCCAGACCCCCGAGCCTGAAAATCAGGAGCACTCTGAAGCCGAATACGATCAAGACGACATTGGTAGGAATATCGATAGAGATGCTCGCAACCTGGACGAAAATGGTCAAGCTTCTGAGAAAGCCCATCATGGTGCTGTTCAGCAAACCCCGGCGCCTACTCTGGCAGTCCACCAGACAGCACAAGAAGCCTCTCAACGAGCTCAACAAGCCTATCAACTATCTCAAGAAGCCGAGGAATTATCTCGTGGAGCTGATGAAGTCGCTAACGAAACCTATAAACTATCATGGGAAGCCGATAATTTGCTTGATGAAGCGGACGAATTATCACAACAAGGCAATGAACTAGAAGACCGAGAAGATGCTATTCAAAAAGCCTACAGAGAAGCTCTAGTAGCTCGGCAGCGAGCACGAGATGCCCGTCGGCAAGCTCAAGAAGCTCATCAGCGTGCTCAAGAAGCCCATCAACGAGCTCAAGCAGCCCATCAAGGTGCTGCTCGGAATTCACTTGGACAAGCTATGTTAGGTCATCAACAAGCTGAAAAGACCCATCAACAAGCTCAAAGCATCCATCGAGGGAGTCGAAAAGAGCATCAACAATCGGTACAATATTACCAGCGCTGTCTGGAAGATCAACAAGTCCATCTAAACGCTCTGATGCAGGTCGGCACACTAGCCAACGACCAGCCTAGTGAACATGACGAGCTTCAACTTCCAGATGCCGAAGCTAGCCACGAGATCGCGAGAGATGATGTTATGCAAGTTGAAGTACCTCAGGTAGATCTTGAGAGACGTCCCGGATGCTTGTGCCAGGAGTGCTTCTTACCCCCTGTGAACGAGCGAGATGACTATCACACTCAGGTAAGCCATCCTTATTTTATCATTGATGGTTGAGTATGAACAAGCAAAAATGATTGACAAGTTGTATGGCGGTCTTGCAGACTCTCGAAGAATGGTACGAAGAAGGTAAAGGGTATCTGAACGAAATGCCGAAATTGTTGAATGCTATGCTTGAGGCGATGAAGTAGGTTTCCCTTCGTCTTGCTGCCTTCTTTTATTAAATGTGTTGACCTGTGACCCTTTACATTCACAGAAGCCGAGTTGAAGCTTGCAATACGCTTAGTGACAAGCCTGAAATCCACAAGCAAGGTGTAATGGCTAAGCAAGCTGAGAATGAAGCGCAACGAGCCAAGATCAGAGCTTGGAAGAATGGAACTTTTGGTAAAATGTCACAGAAGATTGTGACAGACACACCTCCTGCTTCTCAGTGAGGTCAAGGCCTGTCGGGCGTGAGTAGGGGATGTTCAAGCGCACAGAGTGGTAACTTCTGAAAGGAAAGGATAATACTAGTGGTTCATCACCCGGAATCACGTATCACGTGAATTTGGACGCAAGGAAATAGAACCCCAATGAGGTTCGTATGTATCATAGAAATACCGAGCTGGCTAGCTCCTTCTTCCGCTCGATGCTGAGATGGAAATGAAGACAATGCTGTCTTTTGCAAATTCACTTGCTTTGCGAACTTCGCCCCAATCAGGAGTACTGCGCTTATCTTGCTTTTGAACTGTCAGCTCAACCTGGCATGCTTTCAAAGCGGTGGCGAATTTTGCAGTTGATAGAATGTGGCGTGACAGAGACGCTTGGACGTTTGCAGATTGTATGTAGTTTATTGGGTCGGCGCATGGGCAGCACAGGAGTAATCCACAGTGGTGAATGTGTAGTCTGTAATCAATACAGATGTTGGCCTGCTGCTCAAGACTGTTGGACTGCTGCTTTGCTTGGATAGAGCTGACTGCCCGCTGTCTGATGCTGGGAAGCGTTCAAAGGCGCAGGGAGAGCGACTCACGTCGGCGATGGGAAGCGGTGTACAGTTTGGCCTGGACAAGGACAGTGGATGAGCGTGCGCATAGACTATATGTTCGTATACGCAGAAGCTCGAGTGCTTGCAAGTTGCAGCAGTCTTTCTTCTGGGTCTGGCTGTTGAATGATCGTCTATCAGTCGCAAAGACGGCAAAGGCAGAGCGACAGCCACTCTGCTCTGCTCCATACGTGAAGCAAAGACGAGAAGCCAAGATAGGGCAGGATACTCCGATAGAGTGGAGCAGTGCCTCGCTCATATCCAAGCCCGTCCAACACCCGCAGCGCCGTCGTGTCTGCCTGCTTAGTTGCAAGTCACGAGCCGCAGTTCAGTGCAAGAGGTGGATAGCGATATCGCCTCAATTGTAGGCATCAGAGAGGTACAGCAGCAACCAATACCAGCCATGGCTTCGTCAAGCACCGCCATCCATGTCGCCCCCGCTGCCCTGGGCTTCGCCAGCCACCTGTCAGAGCACGACCCCGACAGCGACAGCATCATGACCGACGAGATCGAAGAGGACGACAGCAGGGTGGATCCAGTACCCAGCACAGGCACCATTGACCCTTCAACGCTGCTCTACTCGACATCTGGCTCTCCTGTCGCTTCCACATCTGGCACTTCGGGGCTGGGTGCTGCAGCCAGAGCCTCGCCGTCAGTGACAGCAGCCTCCACTTCCAAAGCTCCCTCTACTTCGACATCAAGACTTTCATCAACCACAAACACACGCCCGTCTGGGCCAGTGTGCGAATTCGGAGAACGTCTAGGATACACCTACTTCTCGAAACCTGTACCCACGGCAGACGAACTCAACGCCGTCCACAAACACACGGAAACCTTCTGGTTGACTGTAGATAATGACCTGACTTATCTCAGTTTCTTCAGAGATACCGGGCCGGTGAGTGCCTGTACACCACACCCATACCTTATTTCATACTGAGATGTGTTTATTGTCAGCTCAATGTTGCCTGTCTGTATCGTTTCTGTCTCCACCTTCATGACCTGCTCGAGGTAGGTACAGCCTGGTCGTCTTTGGCTCCAGCTGGCGTCTCTGCTCAATGTGGCAACTCGATGCTGTCAGCCGGTTACGAGCAGACGCAGTAGCTGGAGCCTTAAGCATATACCGTATTGTTTTGTTTACTGACGCCCTTAACTCTTCCTTGCAGAACCCTACCCTCCGCACGAAACGCATCATCCTATTTTCAGCCGACGAACCGGACAAGAAAGCGAATGCCGCCCTCTTGATGGCACTCTATGCAGTAAGTGGATGACTGTCGCGTACTGAGCTTGCCTGACTCATACGTCTCCCTTCGCAGATGATCGTTCTTCGATGGTCACCTGCCGATGCCCTACATCCAGTCGCATGTCTGGAACTACAGCCTTTCAGAGATGCAGGTTATGCAAGAGCAGATTTTCATCTATCGTTACAAGATATCATCTTCGGCACTCGCAAGTCAATCGACAATAGATTGCTGAAACTGGATGAATTCAACTTGCAAGAATACGAATATTACGAGAAGGTTGAGAATGGAGATTGGAACTTTATCACTCCTCATTTCTTAGCTTTTGCTTCTCCTGTAGAAAGTGGCTTTAACAGCGAAGAAGCAACTTCACACTCTGGTAATTTGTCGCCTGGTGGATCTTCTCCGAAAGGGAAAGGGGCAGCTAGTGGATCGCCGACTGGCAAGATCAACAAGGCTTTCAGGAACGTCCTAGACTACTTTGAGTCGAACAATGTCAAAATGGTTGTCAGATTGAACAAGAAGTTATACGATGAGCGAAGATTTATCGAACGAGGGATGGAGCACCGAGAGATGTATTTTGATGATGGCACAAACCCAACCATGGAGATGGTACGCGATTTCATAGATCTCTCGGAAAGAGTAATTGGAAGTGGAGGTGTAGTAGCTGTACACTGCAAAGCTGGACTAGGCAGAACAGGTACTCTTATTGGCGCATACCTCATCTACAAGTACGGCTTTACAGCAACGGAAGTAGTAGGGTTTATGCGCCTCATGCGTCCAGGAACATGCGTCGGTCCTCAGCAACATTATATGTACGAGAACCAGATGACATGGGTTAAATGGGGCGCTATTGATCGATACAAGGCCGAGAACCCATCACTGCTATTGTCGGAAGTTGAGAGACCGCTCACACCACCTGCAGATGATGAGAAAGAAGACACTCTTACCCTCAAGGACTCGTCATTACCGCCTATTGGCAGACTGGCAACTCCAAGAGCTGTTACTCCACATCTTGTCCATCCCACAACCGTGCCTGGCCAGCCTCGCAAGACGCCAGGTGCGAAAACTAGACATGCAGTTGCAGCACCGGAAACTGTAGATGCGTTGCATGACGATGTATTCGTTGATCAAATGGAGACGCAAGCTGCACAGAATAGAATGGCTAGAGCAAGCAGGGAACGCGAAAGAACAGCTTCTGTTTCAGTAGCGTCGGTTGCGGGTAGTCATCACGGATCCGCGAGAGCGTCGCATTCGCCTAGAGGACATGGTAGAGAAATATCGGCGACTCCATCTGCTGCGGAGAGAGATGAAGACATGCTCATGGATGATACACAACCCTCCCATGGTTCGCCAAGGTCGTACAACTTGAAGACTAGTCACTTGTTGCTTGTCACGGAAGATATCAAGCCCTCCCAGGAACAGTTGGACGACATCCTGCCCACTTCTGCTGTTGATACGGCGGCAATTTCATTCGAGGCGCCCTTATCCGTCACTAGTGTTGCAGCTACCAATGCAGCGCAAAACCGCAGCAAGACTCCTACAAGTTCGCGGATTGCCAAGCCACGGGGACAACAGAGACCTCTGACCACTATACACGACAATCGACAATTGGACAAAGTCGCTCCTATCGAGTTCAATGATGAAAATACAAATCATGCTGCACCTGTTGCTGTTGCTGGCAATCCCCCACCAAGAGCAAGAGGCAGGTCAGCCTCTGGCACCGTCAATGTCGTCGCGAACTCCACAAATACAGGCAAAGGTTCGAAACGTAATATTGGTCTAGGATCAGTTTGTGAAGAAGACTTGCGCGGAGGCAATATATCATCTTCCTCGTCTTCTTCGGAAAAGAAGTATTTCCTACGAGCTACAAGATCTAAAGAAGCATTATCGAGTCAATTTTCACATGCTTCTGCTGCCAATGGTAGAGATAGTACAGCTACTCCCCCGCCACCTGCTTTACCTTCTTCATCTCGTCATACATACCCTTCCAATTCGATTATACATTCACAACCACCTACTTCACCTTCAAAACTTCCACAACGCGTACAGCGGGTTGGAAGAAGGAAAGCGGCCGTGGCCAGTGCGGCTAGAACTGCTGATCAGCTGGGTGTACCTACTGGACCAGATGCTACCGCTAGAGATATTCAACGTCACAATGCATCGAGTATTAATGCACCTGTTTCTACTAGACTAGGAAGAAACACGAGACGCAGAAGATCAGTTGAAGAGGTTTAGGCGACCTTGGTAATAATTACATATATGTTTTCTCTTCAATCACGAATGCAAATCGAGCTCCTGCTCTTCTCTTCGTTTCCAACAGTCGACCATCACAATGTTTACAACCTTCGGAAATGCTCCATCTCAATGTATGCGACGCAAACCAATAAAACGGAGAGTTTAATTAAGGTCATGTAGCCATAGTTTATTTTGTTTGTTTGTCCCCTCCACCTTTTCTCCACCTCTTTTTCCCTTCAGCTTTTCAATTAGTTCTGTCTTACGGAAATGGCGGATATTGTGAAACTTCAGTTAGCTGGTACTACTGCAGTACAGCTTCATTCCTATGTTAGTTCCTGTTGTTGGTAACTCTTCTCAGCTATTTTCAATGCCCTGAACAATGTTTAGATGCAGATTGCAATGCAACGACCGATGCATACTACAACCTGTACTTCAGTGAACGTGAAAGTTCGGGACCAAACGGCGAGTATAAGAGTATGTCTGGCGAATGCTGAAGAGGGCTTGCTTGAATGTCACTGCAAAATTGCTGATACAACAATTGAGGTCTTTGCTATGCTCTACTCAGTCTCCTCCGAGAATCGCCTGCCTGCCTTCCATTCCTTCATGTAATTATCTATTTTTCCTGTCACTTCATCAACGGTTGCAGATCGACCAAAGGCGTCGACGAATCCACCGTTTGGATCCATTAAATAGAAGCTGTTCAAACGCACCAAAATCATGGGGACACAGAATTAGTATCTGAATTTTTACAAGCGAATAGAAGGTGGTTGACATACAAAATAGAATGATCAACTAGGTAATCATCAGTTGCTTTTGCATCCGGCGGCGTTGAGAAGTAGACTCTATAGGTTTTGCAAGTCCTCTTGATATCGTCGTATGTGCCAGTTAGACCGACAAGAGTGGGATGGAAATCACTGCAGTATGTCTTGATAGCTTGCACGCTGTCTCGGGCGGGATCGCAAGTGATGAAGACAGGAAGGATCGAATCCTTGCCGTGTTGAGCGACTGGATTCGCCGCGGTGTCAGCACTCTGAAGTAGAACTTGATATTGTAACTTGAGACTCACGAATCTTGTCTACTACTACTGCCATCTTGTCAAGCTCCTCAGGGCAAATGTCGGGACAATTAGTGAATCCGAACTGTGTCATTTCGCAGATTGTCAGCGAGCGTCTTCGGTAGCTGGGAGTCTAGAGAGGTGGACTCACATATACGAGACTGAACTTGCCGAGTAAGTCTTTATCGGTGAATTCCTTGCCATATTGCGTAGTCAATTTGAAAGGACCTCCAATCTTGGGCCGACCGACTTTCTGGGCAGAGGTTTCTTGTCCTGTTTATAATAATCATACCAGAGATTAGATGAGCTAGTACATTGAATCGATGCAAGAGCTCACTCTTCTTCTCTAGCATCTTTTTCTTCTCATTCTGGAAGTATAGATATAGGCCTGTACCGGTGACGACAAACACGGCAGCAGCTTTCCAGCTGAAGGGCTGTGAGAAGCAAGATAAACGTTAGTTACGAGCGATCTATGAATGGCAACAATGGGCTGCTGCTTACTCCACCAGTTCGCTGGCGCTCAGTGTACAGCTTGGATGTTTCGGCACTGGCTTTAGGAGCTGATGACGAGGTTACAGGCGTCGCAGGCTTTTCGGACGCAGGCTCGGGTCTGCTCCACCGACTTGAACTTGCTAGGTTGCGGCGGATGGTTGGAAAAGCAGGCTTGTAAGACCTGCTTTGCAAGGCTTGTCGAGCAGTCCCAGACGAAAGCTGTCGGGGGTGAAGTCAATCAGCCAAGCGTGGTCGGCTTTCGCAGCAGACCCACGCACCACTTGCTGACAGCGACAGATGGTGGCTTGCATTCTGAATGAGCGTATTGTATACTTTGTAGTGACTGAATGCATATGTTAGGTAGCAATGTGAGGATGCTCCATTGCTAACCTTGCATTTCAGTGCTTCGGTGATCGTGGCGTGGAACAAGACTGCCAATTCGGAGAGCTCAGTAAGTAGAGCAGTTACAGCGATACAAGTCTCGGTTTCAGTACGCACCACTGCTAGATTAGCTCACTCACAGCCAGAACAGCCGGCTTTTCGCCAGACTTTCCACTTTCTTGCCCGATCACGCTCCTCCACGGCACGCATGGGCAAATTTTCGGGGAGTTGCACTTTGCTTCTACAAACATCAACTATACATTGGTATATCCTGTTGAGAGCTCTTCATCACTCAAGGAACCGCCCATCATGGTTGGAATGACAGCGAGCGCGCCTGAATTTGTGCCATCGCGGCCATTGCAGGCGAAAGTAGCAGCAACTGGAAATGGTGAAGATAATGAAATGGACAACGGCGGCGACGATGAAAACGACGAGGAAGGTCCCAGCAGCAGTCGAATGAGCAATATGAGTGCATCAACAGCAGAAACGGCAAGCAGCACTCAAAGCCGCCCAGTCAACAACCGCAAGAGACCTCTTGCCAACCCATCGATGGTCCCTCAAGCTCCCAGGATACCCAAAACTGCAGCTGAGAAGGAAACCTCGCGAAGACTGTATATCGTCCTCAGTCAGGCATGCTTAGAGACTTACCAGATCAGCAGTGGAGGTGGTTCTGGTGCGGCGAGACGCGATGGAAGACATGACTCGGGAGAAGCGAGGTATACATTGTTGAACTGCGATGATCATGTGAGTATTCGCAACACAAGCGCTGTCCTTTATGTATACTCATGCCTACTTTCTCATTCTCCAGCAAGGTATTTTGAGCAAGATGCAACGAGAAGTAGCTACTGCAAGACCCGACATCACGCATCAGGTAGGTTCGCTCGGAAATTCCATGCAAGGGAGCACGTGCGACTCCGTATGCTAAAATTTGAAGTATAGTGCCTCCTCACCCTCCTCGATTCACCACTGAACAAGGCTGGTCTTCTTCAAGTCTACATCCAAACTGCAAAGGGTGTACTAATCGAAGTCAACCCATCTGTGCGAATTCCCAGAACATTCAAACGATTTGCCGGTCTCATGGGTAAGTCAATACTATCAATGGAGAATACCTCGTGCTTCATTGACAATCTGTCCCGTCTCATGCTATAGTCCAACTTCTACACAAATTGTCCATCCGCAGTGTCAACGGCTCTGACAAGCTACTGAAAGTGATAAAGAACCCAATAACCGACCACTTACCAAGCAATTCCTACAAAATCACATTCTCATTCGATTCAACACCAGTCAAGTTATCAAGTTATCTGGATAAAATACCTAAAGAACAGAACATCGTAGTATTCATCGGTGCTATGGCTCATGGTGAAGATAACTTCGCTGACCATCTGGTGGACGACAAGATTGCTATTTCGCAATACTCGTTGAGTGCATCAGTAGCTTGTGGAAAGGTAAGGCATTTCTTCTTTTTTAGCTAGACATTATGCCGTCATTCCTGATTGATCTTCTTCTACCTTAGGTTTGCTGCGCTTGCGAGGATATCTGGGATGTTCTTTAGAGCGCTGCACCAGAAGAAAGGTCCAGCAGCGAATCAGGTTCCATCATTCAATAAATCTAAAAGGTGTATCATCAGTCACGTCTTCCGTTCAACCAAACAAAATTGTCGTCTCTATCAGCTCGTACTAGTTTCTACCCTCGTTCTCCTCATTCTCTACCTGTCAACCAGGCATTTGGGATATCGCTATGGTGTATCATGTAGCTCGTAATCAGTCATTAGAAATGATTCTGCTGGTAGCTCGACCTTTGAATGCCACTGTGATGAATGTTTGCCACTCCGACGCTTAATGTGCCGCGCATGCTCAAGTATCAAAAATTGTGTACAAAGGTAACATCAAGCAGAGCGACGGTGCCAGCGTGAATGTATTCTTATGCTGAGAGCTAGCTTTTCTCAGCCAGTAATCCCGATTGTCCAGCTTGTCGGTGACACATTTACACATTTTCCATCTTGCAGCTCTTTGTTCACTGCCACGTACATCAAGGATGCGACAAATGCGCCAGAAGGGGACAATGGCTAGCCGCACTGGCAGACAGTCATCATGGTTCACAGTATACGCCGCTGGTTCGGCTCTATTGGCACTCGCAAGTCTCGTCCTGCACGCGCCAGTCGTGGCATCCGCAGCGCCTACGAAACTCGACATGCACGCTGGCACTCAGCTCACGCCTGATACGTTTCAAGAGACTACGCGTGATGGTATATGGTGAGTTGATTACCATTGCACTGAGCAGGCAGACTGCTTTCAGGATCGTAGAGCAGTTGTCTGCAGTTTACGCGACTCAGCCTGAATGAAATCGATTGACTTCCATTCAATTGCAGGTTTGTCGAGCATTACTCGCCGTTCTGCCATCATTGCAAGGCCTTCGTCCCTACATGGAAAGAGTGAGTCTTGACGTCGGCTACAGGTCGTCCTCCCTGCACGTTAGCAGTCGCTCGTATGCTGATCTCTAGTACTGTTTCCAGGCTCGTAGAGTCGCGAAAACATCAGGAAGAATCCATCAACTTCCACTTCGGTCAAGTAGATTGCTCAGTATACGGCGGTAAGTTATCGTGATGCCCTGCTTTTCGTAGAGCATGAGTTTCAGCTAAATTACCTTTGTCCATGATAAACAGACCTTTGTGACAAGAACGACGTCAAAGGCTACCCTTCATTATTTTTATTCGAAAATGGCGAATTCGTCGAGGCATACAAGAAAGAACGCTCGGCTGTGAGATTAAACAAATGGCTAGATGACCGCCTGCCAGATGAACCTAAGTTGGAAGAAATACTCCCACCCGCTGAGGCAGGATCTGAAATCGAAGATGATACTGCTGCAAACCCGGTGCCTGCGAGGAAAGTAGAGGGCGAGCTTGAACAGACAACTGCTGCAGCTCAAAGAACCGCGGTTTCGGAAGCATATGGGAAGATAGTGATTCTCGGCGAGCCAGCAGCAGCAGTAACTACTGGTAACGCTCAAGCTGTAGAAGCACAATCTACAGGTGCACCTGTCACAGAAGAGAGGCCTGTCGTAGAACAAATGCACAACGCGGATGCCGAGGCCGCGCCTCTACTTCGAGTACAACAGCATCATAAGCGCCTCACTCCGAATCCTGAAGGCCAGGTCCAGCATCTCAAAACACCTGAATTGAACGCGCTATTATCGCCGGACAGTGAACAAGGTCCCGCGTTTGTCAAGTTTTACGCTCCTTGGTGCTCCCACTGCAAAAGACTGGCTCCGATCTGGAAAGATCTCGCCCACTCCCTGAAAGGCAGAGTAAACGTTGTCGAGTTTAACTGTGATGCTTCGGAAAACAAGGCTAAATGTAGACAAGAAGGCATTACTGGTTATCCTACACTGGTCTTTTATCAGGGAGGGGAGAAAGCGGAATACAACGGCGGAAGGGCGTTGTCCCAAATGGAAGCTTTTGCTAACAAAGCAGCGCTTGCGTAGGTCCCTTTCACTGCGCTGCAACAGCTTCGGCACCAGTGACTGACTTTGATTCGTTTGCTTATCAGCACTGGCATGCGGGATATCAGCCCATATGAACTCGAGGACATTGCGAAAGAGGATGAGGTCTTCTTCCTCTACCTCTACCCTGCAAATACACCCGCAAGCGAGTTGGATATCGTTTCAACAGCAGCTAGTACCTTGATGGGCACCGCGCCTGTCTTCAAATCTTCTTCGCCTGACCTCTTCGCCCAATTCGACTACCCGCAAACGCATCCTTCCCTGCTGGTCTTCAAAGACCACGAGCTCGTACCTGTTGATTCTCTCAATTTCACCGACCTTCACTCGACTTCAACATCTTCTGATACCCAAGAAGTCCGCCGCAAAGAAGCGGAGCGTAAGGTTTCAACATGGCTACACGGCAGAAAGCATCCGTACTTGACCGAATTAACAGGTGTAAACTTCAAGGATTATATGGAAGATGGCCAAGACCGCAGTGAAAGCTTCATAGGCGTCGCTGTGCTCAACCCGAAAATCCTTGGGGCAAACGCAATGAGGCAGCATCAAAATGAACTCCGACAGACTGCGAAGGCTTGGGATGCCGCTATGAAAGTAGTCAGTACAAAAGCGAAACCTATCAAATTCGTCTGGGTTGACGGAGATCAATGGAGCAAATACCTACAATCTACCTATGCGATTCGACCCAATCGACCAGAACCATTGATGATAATCGCTGATCCTGCATGGGATAAGTTCTACCCTACCGATGTGAACAAGCAATCGATACGTATTGACCAAAGTCAGATCTTCAAGGCTTTAGAAGACCTATACGATGGCAGACTGCCTTACACACGTACATCGAGCTTGATGGAACGAATGGCTAGAAAAGCTGTCGGCAAGCTATCGATCCTAGGTGATTTCATTGGCAGGCATCCATTCATATCAGTCATGATTGGTGCGGTAACATTTTTGACTATGTTTGGCATGCTCATTTACTTCATGGATAATGAGGAGCTTCGTCAACGTGGAAAACCGGCTCAGACAGCACCGCAGCAAGCGAAGTGGGTTCACAACGAGAAGAGCTTGTATGCCCAGAGCTACACTAGCAACGGAGTCAAGAAGGATTGATCACCTTGAGCCTAAAAGATAGACACAGTAGTCTGCATTTGTAACAGTAGCACATAGCTTGATTGAAACAATGTTGTAAGCGGTACTACAGCATGCAATCAGTCCAGATAATCCTTAACGGGGACCGTATAGCAAGTAGCTCATCTCTACCCATAGCTTGCACTGTACAACAATGGCAGCCAACTAACGTCGTAAAACACTGATTTTCTAGATCGCGCATGTCTCAGTATAATCGGAGCTTTACCAAAATTTCCACCAGAGCAAAATAAGGAACATGAGGCCTAGAACACCGACGGGTGCCCATTTACGGTACAGGGCTTGCAGATTGATATTTCTTGCTGCTTTTCTGTATTTGAGAGATTCGTCACGAAGCGATGAGGACATTGTTGACATGCCTACAAACATGAGGTCGGGTCAGCCAAGTCTCATGCGGGAGGAGGCTAAGCAAAAGATGACTTACGATCTAATGAATCACCTCGCCATAACAGATCCTCCATATTTTTGGTCATAATGCGCGTCACGTCTTGCAAGTCTTCATTCAGCTTGTCCATAGCGCCACCTTTAGCGTTCGCCATTGTTCTACATAAATGAAACGTTATTGAGGGAACATCGAATATCGATGTGACAATCTGCACTAACCTTGAATCCTGGTAAAGGCGCTTTGTACGTTGAATGAAGGTGTCAAACTTGACAAAGGCGTAGGGCCGCAATGCTGGCTTGAAAGCTTCCTCTATACCGCAGAAAGGCTAAGCGCTTAGGACGTCTGTCGTGGCAGTAGGATACTCTTTGCACCATTGACTGACCTGCATAACTCCGCTCAAACTCCTTGCTAACTTCGTCTAGGTACGAGAAAGCCAGCTTTCTGGGGTAAGACTTGTCGGCGATGGTAAGGTAGACGATGCCATTTGAGATAACATAATGCAAGTTGCATTTTCCTGATTCTATTGAGCATTTGGGCTCCGCTGAGGGTGTCAGGCGTCGGAATATAAGCTTTGCTTGCTGTTTGTATTCGGCGAGGTCCGTCTCAGTCTGTCGCGCCAGCATCAGTATCAGACTTCCCTCGTTTGCATACGGTTGCGATGGCTCAAGGACCTGTCAACATACCTGCTCATCATCGACTGAAGCAGCGAGTGGCAGCCCTGTTGTCGATGGATAGCATAGATCAGCTCTCTGTAGGCTGCATGTCATGCTGTTCCTGCACGTCTGGCCGCTCACCGTCGCTCACGCGCGCAATCATCGTAGACCGCGGCATCTTCAGGCGTGGCAGTACAATCTGGCACTTGAAGTTACCCGTTCGATGTCCTCACAAGCTGATGATAGTGCTGTCGCAACTATGCCCGTTCAGGCGACGTGTCAAGCCATGGTAGATGATCGGGGCGATGGACAGCCCAAAGCCTGGAACCAAGAGTGAGTGTGTATTGCTTCTGCATCCAAGCTACCATTACGAGTCGATCAATAATATGGACAACAACAGATATTCAAACGACTCAATAAACGAAGGTACTACCAAAATAAACTTATACTAAGCATGTGGATGCGAAGTATACACAAAACGCGACACTTTAGCGGGTTGCCATACCATAGCCTGTAATAGTATGGTCGACCTCTGAGAGCAACCTCTCTACGTGCTCCTCAGATAGGTAGGGGAGCATCACATCTTCATCGTCCTCCGTATTCTGTAACGGCAATGACTGCAGCGGCGTCCTCGAACCCTTACTTCTAGCCTTGCTCTTCGAGGGCGACAAGGGTCGGCCTGTCACATCTGAATATCTGAAACTCTTCTCATCTTGTCTCTCGTACAACGGTGGAGAAGGTGCCCGCCGAGGTTGGGTATAAAACGAAGCCTTTCGGCCCCCATGTTTGGGATGTTGACCAGAAGGTAAGTCCGAATTCGGACTAAATTCGAAAGTCGGTTGTCTAAAGTTGAGTTGCGGTATCTGATAATGTGATCTTGTTTTCAACCGCTCTCCAGAATACGACGGCTCTTCCGGAGAGCGAGAACCCGATGGAGAAGGGAAGTCCATGGCCCCGTCAACGGCTGGTGGATTAGAAAAGCTTCTCCGCATCTCTTCCTCAAGACTATCGTTGTCCTCCATTAATTGCATTTGTGTGTATAGTTCGATGTCGAAGCTACTGGCAGCAGAACGTATCGATCTGCCCGTCATCGTATTATCCGATGATTGCCTAGTGCGCATTGTAGCTGTCGTCGAAGGATCCGTCAATCCTAATGACTCTCTCCGATGTTTCATGGGGTCAGGCAAGTTCTGTATAGGAGTTGATAGACTGGACTGCCGATGATGGGAGCTGACGTAGGCTTGTGTTCTTTGACGCATAGGAGGAGCGGAATCTTCACATGAAATCGCATGTCCAAATGAGGCACGCGGTCTAGTGTGTGATTTAGCAAGGCTATGGGACCGACTGAGACCCGAATCTGTAGATGCTGGTCGGGTGCGTGATGCTGTCGTGGTTCGAGCTATGCCGCTTGTACGGGCCGTCACAGTATCTTGGGGTAGGATCGAGGGCGAGGATGCTGATGCTCGCGGAGCATCTACAGGTACTGGTGTACGGTTGAGAAGAGACGTCGATCGCAAAGGTGGGAAAGGTGAAGAGTCCATTTCCATACTCCAGTCAGGCGGACGATACGACGAGAAGGAAGTCAAAGAGTCGTTCGTCGAAATCGATAGCCGGCTGTTTGACAGATTTGGTGTTGAGCTCGTGCCCGTTGATGCAGAGGTACGGTCTTTCTCGCCCATGAAGCGCTTTTTCAGAACATTCTCTGATAATCAGGCAACATTAGCCCACTTTTGAGACGGGAATCGTGAAGGGAAAGTTCGAGACTCCGCTTACCTAATATACTTTTCAGTCCACTCTCTTCGTCGTCGCGAGGCTTCTTGGCGCCTTCCAGAGGCAGTCCCACCTTCTTTAGCTTTGTATTCTTCATCTCGCTCAAGAATTTACCCATGTCCGCAGGCATGCCTACTGCCACATTGACAAGCGATGGGCGCTTCTTTGCGGTGTCAGACGCCTTTGAGCTAGCTTTGTGAGCAACAAGAAGAGCCAGTGGTGACAGCTTGGCCGATTTCTGTACTCCGAGGAGAGCTGAAGGCAACGGCGGTGGTGGGGGCGGCGCAGGCGGAGGCGGCGGTGCTCGCGAAGAGTATTGACTGCTGATCATGGATGAAGAGTTCCGCGACCCGAAGGATTGATCTGCATGCATACCGTCTGATGCTGGCGGAGTTGGTGCGAAGTGGACATGCCGTGATGCACTAGCCGCTAAAGCAGCCGCTTCTTCTTGCTTCCGTCTTGCCTCATCAAGCTCTCGCCTGAGTCTTTGCACTTCAGCTTCCAATTCCAGTATGCGTTTGCTTTCACTTGCATCTTTCAAAGCTTGCGCTCGCTCCTTCTCTGCATTTTCCAGGTCACGTGCACGACGTGCATTCTCTCGCTGTTGCTGACGCAGTAGTTGACTTTCCTCTTCACGTCGTTTGTCGGCTTCGAGTTGCGCTTGCAGTTCAGCCTCTTTACGTTGGCGCTCGCTCAATGCCAGGTTATTTGCTTCCTCCTGGCGTTGCGCTTCCTCTCGCAACTGTTGTTGTCTCGCCTCTTTACGTTGAGCCCGCCTTTGAGCGTCCGCCTCAGCTTGCATGTGTAGGCGCCTCTCCTCAAGTGCCTTCCAGCTTTCCAAGTCAAGGCTTCTCTGAAGCTCGCTTTCAGCTGCCTTTTGCTGGTCACGCGCGTCTTCCTGCCGCTGTTGTGCTTCCAAACGAGCAAGAGCATCTGCACGATCCTGGCGTCGTTTGCTGTCTCGAGCTTCACGCTTCCTCGTCCTTCGGTGATCTATGGCCCTCGCTTCGGCAGCTTTTAGACGGGCTTCTTCTTCTGCTATTTGACGAGCTACTGCTTGTCTGGCTTCCTCATCGTTGATAAATGTGGCGGCTCGTTCGCGTTTCCGCCGCCGCTTTTCAACAAATTCGGACACTGGCATATCTTGCGGCGCATAAGGAGATGGTAGTGAAGGTAATGGCTCCTCAGTATAGTAGCTTGAATAAGCATCAATGTTTTCATGCGTTTCCTGCGAGCGTCTGTCACGGTTGATCGAGGTTGACGGACTCATATTCGCGTCTTGCAGTCTGGATGTTGAGGCGTGCAAATTGGCTGCCGTAAGGGGTACATAGTACTCTGCAGGTCATATATCAGCTCTGGCTCTGCTCCGGCCGCACGTAACCATTACTCCCAAGCGGGTGATCCTTTGCGCGTACCCTGGTTTGTGAGACGCTTCGCCGTATGTTGTCGGATCTCATCGAGTTCATTCTCGTATGCTTTGAGCTCGGCGTATGTCGGCTCATGCTGTCTAGGTTCGTGAGAACGCTTCAGCTTCTTGCGAGGTGGGTTTGCTGCTGGCTTTGCGGGCGTGTCTTGTGGATGTAAACACTATAGGATCCAGACGGTCAGAGAGGCTGGCGCTCAAGTAGGCGACAAGAGCATGTATGCCTACCTCTGGCTTCCCACTCAAGCCCTTCACAAACGAGTCTAGCTCTGTTTTCAAGAAGCTGAACAGCCCTCCGCCGCCAGAATTGCTACCATGCTGGCTCGTCGCGAGGCTGCTTGCTGCCCTTCCTTCTTCCAACGACTTGCAACCAGACCCGCTCATTCTTCTATAGTTCTATCTGCCAGTCGTCGCGTGTTGAGAACAAACCATGACTCTGTACTTGTGCTTCGCTGCCTCGGATGAGATGGCGAGATGGCAACCTGTCGGCGGAGCTCTGGAATGGACACCTGTCCAGCTTGTTGTGGCCGAAGAGCAATCTTGACGAAATGTACGACATTTCAAAGAAACACAAGGCTAACTACGATGGCTCTTGCTATATATGATATGTACAGTATACATGACATTGCTATCAATAGGCTAATCCAGCAACCTCTGATTACGACGGCGGGTCGTGGATAACATGAATACGACCATCCGCACCTTCCTCGACCCGGACACCACCTTCGTCATACGTATGGATACCGCCCCTGCTGTCCGAACGAGGTATTTCTTGACGAAACCTCCAACCTTTTGCTGATGAAGTGCTTCGCTTGTGCTTTATCTCGTTCGTCTCGCCTGGATGTTGTGTCGATTCAATTGTGTCTGGCTCGGCCACTGTAGCAGAGCTGGAGGCATGCGGATGTCCACTGGGGCCGGTACTCTCGCCTCGTTCCATTCTCTCTGCCTGGTCTCCGTTCGTACGAGACGGCGGGCTGGTATTTGCCTCACCCTCTTCCGGTGTGGAAGGCATGTTCGCGGTCAAACCTTCCTTGAATCTGTTTGCTATTCCTTGAGAGGGCATAGTCGCGTTGCGGCTGAAAGTTCCACTCTTGGTCAGACTTTTGCTTCGCTCATAAATTTTAGGAGTGTCTATGTACGACATTCGATATCAGTCGCTGTTCGAGGTGACACCTCCAACTTCAATTCCACCAAACTTACGCTTAAAGATCGGTATAGTAATACCGTGTACAACTACACTTGCTAGCACAATGAAGTAGACCTTGCAAACAGGACTGCATCAGCACGCTATCACCAAGCCTCTGAATGCAGACTCACAACTGGTACTATAAGCTCCCGAACAGCAGTTCTATCCTCCGGAACTCTGCGCAGACCGACTTGGGCATAGTATACGGCTCCAACACCTGCACAATTAAAACATCTTTTATTTAGCTCCGTCCTTACAGGTACACTGTCGGGCCTGCTTACCGATAGGACCTGCACAAGCAAACCATACACTGTTTAGCTCCGTACTTACCGGTACACTCTCGGGCCAAAACTTACCGAAATGTCCAGCAAAGACCGCTATGGTAACATTCGGTCAGCGACCTTCAAGGTCTACCTAATAATGGCTTTCGACGTACCTTCTTGCCATGTGACCAGGTCCGGTATAAGCTTGCGCGCGAGCAACACCCACGGCAGACGACGAAACAGGAGGACCAGTATAGCTAGAACAACTAGTCTCCAAGCCGAGAGACCGATTTCAGCGTTCCCAAAATCGGACCACGGCAAGATGGTTCCGATGTAGATAAAGATTCCAGTGCTATGAAACGATGCTATCAGCCTTTTGCTTGACATGCGATGACTAATGCTGCCAGCAGTTTACTTGAGAAGAGAATCGATGACATCTTGGAAGGTCTGGAATGTAGCATCATATATTAGTAGGCGAACAGGTGAAGAAGCCATGTGCTTGTCATCAAGCCTACCTCGTCGCTCGTGCGCTCCAGAAACCAGCCGTCCCAGGTGAAAGCTATAGGAAAGCGTCAGCATCTTGGGAGAGATCCACTTTTCTGTAAAACCTGGCTCACCATTACCGACGATGAAGCACGCAAGTATATCGTCGCTACCCAGCATGCCAGTGAGGCCAAGTGTCAAGAAAGTCAAGCCAATACCGATAGCCAAGAAACTGAGGAGGGTTTCGGTATGAATGTAAGCTCATCCCCGGCCACTGCAGAGACACGGATACTCACGACTCGTGGTCAATCATGTTATGTTGCTCGGCGAATTTAACACTCTTCATAGCTAGGAAGCCAATAGCCGCTCCAATGGTAATGGACAGAACAATCTGATAAATCCAGACGTCTACTATCCACCAGCCGATTGATAAGCCAATACTTCGGTTGTCGTTGAAGCGGTTCATGAGATAGATCGCTAGAAAGATGAAGGGAAAGCCTAGACCGTCGTTCGCTCCTGCTTCGGCGGCTCTGCGGGTGCTGGCAATCAGCTTTGTGCTCGTTACCGCAGGTCGAGTATACGGAAAGACGCACATGATGTTTCTCACGTGAGGCGGTATATACTTCTCTGCAAATCGTCCTTTGACTACGGAATTTGCCAGTACCGGATCGGTAGGCGTGACACACGCTGCTATGCATAGCGATTCCAAGAATGTGAGACCGGGTATGAGGGCGTAAACGAAACTGGCAGACATAAGCCAGGCGATGGTCATGACCAGCAAAAGGAGGGTAGTGAGGGATTCCCAGGCATCTCTAAGATATCGCCTGGATTTAGTTGAAGAGGGCGGTCAGTATGTGATTCTATAAATAGTCACCAGAGTCGTGAATGGCTGTCCTGCTTACTTTGGCAGCGCGATGCCTGTAAATAAGACCTGAATGCCGATAACAATTCTTGTCAATTCATAAGTAACGCGATCTGGACAGGTTGGAAAGTGTCAAATGCAGTACGACAGACAAGCCAATCCTTTCCCATCTTCCGGAATAACTCACCACGCAGTTCCTCATTCCCGTCCGTCCAGTCGAGCGGCAGTATCAGTTTCCAACCTATTGGACCGACTGCTACTCCGAGCAGGAGCGCAATGAGGGCATCGCTGAGATATAGGCGTTCTTTGAGCGTGTAACTTGCTAGGGCGATAACCGAGACGTAAAAGCCAAAGACCGCGAGTGTGCGGGATACATCGTCGACTTCGGTATACGAGAAGCCGGCTGAGCCACTCGTGGACATCTCCGATGCTAGCTGCAGTAGGGTTCTCAGCCGGGGCTGCTCTTGCGTCTGATTCCTGCTTCTGTGACAAGGCTCATGGAAGTGGGCACGGCTTTGATCGCCCGATGGACACGTTCCAAGGACAGAAGTTGAGGCTGCCTAGGGGCAGACTTGCTGCTTTAGAGGCGCTGTGGTATATGCTCGAGCAGCTTCTCGGAGCTAACGCTATAGGTGATGCTTGATGCAGACGAAGTTAATCCAAGCACTGGCTGTTGCGATACTGCCCACGCCGGCTTCAAGAATGCAGCAATCGCAAAAGCAGAGGGCGGGAAAGCTTGTCACTTCGTCACTACAGGGGCACCTTTGTAACTTAATGGTACAGCCATGTGTACGGAGCTGTTCCTCTGCTGTATTGCAACCCAGCTGCGGATTGACTGTCTCAATCGGCTTGGGCGCCCATCGGCACGTTCTCTACAACCATGTTCGAAATCTTTATTGCATGGTAGCAAGAGCCAACGAAGCCGATTAAGGGGTTGTGACATGGATGATCATTGTTCTCGTTCCCATTTATACTGCACCTCTGTCTAATATAATCTAAATGATGCGAACATACCGATACCAATAGTTAGAAAAGTAGGAAATCAACGCTTAAAGGTCTGGCGGAAGGCTATAGCGGATAGATGTAACCTTCCTAAGCTAACTGCAAGTCAAGAGAGAAGTATTTGAAGTCGTTTAAAAATCCCAGAATCGTGCCCATCGTAGGTACTTGTTTGACGGAGCTTCTGGCTTATGGGGAGGAGTAACTGTATCTTCACCAGTGATGTCCTTGTTGTCATAGGCGTTCTGTTGATTTCCGAGGTAATAATTGGTTTGGAAGCAACCTGCAATGAGCGAAATGAAGGATAGACCTAATGCTGCAGCCCAGAGAGGATAGACGGTAGTCTCGTATGCTCTGATTGCGCCCTGTCTCACAGCGGAATCGTAGGGCAGGTCCTTGATGACCGTAACTATAGGGCATAGTGAAGTCAGTATAGTTTTCAGAGATCAGTCCAAGGACAAATCTGGACTTACTGGAAGCGAACATATCCATGACCTCGGTATCGTTGACACTTGCAGGAACGAAGTTGCGTAGATTGATGGGCATAGCATGCGTCCAGACAGCGGAAGCGATTGCACTTCCGATACTGGCGCCGATATTGATCCATAGAGATAGGAGGGCGATAACGAGAGCTACATCTTGGTGAGGAACGGAACCTTGAGAAGAGACTTGAGACCCTACGACGCTGAAGGCGCCTCCCATACCAGTCAATAGCTGTGCAATCGTCAATCGTGCGAGCGAGCGAACACCGCGCTTATCGACAAGCAAACCATATCCGATAATCTTGATGGAGAGACCGGTGAGTTGTAGGAATTTGTATCGATGGGTGTATCGCATTATGAGACCAGCAACGACACCGAAAGAGCAGAGACCCATTGTGAGAACGTTGTTCCAATCTGGGAAACATAGGAGGTCTCAGCACAGTAGCACATGGTGAAATTGGGCTGGTGCTCACAGTTCCAGTGAACCGTATCGAGATCGGTCACAACATATACGTATGACGATAGGTAGGTGAGGTTCATGTAGCCAGCGACCATGTAGATGAAGTCGATCTGGGCAGCGTGGAAGAGCGTCAGTGTCGACTCGTAGCAAAGTGAGTGAGATAAGGGAGAGAGGCTGAAGCTCACTATGACAGCCGAAATGAAAGTCCTGTTCTTGAGTAGACGGACAGGAGCAGTTGGGAATCTAGCCCATAAAGCTTCGTAGACGCAGTATGCGACGAGACATAAAGCACCAACGACAAACATAGCAATGAGTGAAGGGTTCTTGTAACCGTTCTCGGCGTTGACAGACAGAGAGAAAGGAAGTAATAGTAAAGCCCATCCGAAACCAAGAAGTAAAAGACCGAAAACATCCATTTCGAACCAGATTTTTTGTAGTTTCTCTGCGAAAGAGAGGCGAGGTTCTTCAAGATCAGAATCTTGTTCGGTCTTGTTGAAATCATGAGCTGATTCTTTGCCCTCTTCTGGATCGGAATTGCCATCTTCACTGCCATGCTTGGTCACCGTTGTAGCAGCGGATGAAGCTGTGACCTCTCCAGATGCACCAGATGCAGCCGGGGTAGGACGGGCGAGCAGACCAGCCTTCTTCGCTTTATGTTCGTACCAGATTAAGACGAGGAGAGCAGGTCCCATGATAACGGGTGTGATAATGGCGTACATGCCGTATCTGCAAGCAAAAGTCAACTTGCAGCATCAGCCACGAGTCTTTTGCGAGATCTGTCGTTGTAGTCCAAGCTCACCCCCATCGCCCTGTGATGTGTAAGACAAAACAATCAGTATCTAGTGATGCGACAGACTGCTCAAAGAGTCATGGCAAGAGCACGCTCACAGTCATGGTTTGTACCGAGTGCACCCGCGATCTCGGAAGTGTACCAAGAGGTGGCCAGGTAAGGTGTGGACAGAATGCCTTGAGCGAGGCCTCTGTACTGGAGAGGGATAAGGTCGGCGCATAGGATGCTATTGAGGAGTGTGATGGCAGCACCGCCGATAGCTACGAGGACCGAGCCGATGATGTACGCAGCGAGGGTAGGGGCGAACGCAATGAGGATGAATCCAACCACGTAAGCGGTAAGACAGATGAGATATGTCCATGAACGAGCGAAGACATCTGCGAACTTGGCGAGGACTGTATTATTGATTTAGTCATTGATTTAGTTGAAGTTCAAGTGCATTGCAGAGTGAAAGGAGAGATTAGAGATGATCGAACAAATTTAATCAGATAATTTGATTCGGCAAACGGAGAAGATAATACGACTGCAAACCCACAAGGAACGGAAACGGCAGAAATGATTTGAGTCGCAATGTTCAAAGAAGCTAGACCGGAACTATGCTGCTGGAAATCACTGGTAGCCCAGATGGAGTATGCCCAAGTTGTGCTTCCTTCCATAGAATGCTGTTGGACGCGACAAAAAAGCAAGGGAGATCAGCTTTAATACCATAGATATGTCTGACAATGAGAATGCCCAGCTTCTACCTTCCCTAGAAGAGCTAGCTGGAAAGGGAGACGAATCTAGCAGGCATAACAGAAGAGAACTCACAACCCAATTGCACGCATAAACAGCAGCAGCAATAATCCAGAATATCTTTCTACCGCCTTTCCCTCTAATCAATTTAGCAAATGCTTCTGCTCTCTTGACACCAGTTTGTTTGTTGTTACTGCCATCCTTGGCTGTCCCTTGTGATGATATATCAGCGGCACCACTAAAGAAAGACTTTTTCATCTTGTGGTCTTTCTCGCTGCTCATTGTTGAAGAGAGTGATGGGACGAGTGAATGTTGTACTGTTCTTGAGGAAGTTTACAAATGAAAGAAGATGAAGGGAAAAGAACGGAAGAAGAGGAAGGTACCGTCGATGTCGTTCAGAGAGAACGAAAGTATAGATCAGACGGGAAAGCTCGGAGCGCAGAATCATAAATACAATGGGATTTTACCTTCGAGCGTTCCTTTTCATCCTTGCTTCTCCTTCTCCTCCCTCCAGCTTGCTTTTTTGATCTTCCACCGTGCCGAGACGGATCAGATTATCATTCGGCCCGATCAGCGGGCGGATCGCACACCTGATTTGCATGAAAGCTTGAAAGAGCCCAAAGACCAGGCAGAGAATGTACGGTAAATGGTGTTAAGTTGCCTTCGGCTTCAAGAGCCCCTACAGAGGCATAAAGATCCGTCACATCACTGATCTTCTCGTACAACAGAATAAACCGCACCCCTAGTTCTGGTTTATATTATCCCGTATTTACTATTTAAGTGCTGTTCTGGTTCGTGAAAAGCTGCTTTACTTGGCGCGCCGAACCTAGGAAAGCAAGATTGTAGAAATAATCGTAGGACATGCACGGAGCGAAGATTATGGGAGCCTCCGCATTATTGAAAAAAAGGGCAGACCAGATTTCTGCCTTTCCATGTGCTGTCCTCGAGGAGTACTACTACTACTGCCGAGCCGAGCCTTCCTTCTTGTGTTGCTTTGCGATGTTCGACTGCATCGGGCGAACGGACGGAAGGTCCACGCAAAGTTATCAGATCATCTTTACGATCAGCTGCAGCAGTTGCAACAAGGGCTCGCATAGAATAAGGTATCTGAGCTATGCAAACACCCGGTGACTCAGTGGTTAGCTACTGGCGATTGTGCTGGATCAAAGATGAATCATTGTCTGTTTCTACCCACCCTCGTACTTGCAGGTATACGGTCGCCCTCCGTCTTCTTCAGGCTGAGGTGACTTCTTCGTAGCATGTATGTTATTGACGATTATGGAAACCTCGCGAAGAGAGTGTGACGCAGAAGACCGCTAATGATTGCCCCAGTTTTATAATTTATTCGTTGCTGCCGTCGTATCTTCTTCCCGCTGTCTGCCCGCGCCACTATTTTTTTGTGGGTCTTCCCTTGCGGCCTAAAGGCGATGGCAAACTGATAATCTCGGACGAAGAGGAGGAGGAGAAAGTTACGAGATCAGTAGCAAGTGGTGGTGCATCCATACTCAAGAGATAACAAAAGCCTGCTTGTTGAGCGACGCCAACTGGTGAGTAGGTCTCTACAGCCAGTGCTACTTGAGTGACCAGCATAATTGCACACGCTGGATTATCGCCATGATGCACGCGGCCGACGACAGCAAGACCACCGCCATCAGGAAGTATGTATACTGACCCAACCTGTGCATGAACCCTCTGCATCATGGCAGAATCATCCTCCAGCCGTCCACGCTTCCACCTGGACCTGGCCGCAGCCTTTAACTTTTGCAGAAACGAGGCTGCAGCCACAACAAGCAAGCGAGCAGGCAGTCCAAAGACTCGACATGCAGACAGCAGCAAGCATGGACAGCTATCACGCCTACGCTCATGGACATGCTCTTCCGGCCATGCCCACGCACCATGCCATGTATGCCAACTCGAATCCCGAAGCTGCTGCTGCCGGCATGCTGTCGTCGCCCACATCAAACACTTCAGTCTTCACATCCTACCCACCGCCAGCCACAACGAACATGCTGCCTCAAGGCATGACGCTGCAGTCACTGCAGCAGCAGCATAACCAGCAACATGTTCAACACCATCATCAGCAGTCCATGTCACCGCTCTTCCAGTCTATGCACCAGCTTCAGCAGCAACAGCAGCAGCAGCAACAGCAGCAGCATTCGCATTCGCAGCAACAATCACTGCATTACCAGCCAGAAGCAAGCACAAGCGGGAGTGCAGGCATTGGCGGAGGATATGCGGGCACACCACTGGTCGAAAGCAGCGGCCCCGCTTCACCCGACGAATCTACTTCCGCAAGAGACAGGCGTGCGTCCAAGAAGGGCACAAAGCGGCCTCGTCCGACGCTGTCATGCACGGAATGCGTGCGGAGGAAGAGCAAGTGTGATAGGGTGCGTCCATCCATCACATTACCTGTGTTTATGGCTTGCCATGGTGTTATATGCATATCGTATGCAATCTCTGTGAACGGCCTCGCTGACCCGAAAAAAATGCCACCCGCGTCTCTGTCTCTTCTCCACAGGTCATTCCATGTTCAACATGCATCAAACGCGGATCTCCAGATAAATGCAGAGTAGACGATGAAGCCGATAGACCTTCACAGCCATTCGCACAAGCAAGAGAGCTTGAAGCAGTTCGAGATCGAGTGCAAAAGTTAGAACAATTGATTTGCATGTTGGCACCTATACAAGCTCGTGCATTAGGCCTAGATCCAAATGCAGATAGAAATGATAGTGAGAATGGTAGTGTTCCACCATTGCCTCATTCTGCAAGTCCTACAAGCCTTAGCTTTCCAAGCAATGCAGCAGTGATGGGAAGTGCTCTACTCAATGCAGGAAGTGGGGGAAATCCATTCATGACATTGCAGGGCGCGTCGATTAACAATAAGCAAAAGAAGAAGGCAATAAAACAGCAACAACAGCAGAACTCGGATAGTGAACTTGATGAAGATGAAGAAGGTGAAGACGGTAGAGAAGCTGAGAAAGCTGCTTTTGCATTAGAGAGTATAGCCGTAGCAGGCAGGCCATCAACTGTGAGCTATATTTTTTGTTACGTCTTGCCTCCTGACCAGCCAGCATGGGCCTGCATAGCGCATGAGACAGTAAAAAGGAGATAGAACTGACCTTCTCGTCGGAAAACCACAGCTCGAAACGGAAATAGCAAATCTACCAATGACAAGTCAAGCAAGAGTAATGGAAAGTCAACTAAGGCAAAGAGAAGTAGATTTCTTGATGTCAATGTTACCTGATTGGAATTTATCTCGCTCTTTGGTGGATGCCTTCTTCGCCAAAGTGGCATGGCAAAATCACGTGAGTCGCTACTATGACGCTTCTATATTTCTCTTTGTGTCTCGGTGGTCAGACTTTTGCTAAACTCGGCCGCTTCTGCTATACTGTAAACAGGTCATTCACATACCTACTTTCGAAGCCCAATATACTGGAATGAAAGAATTGGTGGAGCAGCATCGGATATCGGAAATTGATCCTGCGTGGTTGAGCTTGTACTTTATGGTGAGCAGATTAAATGCATGCCAAGTAAATTACAACGAGCTCCTGAGCTGATATGACTTGCTCACCTCTGCAGGTGCTCGCGTGCGGACTCTTCCACTCACCAAATAGACCTGACATGCCGGGAGCCCATCAAGCTGAATACACACACACTTGGGTGATAGGAGCACAAAGAGCTTTACAATTAGCAGATTGGTCAGGAAAGCCAAGTCTGACATGTATACAATCCGTAGTCTTACTCCCTATAGTACTGATGCACGCTGGTGGCATAAAGAGATTAGCAAGTTGGATAGCTGCTGCTTTAAGAATGGCTCAATTACTGGATTTACATAAGTTAGATGATAATCCTGCCGCATCCTCCTCTACCACATCACAGAACGGAAAGAATGGTGGTGCTAGCGCTCTTGCGAACAGTGGCCATAATGGAAGGAGAGTAGCAGCGGGAAGCACTTTAACACCTGTCGAAAGGGAAATCGGTAAAAGTGAGCTCGTGGGATTCTGATTCGCATTCAGCTGGTAAGGTGTAGAACTCTGGCTGACGTACTCTCGCTTCTCAAGGACTGTACTTCTCCCTAACGCACGGAGAAGTCAACTTCGCTTCGAGGTGGTTGGGCTTGGGTTCAAACTCAGATGCACATAGTGAGTGTCCTCAATGGCGCTGTCCCTCGAAGGCGGGGTGACTGATCCAGTGGCATGGTTCTATTCTTTCCTCCTACTACGCAGACCACGTCATACCCGCTCTCCTGAATGTCGACGATTCGGATCTTTTGGCGAATCCACCTATACCCAAACCGATAGAAGTGGCAACGGCGTCATCTTTTCAAGTCATACGAGCTAGAGTGAGTCGGCCGTATCTGTCCGCTGAGAAGTATGTATTCTTTTGCTGATATAGATTGATTGCTCTCAGATCACCATGCAAGACTTCAATGCCCGTCTGACAGGCAGTGACGCCCGAGCTCACAAATACGAAACAGTCCTAGCTTTCGATCAACGCACAAAGGAATTACTGGATCAGTTACCACCCTACTTCAAATATGATCGCTCTGATGATCCAGAAATCAAAGCTATAGTACAGCAAAGACCTTATATCGCATATCAACGATGTGTTATTCTATACGGCCTCAATAATCGCCTCCTTAGAGCTCATCGTCCGTTTATGTCTAGAGGATATCAAGATGCAAAATACGCTTATTCTACCGAAAGTTGCATAAAAGCTGCCAAGGTTATCATTGCTGCTCAACGTGCATTAAGAGATATCTTTGATGCTGCGGACCGCGTGAGTTCATCTCAGGACTGAAGCTGAGATCGCAATATGGAAGCTGACCTCGTTATCTCCTAGATGTACAACTGCCTTCTATACTGCTTTAGTAGTGCTGTCGTACTGGTAAGTGGGTCCTTGGTAGCAGATGTGATTCAACGCACTGACATATTATTACCCTGCACTACAGCTGGTTGACAACTTCCATCGCCTGGCGGCCAACAGTCCCATCAGCGATACAAGCGATATTGACGCTCAGAGGCATG
Source organism: Cystobasidium ongulense (assembly GCA_022835595.1). Taxonomy (NCBI): domain Eukaryota; kingdom Fungi; phylum Basidiomycota; class Cystobasidiomycetes; order Cystobasidiales; family Cystobasidiaceae; genus Cystobasidium; species Cystobasidium ongulense. Next base: position 153,810 of record BQUP01000012.1, on the reverse strand, counting down.
AAGCGCTGGATGTATTGCACATGCTACGCAGGGAATCCAACATGAGCACTATCGCTGCATCAGGTGCCAAAGTGCTAGAAGGTCTGCTCAACGAAGAAGGACAAAGGCGTATACAAATAGGTCTTCCACCTGCAGGAGAAGATTTCAGTCGAAACACGACACCGGACAATGATCATTCAAGTCTGAGGGAAGTTGTGGGACGCATCGCGAGCGTTTCCAATCATACCAAACCTATCATCAGTCCTAGTGCAGATACGGCAACGCCGACTGCTGGAGTCAATGCTCTGTCGGATCCACAGCAAAACGTATTCGCCGCTGCACCTACCCCTGTCGAAGTGTCAGAACCTGTAAAACCACCTTTGGCATTCACATTCTCCGCATCCGCCGGTCAGCCAAGCAGTACCAACATGGGCGGCACAATGGATCCATCTCTTAGTATGCTCCCAACGCAAACTTTCCTTGGCTCAGCTTTGGGAAATAACATGTTAGGAGGCGACGATAGTGAAGATCTTCTAAGAAGTCTTGGATTCTTTGAAGTTACTGGTAATTCACTATCTTCAGTTGGTCAAGGTGGCAGTTCTTCGGAGTTCAATAGTAATTTATTTGGTGGTGATAATGCAATGGGCGGTGATCTGGGGTGGCTCGATGGTTTGGGAGATTGGTGATGAACAAATGATATTGTAGTACGTCGTATACAGATGCAGGAACTTGTACATTAGAACACGCGCGAGTAATTTTAACCCTACGTATCTCGAGGACTGATACATTAAGAGACACATATATAATTCAACTGCACGTGTCTCAAGGATCAAGCCTTAAGATACGTAGACATGATCAAAGGTAGACGTGATTCGAATCTACGCATGTCTAGGATTAATCCTTAAGATACGCAAATGTGATTCAGTTTACAAGTAACTTCAGCTCCCACGTATCCCAAAGATTAATCCTTGAGATACGTAGATTTCGAATTACTTTCAGACTGCCTTGGACTTTCTTGATAAGCTACACTATGTAACTTCACAGGCTGACAACTATCTGATCGACTTAATAAAGATACACATTTGTGAAAGCGACGTCTGAACTACGATTGAGCATCAAAAATTACACCTATAATTCAAGACTTAGGACAGCCATATAGCAGACGTATAGTTTCTGATTGATAATGCAGTGCGTATTATTGTATGCGGCTAATCTTCGCGAAAATGCGGAAGAGCGATACGATGAGGACGAGGACGTATAGTCTGAAACGAATGCTGCGTCAGCGAAATTTCTTTCCACTCCTTTGTAACCACCCACATGAGTCCAACGAATACCAGCGATACGAGTGCAGCTTGTCTATCGCATAGCTTGTCGGCCAGGGTGCCATCTACACCAGATGCTCCGACTGCTGTCTGGCGGTATTGGGCATTCGGGGTATATGCCGTACACCCTGCAGGTGAGGTGAAGAGATCGTCGAAGGAAAGCGACAAGAGTCCAGACCATAAACAGCTGTATAGGCAGTGAAAGCGTCAGCAACTTGCCGGTCGTAAGGAAAGCGTAGCAGCGAAACACACATGAAGATTAACTCTGTAAACGTATAGAACATCTTGGAGCGAACTTTCCAGACGCCAATAGGTGAGCCGAAGTATTCGGTCTGATCAGCGAGAATAACGAAAAGGACAGCTGTAAGCTTTCTTATCGCTCAGTATTGAAGCCAGCTCATTCCACTCACATAGAGATTGAACAGTATATGTAATATACTAAGAGGGGTGATGACTATTGAGAACGTGGCACTACTTCCCATGATTCCCATGACTCCGTTCTCCATCGATACGCTGCGTATGCTCTGTCAAGGAGCGCAAGCACTACGTCAGGAAAGATAGAGTCCGCCAGTCGAAATGTACAACGACTTACCACGGCGACACCGAGCAAAGCAGCCGTAAATGCGATATTGAACATTCTGAAAGCCAGCGGAGCAAAAGCGCTTCTGACTACCCATCTACGAAATTGTTGCATTCGAAGTTTGAATTTACTTTGATCCTTTGCATTGCCAGAGCCATCGAGTGTCGTTTGCCCGCCTAGTCCAGGAAAGTGCAATGCTCCGGGAACGTTACTTTCTGGCTCTGCTCCCGCGTTGGGCAGCCAGGGGCTGCTCCATCCTGCCATTTGGGAATTATGCCGACTCATAGCAGGGGTTGTCGAGCCGACGGCATCACCATTTTGTTGTGGATGGTTCTCTCTTGAACGATTTCGAGATTGTGCACGGCTGAAATGCCGCTGAGTGTCACGCGTACGATGTGATGGACGAGACCTGGTGCCATTTGGACGAGGAAGTCCATCTTCCTCGTTCTCGTCGCCCGAGACTTGACGAGATTGTGAACCACGCCGCTTCTTCTTGCGACCAAAGTAGCGATAGTGATAGTCTCCTGATGACTCGTCGGAATCGTAATCCGAGGCATCCTGGATTGGCTCTTGCTGATGGTGATGGCTGCCAAAGAATTGATGATGGCTGCTTGGATCTGGACGTGGTGCGGGTTGCTCGCTCGGGTCATTATCTGAACGCGTTACGTAGTCGTCGAGCATCTTTCTGTATCGCATAGGCAGAGTGAATGCCATCCACCGAGAAGCGTCATTGGAGAGCTGTCTGTGTGGAGCAATTGGCCTGACATAGGCGGCGTTATTTCCAGGTTGTTGTGGTTCGTGCTTGGCATTTGTATTGCCTGCTCCACCCGCACTGTGAAGCTCTTGCTTTTCAGCCAAGTTGGCGGTATGACTGGCTTGACCATCTTCAGCAGCATTGCCAGCTTGCAAGTGTGCCTTCTCGTCCACAGCTGCATGAGTGGCTCCAGACAATGTCGACCCGTGTGATCGGGTCGTTCCAGCATCCGCGCTTCTGGCGTGCAATGGAGGCTGCACGCCAGGATGTCTGCCAGGCCGGTCGGACGCATCAGTGCCCGTCAAGGTGCCCGTCGTGTTGCTTCTTGGGCGTCTCTCAAAGTCGAGCTCGTCTCGTGCGGCGTATGCTGTGGTCGTGTTGATGGTAGTTGTCGAAGAGTGACACAGTGACAGCGATAGTGTATCAGTTGTTGGATTCGTTGGAAGCAGCCAGCAGAGCAGCACTCGCAGCACTCACGAGGCCGTGTGATGACCGTCCTTGTCATCCTGCTGCCCACGCTCACTCTGTCCCTGCGTGTGCCTCTAGTGTTTGTCGACAGCGCACTCTCTGTCGTCTGCGCGCCTCCAGCAGCGGTTGAACTCGCTGCATCACTCTGCGTGCGCGGTCGTCCACCACTCTCGTCTGCTGCATGCATGGGAGGACTGCCATACGAGGCTGGCGTAGGATTGCCCTCCTCGTCGCCAGCCATCGTATCTGTGTTGCTGCTCAAATGGCGTGCAAGAAAGAAAGCAGGTCGCCGCATGCTTCAAGATGTTGAATGAAGTATGCAAACTGATCCAGGAATGCAGTATGCTATCATCCAGAGTACAAGCTGTAAGCTACATTGCTATTGCATATCATTGTCCTGTCCTTGTCCCGTCCAGCCCAAGTCTGACACTCTTACTACCCTTGTCTAACAAAGCGTTGCATTCGCTGTTGGCAGTGGCGCTTGGATGATCTAAGGCAGCATTTCCATTACACTGCCTCTGCTCCACCCTTCAATAGTAATAGTGCCATCGCATCTTAGCGTCCACCAGTCTCATATCCCTTATGCTTTTTCAGGCATGCCGGAAGTAATGGAGACCTCCCCAATTGATAATGACAGCGACCAGTCCTGCAGGGACGAGCAGCGGGATCAAGTACTTGTAATATTCATCGTCCTTGATTGCATCCAAGATCTGAATAGTCGGAAGGTCGTGTAGAGCAAGTATCGCATTAGTGCCATCATACAGCCTTGAGGAAGGCATTTCACCCACGAAGTAGCCAGTGTCCGGCATAAAAGGCGAAATGAGGATCGCATATGTGCCACAGACGAAGAACAGGATTGATCCAACAATTAAAGACAATCCTATAAACAGTAGCTGCTGATCATCCAGAGGTTCAGGTCGCCTTGCCCTTTGTCGGTATAGAACGCCTGGAGCTGTCGTGGAAGAAAGGTGATTATGTAGCCAACAAGACAGAATATGAGGATTGTTAGGATTCTGTAATCAATTGGACACTTGTGCAACAGCTTACATGGAGACCGCCCATCTTCGTTGCACGGAGCTAGATGGGACCGCTTGTGCATTACCAACGGAGCTTGCGAGTCACAGAGCCGAGAGCATGCTCCGTCAGGTCAGGCTCATTAATGAGAATGTACTGCTCTTGTGCAGAATGGCAGCTAGCTGTGTGCGTTCATTGCTCTCTTGACCTTTTGATGATGGCGGAAGGACAACCTTGATCACCCTTCGGCGTCCAGGTGCCAACGACGATAAAGCCGTCGATGATGTTGGCTTCGCTCAATTAAAGAACCTCTTCAAGAAAGCAGCAATGAATCCGAGAGCAGGCATACACGAGTAAACGAAGCAGGAAGAGGCGCGCAGAATCAAGAATCAAGTCTAGTCGGAGCCTTTGAAGCAGAGTGTCGGCCAAAGTCACTTTTATCGTCATTTCGTTCAAGCATACTGCATTTATCGTACACAGCAACTACACACAGCATCTATACCAACCCTTTGAATACCTGCTATCGCATAGACTGCATTCGTCACGTACAGGTGAGTCTTGACTGGTCCGCAGAAGTGGCCTATGCATAACTGATGATCTGGCATGCCTGCAGCACAATCGTTAATCAATCGTTACAATCATGCCTAAGAAAAAGTCAAGTGTCAGTCTCATTGAGCACGAGTGTAAGACATATATCCCGTCGCTAACTTATTCTTTATAGCTCAAGAACCCTCAGCGAGGTTTCGCTACTACCTCGATAGTAAAGAAAAAGGACCCCGAACCAGAGCTTACCGAAGGCCAGGCCGAAACACCTGCAGCTTCCATCAACCCATCAAGTGATGTTTCAGTAACTCCGTCAGATCCTACTACCAATGGCGGAGCTCAGACGGGGACAAGCTGGGACGATAGCGAAGAACAGAAAGAAGCGGAAGAGAAGCTAGCTTTCGCAGAGAGAGTCAAAGCAGCCTCTGAGAAGGAAGCAGCTAGAGCATTGAAAACACTGGAGTACGAAAAAAGAATTTCATCTTCATACCCTGAGTTTAGATGGGATGATCCACTTCATTTGGTAAGTTGCAATGGTATTTGCCAAAAGCACGTGCTTGAGAAACCTCGATTTCTAAGGCATCTTATCCTTCGCAGAGGGATCAAATCATACAGTTAGCTTTGGAAGAAGAGAAGGATAGGCCATTGCTACCAGTCAAAGAAAAAGATGATGAAGAGAAAGTTGTCATTAAGATCGCTACTATTTCGCTTATCCTCCGAAAGTTAGGATTTGAAGTTGACCAGATCAATCAGTGTTTAAAGAACGTCCCAGATCTTGAACTTGAGCCTGCTATCAATTGGGTCAGTTCTCTCCTACAGCTGAAGCCGTGTATGAATGTTACGCTAACAGCTTACCGGGGTATACAGATGTATCTACGGTTCGAGCCCACTTCGGGAAGCGAGCTACAGCAGGATTTGTACCAAGCGTATGGTCTTGGCTCCTGGAATGACCTACACCTTACACCTTCAAAGAAACAGCCTCTTCAAAAATGCCCACCCGCGGCTGTAATCTACACGCCACCATTACAGCCGAAGGTGCCCTCAGCGATAGCGCTCAGCACAGCTGATACCATCCAAACGAGCCTAGTCGCTCAACAGACGCCAGGACCTCAGACTGTAGAGGAGAGCAAGGGCGTCGAGAGAAGCACCGGCTCGTCGCTCTTGGTATACCGGGATCCGAACGAAGACTCAAGTGATGAAGATGAACCATCCAACGAGAAAGCTACAAGGTACCCACCATTCTCTGACAACACAAGTCAAGAGGATCAGGACGACATGGGCCCTACTGGAGCATATGTCGCGGCTAAGCTTAGATTTACCTCTCTGGAACGCAAGCTCGGCTTGTCCAGCAAGTCAAATAAGAAGGGCGCTAAAGCCAAGTCGAAAGCTACCAGTTCTGTAGCGGATCCGGCTGAGCTGCAAGAGTATGAACAGCTTGATGCTCGACTGAAAGAGTGTGAGTTGTGTCCATGTACTTCGCCTTCAACCACATCCCTACAATAGCTTGCTGACTGCTTCTTCGACCATCGACATGCGGGCCCCACAGTCCAACGAGACTATCTGTTCAACCAACAACAAGCGGAAGCACTCTTTTCAGTTGAACGTGCGAAGTTGGACAAGCAAGAACTGGCCGAGAGGCTTGCAGGGAAAGCAAGAGAGCGTGCAAATGCGGCTGATTCTGTGAAGAATGGCTCCTCTGGTGCTGTGGTATCCGAGGCAACTTCTCGCGCTCCATCCTCACAGGACGAAATCAATGGCAGCATTTCTAATGGCGCCGACGACAGTTTGTTCGGTAATCTACTCGAAGATGCGCAAACAGATGTGCAAATTGCCGGCGAAGTAGAGCCTGATAAGAACAGCAAGGGCGAGATCATCAAAGTTCGCAACATGTCACTTCCGAAAGCGTACACTGGCAAGACTCCGCGCAGCCTCCTTGACGATGCTCTCAGACGACTTGATAAGAGTGCGAAAGCTACATATCGTCTGATAAGCAATACAAGAGCGGCAAGAGCAGTGGTCACTGTCCGTTGGGAAGGTGGACGTATGCAACAATTTGGCATGGATGACGAAGCTTGCGAGAATCAAGATCAAGCATATCATTATGTCGCAACGTTGGCGTTGTTCGCTATCTCCTCTGATGGAAGCTTACATCGTTTACTTCCGGGACCATATCGTGATTTATGGGATGAACTTGAAAGTCGTAAACGGTTAGCTTTGGCTGCCATTTACGAACAGGAGATAGTCACCTGCAAAGACATCGCTGCTTTCCGTACAGCGCAGTCTACAGCGGAAGTACGTAGTCAAGTCTCTCAATAGCACGGCGCCGGCTAATGCTACCATTCAGGAACCATCTCAAGCTGTCAACGGTCGACAGGAAACTGTCAAAGTACCTGCCGAGCGGGGGTCTGCAACACCAGCACGGCGTGTCAATGAAGATGTATTACGCTCCGAGTACGAGTCGCGCCGCTCATCGCCCTCATATCAAGCTATGCTGGTAAGGTGTTGCGCTCGGCATGTTTCACGTGAGGCCTGCTGACTGGTATTGGTACTGGATCTCAGCCTGTGCGACAATCACTGCCTATCTCGGCATACCGTGAAGAGATCATATCGACTATTGAGAAGCATCAGGTGGTGGTTCTTTGCGGTGAAACCGGGTGGTAAGCCCACTACACTCATTTTTTCAAAAGGGAGGTGGCTGACCTTTGAGTGCAGTGGTAAATCTACGCAAACACCTACCATGATACTAGAGCATGAGCTCGCGAACGGGCGGCATGCGAAAATATTTTGCACAGAGCCAAGACGTATATCCGCTATCTCACTAGCTCAGCGCGTATCGCAAGAGTTGGGTGAAGCTCCGGGCGCGCTCGGTACCAATCGCTCCCTAATCGGTTACAATATCCGATTAGAGAGCAGAGTTGCGAGCGCTACTCGGCTGACATATGCCACAACCGTGAGTTACTACCAAGGAGAATTATCACTTTCAGCTAATCCTAAATCTATTGCAGGGCATTGTGTTACGCATGCTGGAGGGCGACACCGAGTTGCGGGAAGTCACCCATGTCATTATTGATGAAGTAGGCTTTTCAGCTCACCTAGCTTTTCGCTTTGGCTAATACTGTTCACCAGGTCCACGAGCGGAGCATCGACTCTGACTTTCTGCTTATCATCCTCAAATCTCTCCTTGCTCGCCGCAAAGACCTCCGCGTCATCTTGATGAGCGCGACCGTAGATGCTGAAAAGGTATGCTATTACGCGGGCGCAATTTGATCAATTCTCTGACGCTTTTCTCGTTTCAGATTGCCTCGTATATGGGGCCAACTACGCCGGTCATTCAAGTCCCAGGCCGAACTTTCCCAGTAACGCCGTATTTCCTGGAGGATGCCGTCGAGCTTAGCAACTATCGATTGGAGATGGATTCAGATTCGCCTTACGTGGATCGACGCTCTCGTGAGTCCTCCATTATCCCTATATTCGAGAGATGCTGAGATTTGCAAAAAAGTAAAAGGTAACCGCATCAAATATCAGGACGATGCACCTGCGCAAGACGAGGATGATGAAGACGAACATTCTGTAATCCGGTCCGGCTATTCTAAACAGACCCAATCTACATTGAAAGTGATGAACGAGCAGTTGATCAATTTCGATCTACTCCTGGCGCTGCTCGAAACTATCTGCTTTGGTAAACCAGAAATGCAGCCATATTCGAAGGCTATCTTAGTTTTCTTGCCTTCTTTGGACTCTATTCGATCTCTTTGTGATCTATTGGAAGGGCATCCTATATTTGGAGCCAATGACTTCCAGATCTTCCCGCTTCACTCGTCCATATCGAATGAGCAGCAGGCCAAAGTCTTCGAGGTTCGTCCTATGACTTATTGTCCTCACTCGCTAATCTCAGAGCTGATACCGTCGTCGTCTTGCCATGTCTAGATTCCTCCATCTGGCGTCAGGAAGATTGTTGTATCAACGAATATCGCAGAAACAGGTGTTACCATTCCCGATATTACTGCAGTCATCGATTCTGGCAGGCATAAAGAGATGCGTTTCGATGAGAAAAGACAGATCTCCAAGCTGGTAGAATGCTGGATCGCGCGGTCGAACGCTCTGCAACGTCGTGGACGCGCTGGTCGAGTGCAAGAAGGCATTTGCTTTCATATGTTCACGAAGGCCCGCTTCGATACCTCCCTGGCGGAACACCCGATACCTGAAATCCTTCGCCTTTCCCTGGCGGATCTCGCATTGCGCATCAAAATCTTGAAGTTTACAGGTTCAATTGACGATGTGTTACAAAGAGCGCTTGATCCGCCTCTGACTGCCAATATTCAAAGAGCTGTCTCGAGTCTGATCGACATCAAAGCTTTGACTACAACAGAGGAAATTACCCAATTGGGCAAGCATCTTGTCAAGCTTCCGCTGTAAGTATGCATGCTACATGTAGTTGCACGTGGTGCTGAGACTTTTTACAGGGATGTATACACGGCCAAATTCTGTTTACTCGCCACTTTATTCGGATGCCTAGATTCCGCTCTGACAATAGCTGTGAGCAAAGCCTTCTCTGAAAACGAACTATATCCTGATCCATACTTTCCAGGCAACACTGAACTCCAAAAGCTTCTTTGTCACACCTTTCGGACGAGAAATGGAAGCAGACACTATCAAACGATCTTTCCGCCAACCCGATGAGCACAGTGACTTCTTGGTCATGTATCGCGCTTATTGCATGTGGAGGTCAAACTGCGAAAATGGTACATTCTACTCGTTTACTCGGAAACACTTCTTGTCACATGTCGTAAGTTACTCAACGTTCACAACAAGAGAGGCAAATAGCCTGGCTGAATGGATAATCCTACATGCAGACCTTGACTCAAATCGAGGAATTGAAAGCACAGTACCTGTCGAACTTGGTGGAAGCAGGCTTCATCTCGCCGAATAATACGACTAGCCGGTTCGCAAAAGGACCAAGGGTGCGGTTCGTCCAATTGGAGCCTAGCTTGAGCCGGTACTCTGGCGACTCGGGCGTCATCATGGCGTGCGTGGCGGCAGCGATGCACCCTAAGCTTGTCTATCGTGATGCCGGCAATGTCTGGAAGACGTTAACCAACAACGCACCTGTTGCAATTCATCCTTCAAGTTCGAACTTCGTACACGGCAGGAGACCTGATCTTGGGAACGCCAGCTTTTTGACATATTTCAACATACAACAGTCCAAGAAACTATACGTTTGGGAGAATGGGGTGGTGGACGAGAAATCAGTCTTACTGCTGTGCGGGGATGTAGATGTCAAGGTGAGTGAAGAAAATGATCGCTTCACAGTGCTTGTGTTGAAGTCGATGCATTGCAGCATTACGCCCACTCGGCTTCGCTCGACCGCAAGATTCGGCGGCATGTGGAGCGAAAATCGGGTCTAGCTATAGATCTCCTCCGAGACCACTTCAACGATATCTGGCTGTCGAGACTCGACGCCCCTTCCCGACCATGGTCGGCGAAGGATCTCAAGTGGTTTCAAATGCTCATACAGGCTATTTCGTCGACTGAGACCGAGCAGATGAAAGAGCAAAAGCGGAAAGAGAGACCAGCTGTAGCAATAAACGTAGTCAGGCAAGGTGTAGCCCCTGCGTCTGTAGCATAGAACGAATGGCGAGTGAAGCGAATCTGTCAGTGCCGGTACGCGCCGTCAATTCAGGCCATACACGCCGCCCCAGATTACAACCAGAAGGAACCGTCAGAGCCTTACGGGGTTGAGAAGGGTGAGACTGCCTGACTACATCTGACAGCCACGCGTTTATTTAAAGTAGTAGCAACCAGAAGCTCGTCGGCCTGTTTGACGCGCTTCCCAGAGATAAAGTTGAGGCATGCTAGCTCGATCGCGGCTGGTATGTGGGACGCGCAAAGTGGCCCATGAAGCCTGATAATTCGAACATGTGAAGATAGGGAAAAATGGAAGACGACGCGGTGCGGTGCGGACAGACTGCGACAAGTGTAAGAACAGAGCAGTCAAGCATCACCGAAGATGCAGGCGCAGATTTGGCGGCACTTCCCTTGCTCTCTCTTCAACCAAAGCTTGCACTCAGTACGAACGACTCCTACGATACAAACCACCTCTTCTTGGAAGAGTCTTCACGTTCTCTTGAACACCCACTTTCTCTACCGACTACTACTGGCCCAGCCTCCACTTCCGTCAGCACTTTTACTATCTTCTATTTGATCAGATTTCAACCCAGTTCCCACAATTCTTTTTACGAAACCAAGCTCCCATCGATCTACACAAGAGCATTAGAAGCTTCTACAGTCAACCAAATCTTCTTAACCATTGCCGTCAAGATGTTCAAATCAGTCGCTATCTTCGCCGCTTTCTCCCTATACGTTTCTTCATTCGTTTCAGCCGAGCTCTGCCCGGTCTCCTCCATCGCCAAACGTCAGCTTGCCGATGCACCATACACTATCGACCAGCAGAACCTGACCGCACAATTGACATGCATTGGCGGTATCGAAAATGTCAAGAGCCCGTTCCTCCTCGTTCCCGGTAGTGAGTGGCGTTTTGCACCTGTACCTGCCTCGTACCTGATTTCTCAGGACGCGACTGATTTCTCCCTGCCTCATTCTCAGCCGGGTACAACAGCAGCAGAGCATTCGAGCACGGCTACGTCAAGCTGTTAGGCAAGAATGGTGGTCTAGGCTACGATGTCTGCTATGTTTCTCCTCCAGTAAGTTTCCCATTCAGTCAGGAAATTTATCGTCTTTGCCTGACTCGGACTTCTTACATCTCATACAGCCATATGCACTCAACGACACCCAAACGAACGCCGAATACGTCGCCAATGCCATCGAGATTCTCCATTCTGGCTACTGCCGCCCGTTCCCCGTACTCGGCCTTGACCAAGGTGCCCTTATCTGTAAGTCGCCGAAATAGACGAGCCTACCTTGATAAAACGTATCAGCTCACGCCCGTTGCGTGCCTTGTAGCACAATGGGTCTTCACTTTCTGGCCTTCTGCACGCAGAAAGGTGTCACACTTCTTCCCTCTAGGCGCAGATTTCCGAGGCACCACCGAAGGTGAGCACCATTTGACTCCATTTCAACGAAGATTGAGAGACTGATGATCCCGCGTCTTCTAGGTATCATGGCTGCTGGAGCACTCAGAAATGAGACAGCCCCTGCGCTACTTCAACAAGAGCCAACTTCCGAGTTCCTAGCCGCATTCGCTGCCAAGGGTGGTAACTACAACTGGCTTCCCACAACTTCCATCTTCGACACGACCGACAAGCTTGTCCAGCCTGAAGCTAACAACACAATGGAAGGCTCTACATCTTGGATCGGCGGTTTGAGGACAGGCAACATCCTCATCCAAGAACACTGCCCCAACCTCACTGTCTCGCACGGTCAACAGCTTTACAGCAACTTTACATACCAGGTCGTCAAGCTTGCTCTCGACTCACCAACGCGCTTTGCCAGTCCTGTCAATGTTGCGAGAGCTGTTGCAAATGGACTGATCAGCTGCGAACAAGATGCCATTGTGAGTCTGGAAACATCCAGACACTGAAATGTAATTTGCTAATTCGATGGACCACAGGCGCCGCGTTTGACTGTGCTTGACGTTGAGAACATTCAAAACGCGACCAGGTCATCTTTGTAAGCTGCCACAAACTCATCCGTATAGTCTTGATCTTGCTGACCCTCGATTGAACTTAGCGACCGCATCAACCACCCAGAACGCTACAACGTGACCGTCTCCGTCGAACCTCCTCTACGCGAATACATCGAACGTTTCCCAGACAACCGTGTGCACGAATAAAGGAATACTTCCTTATGATGCTACGCAAGGCTGTTGTAAATGTTCGGACTTGATTTTCAAAATAGAAGAGGGGAGACTAGAGTCTTATTGCCATGTTCTGGCAGATTGTTACGTTCTGTTAATCGTGGGCAAACCGTGTCCTACCTGTATCCTTAATATCCTTAATATCCCTATTGTCCCTCCTTCAAACAACGAATGAGTCGTATATGTACCCTCAATTCACCCACTTTCCTTTTAAGAATCGATTACTGGCAATGAATCAGATGATTTAACGTCTACCAAGCGTTGTCGCAGGCAGAATATGTCTCCTACAACAACAAGAACGGCTCTTAATGATCCTGTCATGCCCATAATGTACAACACAGCTGCATTTGTAAAGCATAACAAGCTAACCCAACTTTGTCGAATTTGAGCCAGAAATGAACTTGGGTGCTCTATTAGCTTTCTTCGCCTTCTCCTGAGCAGCTTCATTTCGCTTCCATTCTGCCCTTGTAGCCTTATCCTGTTCTTCCTTTTCTTCCCTAGCAATATCAGGTTCTGTCTTGTGATTGTCTCTTTGTTTCTCCAGACGCTCTTTCAACGCAGCTAGCTTTTGCTTGCGAGTATCAGAATTACCTCCTCCTCCTGCGGTCAATTCCACATTGATTTTGCGTTTTGCTGAGGATGTGGAGGATACGAACATGCTTTGATGTAGATGAAGAGCTGCTTGCACTGCTGATGAGGACTTGAACTCGACGAATGCACATCCTTTTGTCTTGGCCGCAATGGCAGGGTTCTTGCTCGTTCCACCAGCTTTGGAAGTCAGTAGGCGGACTGAGGGTTTCTCGCCTGCGATTACAAACAAATCATGGTTGACGTGTCAGTGACTAGAAAGTTAGCTCTTGGGATGTAAGCGTGCTTACTACACGCCTCCTCGAAATGCTTTATGATATCGTCAACCTCCACCTTGTATGGCAGATTGCCTGTCAAACATGAAAAGAGTGAGTAGAGTCATCGAGTCGACAAAGTCACGTCCGCTACTCACCGACAAAGACAATATATCTGGTTTTGCTTTCAGCGGTCTTTGCCTTCTTTGCCTTCTTCGGCACAGCTGTAGCCTTGTTTTCAGCATTTGCAGCAGCGTCTTCGCCACCAGCTTCTTCACGTTTGCGCTTCTTGCCTGCAGAGGCGTCTTTCGGCTTGGAGGACGAGGTAGACGGTGCATCCAACGGACTATACGGCAAGCCATCGTCGACTGTCGCCTTCTTGGCCTTCTTCTCTTTCTTCGCTATGCTCTTTGCAAGTTTCGCGGCTGCAGCAGCGGTGCCGTCGTCGTCCAAGTCCTCGGCCTCGGGGAACGCACCTGGCTCTTCCTCGCCAGTTTTTCCCTTGCCCTTGCCATCGCGCGACCTGTGCTTGAGGGCCTTCTGCTGCTTCTTCGTGAGCTTCGTCTCCATCGCCATTGCTTCTGGCTGAAATTTGGGAGAGTGCGAGTCGATCGAACCACGGCAGAGCTGCGAAAGAGATGTGCAGGGCAATGGCAGCATCTCTCGACACGACCACCCAGATCAACACTGTCAAGTCTGTCACCGATTGACAGTCGGCAATGGCTTTGAGACGGTCGTTCGCACTGCTGTCGCTGGGCGGCGGCGGCAGCCCTCTGACCACGGCGTGCTGCAGAGGTGAGCAATGCAGAACGGGTCTGGCAAGCTACCAAGGTGAGAAGCTGAATCGCTACCAATGTTCGCTAGCATCAACAAGCACCGCACTTGTGCTCCCATCCGGACCGTCATCATCCTTCCACTCTTCCGCCGTCACCCACGAAAAGAAGCGAAAGATGGTCGCTCGCCTGCGCAAAAAGGCCAATCTAGCACGCAGGCATGAAGCACAAGAGCAGCTGCGCGCAACTGCACCTGACACTATTCGAGGCTATGGTCCTAACAATCAGAACCTCTGGTACGAGAGCGAGCTGCGAAAGATCCTCATTTATTCTGAAGAAGTCTACGAGGGCAAAGCTGGCCTCAAAGGCATGCTGGAAAGCTTGCCGAACCCGAAAGATGAAGTGCTAGGACCGAAAGGTATCACGAGTGACGATCTCATCGCCAAACCACCTTCTGCCTCACAATCATCCTCATCCTCGGCCTCGACTCAACCATATTTCAATTTCGCAATGACAGCCGAAGATGGAAAACTACTGTTGGAATCTCTTCCAGAAGCAAACAAGACACTCCAAACGGTCAACAATTCACCTACACAGAAAGAAACAGACTCGCCTGCTATTGAGCAGCTTGAACAGCACAAGGCCGAAATTACGCGGCGTATCTTAGATCTCGCCAATGCAAATGCTAGAGGTATCAGGTTTGAGAATACTCGAAGGATCATTAGAAGGTTTGGACAAGGCGAGGGATCCGGAAGATGTGAGGTACAAGGTGAGCACGAATCAGAAGCTTAGCTTATTCTCGAAGCTGGCGTCACTAATTGTCATCCCTTTGCCCTCTCCCTACTAAAGCTGCACTCCTCACGATGCGCATACACAACATGGCAGACCATCTCCAACTGATGCCGCGAGATATCCATTCAAAACGTCATATCACACGACTTGTGATGGACCGTGCCAAGATACTCAAATACTTGAAGAGATACGACCTTCAGCGATACGTACAATGTTTGTCGGATATTGGAGTGGAACCTCGCGCGATTGAAGGGGCTATTCAAGTGAAGTTATGATCTGTTACTGTAATGTAATAACGCGAACTTTACTTAATTGTCTCGTAACCAATGCAAGGCTAAAGTCCAATCAAGTACAAGCGTGTTTGAGACCGAGTTGACTTCATAGACCACGCATTTCGCAAAGCAACTATAAAGTAATCTCATAGCACGCTGATAAAGCTACAAAGAAGCACGCAAAGCGGCAACGCTCTCTATGATTTCTTTCCTCTCCTCTTCGTCCATCTCTTCCTCACCCGCCTCTGCAATATCAGCTTCTATATCGTCAAGCACGCGATTGAAGACTTCTCCGCGTGTGGTGCCAAAGACCGTTGCCAGCTTATGTGCTCTTTTAAATTGAATACGGACGCTGTCCATCGACGACCGCGAAGTGCCGGCTCCTGCAGACGTGGCATGACTCGCTCGAGATTGAGAACTTTGTGGTCGGCCATAGCCATCAACAGCATATGCGGAGCCAGCGCTTGAATGCGCCGTCACCGCAGATAAAACACTATCCCGTGCCTTGCGGCCTTTCGACTTGTCGTAGCGTTGATTGAACAGATTCATACTGGACCGTGGACTGTTTGGACTTGAACCGAACAAGGCAAGTCGGTTTTGCAGATCGTTTGCTACACGGGAGCATGGAGCATGACTTGAGCTTGTGTCCAGCGAAGAGCGGGCTACTGATTCGAAGCTCCGGCCTCTCTCCTGACGGACCTTGTCTTGATCTACGCCCAGAAGCTCTTCGTCGTCCCCCTGATTACCATCGGAATGTTCTGCAGCCACCGCATTGTCTTTCACTCCAATGGTTTCTCTCCGTCTTGACTCAACATCGCCATCGACAGACACAGGGCCGTCCTCTTTGCTCTCGACATCAGAAGCATCACTTTCTTCAGATAGGACCACTTTGGCGAAATCTTCCACCAGCTCAGGATCTTCGCTTTCTGCGATGAAGCGAATAGAGGCTAAGCGAGCTCGCTGAATAGAGCCTACTGAAGCTCTAGATCGCAAGGAAAGGTTGTCTGGCAAGATGTCTTCGTTGGACCGTGGCACCCATCTATTCGTTCTTGCGTATAATTGTGCAGGAGGTAGCGACCCGAAGACCTGGAAACAGGATAGATTAGTACCTGTGCATACATTGAGGGACATACCGCCTACTTTCTCAAGCTTCCTGGCTCGCCGCACGGCGAGAATGACAGGCTCAGCCGCTTTCCCGATGTCCCCAAGAGCTGCCTCGTCTGGCAAACCACCATCCCCTCTAGCCAGAGTTGATGATGGCTGTCTATTCGCTACCCATGCGGCTACATTTAGGCGTGGGTAATCGACGTTCGTATCGGAATTCTGGGAGTTGCTCCGCGACCGCTCGTCCATAGATGTGCTACCGTACTGTACTGAAACGGAATGTGCATGTCTATTTCGTGTTCTACGACTTTCATCTTCGCGATCACTTAGCGACATGCTAATGCGTTTACCCTTGGTCAAGCGCCGTTGTAGCTTATTCGAGGCTTTGGAGAACATTGGCAGTCCACGGGCGTTCGTCGAAGGCCGTGATATTACGCCAGCTACATCAGAAAGAGCTGAAGGAGGAACTCGTTCGCCTAGGAATGCATGTATCTTCATCAACTTCCGTCTGCGCGCTTCTCGCACGCCATCGGCTTCTGTCCAAGTAGCTCTGTCTACGATCGCCATGGGGCTAGTAGCTGATCCATCGTCGCTGCTCACGAAGGATGCAGCTATAGGGGACAGCTGCGACATGTCGATGCGATAGCTTGTATTGCTATTTCTGCGCGCTCTCGAATATGTGGAAGATCCGATACTGACTGATCTAGTCAAATGACTGCCTTGCATAGGATAGTTGGTCGGAGCGGATGAAGAGCGTGTCATTTCAGCAGAGGCTGCCCGGCCAACACGGTGTAAGTCTGCAGAAAATTCAATTTCCCGCGGCTTTGTCAAAGCTGGCGATTCTAAGGTAAGTCAGACATCAGCATCCGGCCCGCTCAAACCAGATATACAGTATACACTCACGCAAAGCATCCGTCACACGGGTCTCAGAGCGCTGCACCTTCACCCCAGCCATCCTATCTGCTAAAGGCGGTCTACCTTCTATTTCTGTACCAAACATAGCTTTGAGCTTGCGATTCTTCCGCACGAGGTTTTGCTTGTCTAGGGCCGAAAGCTTATTGGTGGTAGGCGGTAATCTGGCTGACAGAGAGACTGCAGTTTGCGATTGCATTGGCCCAGGTACTGACCGCAGAGGATTGAGATCCATAAAAGGCCGGTTCCCTTGCGAGGCTTCGCGGAAGGCATGCTCGTGAGGAGTTGGTCGGGCTCGTTCACTTGAATGGTCTGCAAATTGATAGATTGGCGCTTTCTGCAAAGGGTATTCGGAAGCTTCGCTCGTCCCGTGCCTGCGCTGTAGAAGGTTGGTTTGAGAATCGTAGGTATCGTAGGTACTGATCCGCGAGAGCGAGACACCCCCTTGCCATTCCCTCGGTGAGGTGGTATCGAATGATGCGCGTGTATAAATCCTGCCGGATGCAGAACTGTCATCATCCTTTTGCAGATGGGCAAAGTCGCTGTCTATACTCCACGCACGTCGATGCGGAGGCGAGAGTTGTTCACTCATAGCCGAAGAAGATCTCCGTCTGTTTAAAACTGCTACTTGAACCTCTGCATCTGAGAGCCATTCTTGTTCTGCCATGAACCTTCTTCTCGGATGATATGCGGTAGGCGAGCGAGCAACCATGCGCGTATTTCTTGTTACAGGTATATCAGGCAAAGGTGATCTTCGGCGTACTGTTTGAGAATGTACGTTCTCTCCTAGAAGCCATTTGATCTTATCATTGCCTTTCAAAGCTTCTGCGATGGCTGACATGTTTGTATTCTGCGCATGGCCCATTGAACCGGTGCTCGGAGAAGAAGGTGAGAGTTCGGAATCGGCAACGGAAAATCGACGAGGATCTGGGAACAACTCGCGAATTGCCAGGTCGTGCCGCTCATCCTGAGCATACGAGGTGACTCCATCTGCTTCCTTGGTTTGCCCAAATGCATCTCCCAAGTAGTGATGTAGCAGACTTGATAGAGCCCATCGTTGAATTCCAACGTCAATAGGTAATTCTGAGGCCTTGATGACGGGACGCTTAGGAGTCGAAGGGGTGGATGCCCGACTGGCCTGTGCCTCGGTCAGAGCTCGCTGAAGGGTCGCTTGGAGTAGTCTGTTGGGAGATGGCAGGCTGCTAAAGTCGATAGAATTGCTGACGGAACCGCTCTCCGCACCCGACGCGTCCAGGTTCGTGTTCCGGTCACGTGGCTCAGTGGCGTGTCCTCCCGCTGACAGCGGCTGCTCGGCTTTGATGGTTTCCCTGGCTGAGCCAGAGTGTAGTTGCTTGATGACGAGCTGACCTTGACTGTCTTTGAGCTGCTGGAGCCATCTAAGAGCTTGCAAGCTGGCGACTTGAAGAGTCTTCTCCACCTCTACGTCGACTGGGTGCGTCAAGGCTTGCCCATCTGAGAGCGATGCTAGTGCAGGTAGAATATCCACTCCAATGGCAAAAGGTGGTGTTTGCAGATTAACTGTTGGACATGTCGTGCATGCACTGTTCGAAGGTACATACTATCGTGATCGAGGCGTAGCAGAGACAAAGCCCGCGATGAAAGTGCATCAGCGCGACACAGCAGGCAACACTGAGGCATTCTGACTCACCATCGCAGCAATATATGCCTGGTACTGCTGAATCGCATCTGGCCTGTCCTCGGGCCTAGGCGAGCCTTTGTCGGTCATGCTTCGCAGGTAGGCCAGAGTGTCCAGCAGGAACAGCAGCACAGACAGCGGCTGTCTTGCAGCAGGGAGACGTAGCGTCGTTCTCAGGATGGCCTTCCATTCTTCTTCCGCCTGCATTTCAGCCTTTCCAACTGGGCTGTCTGCCCGCTGCTTTTCTTTTGATCTCTCGAAAGAAGGTGCGCTGGCCATTGTTCAAGGTGGTGGGGGCAATGACGGTGCCGGTACCGACTGCGACGGCGCTGTAGATATCAGCAATGTGGGCGCAGGAAAAGCGAGTGATAGAGAAGAGATAAGAAGGTCGCACCTGTAATGGGGTTGCTCGAAGGGTCGCTTTGCCCTCTTGTGTTTGGGAGGGATTTCAAAGGTGTACGGGCCTACACCGGCAGCAACGGCGCAAAGGCTGCGCAAACATGTCCAAGCGGGCTTGTTTCTCCTCCTCAAGTCAAAAGCAAGGACTGCATGCAAAAAGTGTACGTTCTTAATTGTCTGCTGGATAAGAAGAAAATGCTATGATGCAACGCCAAATAACCGAAGTGGGCGATCAGTACTAGTCCTTCGTGTATATATGCAAAAATAACGAGGTGTGGGTATAATGAAGTATTGCTTCTGTTTATTGCGTGTATGTGTAAAGTAATGTAACTTTGCTCTATTCTGCGCATAGAACCGCTTGCTGCGTATTCTGGCTCTTGCCGTCTGCCATACAATTATATACATATACAATCTTCCTTCTTTTCAACCAATCTTTACGGCCGAAAGCGCTCTTCCAGCTCATTTCGCCATAGTCTAGGTGACAATGTGATTGCCCTGCTCTTCAGCACGCTTTCGAAGGTAGCTAGTGTTTGGAGTGCAGCGGTCCACTCCTCTGCCGAGGCTTCTCCATCGTCCCAGAAAGCGTCATCTGCACCAGTAAGATGTACTCGCTTCAAATTAGGTAGGTATTTCGTTACTCTGAGAGCCTTCGCTAAAGCTGCTAGGAGTTCCAGAGTGCTTGGAAAGAAGGTCAAATCGACCAAGGGAGCCGGTAATGATGGCAGATCTTGCCCGCTGAAGCTAGAGTAGCCCAGGTCAAGCACTTGTAAGACTTTGAAATTTGATAATGCTTTGAGATCCAGTACCGAATCGTCCAATGCCATTCTGAGTTTCTTGACTGATGTATGTAATCGAGTCGGCAATAAGGAAAGAATGTCGCTCGGTTCTTCAATATCCACTAATTCCAAATGTTGAAGCTCGGTTGTCGCAGTGACCAGCTCGATATACTTGACCAAATGAGCGCAAGTGAGGCCAAAATGATCTATATGTAAATGACGGAGGTTTGGTAGAGGGTGTACGACGTTGGGGTCCCAGGCCGCTATATATACACCCTTTATCCGCAACGAAATAAGATGTGGAAGACGTAACCGCAGACACGCCGGTGTATATAAACTGTCGTACTTGGTATCGACTTGTGTGAAGCGCATGTTCAAAGTCTGTAATTTCGGCATGGCTACCAACACTTCTAGAAGCTCTTCGAGAGGCAGTCGTTGATAATTATCGCCTCGGTGTTCAAAGTCGATGGACAGATAGGATATATTGCGGCACGCGGCTATGATATTCAGGACAGTTTGACCCGAGGAGAGATTGGCCGACCAGCATATGTGAAGGACTTGGACTAGAGAGGAGATCTGGCTTCTTCGTGGACTTTCAAGTACAGCATGGGCCAACGAAATGACACTGGTGTACGTGCTTCCCGTCGCGGTATGCAGCACTGGCGAGATGCTGACATGTCTGTAGAGCTTCTCGAGTGTATGGCTGTGAAACTGTCTTGAAGTCCTGGCGAGAGCTGCCAAAGAGCTGCTGTCGACAAGAAGTGCAGGGGGCGGTGGAAACTGGTCCGCCTGTGGACGTGGGACAGGCTTGGTGAAATATTCGAAGAGCTGTGCGACCACTTCGCTGGGCAGGTTGCTCAGAGGCATGTCCGTCACCTGAGCTTTTGCGTTGTGGTCTTTCTCAAGCAGTCTTTCTCGATCAACTGGTTGCTGCGAAGCTGTATCGTTCAAACGTATTCGCAGAGTGTCAAGAAGACATCATTGAACGAGTACGTGGTTGGATGGTGATACCAGAGTTGCTATAAGGCACAGACGCAAGCAAGCAGCCAGCAGAGGCGTCTAAGGAACGGCGCGGGGTACACTTTGCCAGCATTTGCCAGCAATTTCTACCGTTCTTCTCTGCCTGTTTGCGGGCGATGATCCTTCCCTCCCGTTTGCGCGGGTCTTTGTCCGCAGGCTCAGGCTTGCGTGTCTGTGGTCTGTGCCGGTACGTGTGTCCTGCATCGGCTTGCTTGTAGGTTCAAAGCCAGCTGAAGGTCCTTGCCGCACCGTGTGTGATGCCTTTAAAACTTGTTGCAGTAAAAGGACTGAGTTATTGATTAGTGTCTCTCCGTTGCCTCTGCCCGGGCAGTTGAAAAAGACCACGCTCTAGGCCGCAATTGGGCCCCCACACTTAGCGCAGACTTTGAGTCTTAGTGATGCATGTTGGACGAGCTGTGAATGTGTCGTGTTGAGTACGCATCATTATTAGCTACTGCCTAGCCCGTTTTGTGAGCGCATTCATTGCTAGCTAACGGATCTACAATGTACTATACAACACAAAACTTGAAGGGCCCGTCGATCAGTGTGAGCGTGCCCGGAAAGACTGTAGAATAATACGATAACATGCGAATCAGAAGTAACCAAACATGGAAGTGCAGTGGAGATGAATGATGAGCGGAACTGTTGCAGTCCCATCTTGTGCTCGGGCTACAGGGTAGAATTGATCAGGAGGAGCTCGAGAGGTTACCGTTCTCGGACTGGAGCTTGCTGAATTGATACATAGACTTGCGTTTCGTGTTCACTTGCGCAGCTTCGAGTCTCGCGGATTCTGCTCAATGCTAGTCGTCAGCAAGTGAGTTCCTTCAGAATCGAGCAGGGCGGAAACATGACCATCTAACCCACATTGTGATACTTCTTGTGAAATTGACGAGAGAAAGCAACCGGTCTTCTAGATAGCTTTCTAGCGTTCTTGTTAGCCTTGCCGACGGTTGCCTTGGATCGAGCATAGATTTTCTTTGCAGATGCCTTAGAAACCCGTTCTGCCAATTTCGTTGCCTCTTGCACTTTCTTCTGCGCTCGGACTTTGTACTGATAGACGACTACTTTATAGGCTACTTGGAGATGTTGCAAGTATGCTGTTGCATCGGAGTATATACCGTCTGCTTGTACAATCGAAACAGAAGCGACTTTCTTGACCTCTTCACTCCACTCTGTCACGTGTTTCTTGGCGTACGCGTCGACCCTCGTCATGTAAGGAGCCATGATCCCGTAGCATTCGTTTGCGGTACTACGTAACCATTGCAGTACTGCCGCATAATCGAGTGTGCTTAATGAGTCGACAATTTGTTGAGCAAAGGGCAGCAGAACGTCATCTAGCTGCTTGCATAAGCTGCCAAATGAAAAGCTCGACAGAGCACTGGCAGTATCGAGGAAGAGCTGCTGCTCTTCATCGGACACGGGTGCGTTTACTTTAGGGAATGTAAAGGAACTGCTTGTTTTTGACCTTCCAGCTTGCATGTACGGCACAACATTCCAAAATTTATGGGCATTGAGTCGACTGAAGGGCGCTTGGACCGCCTTGCCTGGTGCCAAGTGTTGCGCTGCCTGCTTACTTAAAGCATCATCGCCAAAGAATTCGGTTGCAGGTTTAGATAGTGGTTCTTGAACAAGCGGTTTGATCCAATGCTTGCCCGTGCGGCGGCTGACCTGCTTTTTCTTCTCATATTTCACATACCGACTTGTGTCGTGTCTAACGATTGAGGGAGGCGAGGCGCGCTGAGTCAGAGTCGAAAGACCACGTTGAGCTTTTCTAGGCAGTCCTGAAAGTGCCGCTGCTCCGTAAGGTAAAAGTCCAGCAGGTCGAATCTCGGATGGCGGAAGGTTGTTTTCCACCTTACCGGGTGTCTTTATAGAGCACCGATGGCCTTTCTGACGTGAATTGACTATGGCTTGGAATCGGTGGTTTTTAGAACAGTCACCGGGATTTGGAGCAGATGCAACATGCGTAGACAGACTGGCAATACTAGAACTGGCCAAAGAGATTAATGCCGAAACGGAAGAGGGGATGGATGATAAAGCTGCCTTGTTGTATGCCGATGATACGTCTGAGCTACTTTGCTCTGACTCGGACGTTCTTGAAACACTGCTGGTAAATTGGGCAGTCGAACTTGGGCTAGCCGCCACCTTGCCTGTGTCTACCGGAGGAATGGTAGCCGCCGCGGCCTTGTGTAATGGTAGGTCTGTGGTGGTGACAATAAAGGTTGTAGAAGAATCGGAGATAATGACGCTGCTTGTGTTCAAGAACAACCCGCTTGTATCAATTGAGAGCCACGGAGCAGTCTTGACATGATAAGCAGCGACGCCGAGTAGGACGACCCCGAAGATGCCGAAAGTCTGCTTGTTGAGCCATCTGGGTCCACATCTCTGCCAGTTTGCCAGCAAAGAGGTTTCATCGCCTCCTTCTTCTTGTTCATCTCTTGGGAGCAATTTCTTGTCCTCGTTCTGGTCACGCTTGGGCCTAGTATCCGCTTCCTTCGGCCAGCCGCCACTGACAAATGGATTATCGGTATCATCGCCTGTAGAGTCGACAGTAGCCGAATGTATGAGCCCAGAAAGAGTGTCTGCCGAGTCATTAATGGCGCTGTCTGCCAACTCCGTCTGGACCGACCTTTCGTACTTTCGACGAAAGCTTTCACCCTGCGTGTCTAGAATGGAGTACCCGATCAGGTCTTGGTCTTGAGAAATGGTTCTTTCTTCTTCGAATTGTTGGTAGATAGAGTTCAGGTTTAGCCCGAAGATATTATCCGTGTCGGTCGATTGTGAGAGGGTCGGATATGCTAGATCACTGGCACTGATGCGTTTGTTAAACAGGCAAGAAGGTCGTTGACCTCGGTTGAAGCTTGCCGACGGAGTCTTCTCGGGATCAACATTATCTGACGTAGATGTGGAGGTCGCCTGATCCTTGACTCGGGTTAGAGCAGGTGACCTTAAGTCAGATGATCCTAGCATAGAATGTGTGATTTCGTCGAAGTCGCCATCAGAGAACTGTTCGACATCGGATTCTGTGTTACTGCGTGAATGTTTGTCGTCTTCATCAGAAACCGATAGGCCAGAGTAATCTGAGAGATTGTCCAGGTCCGATGTTGCATCAGGTAAAGAGACGGTGTCGCTGCAAACAGGCGACGGCGGAGCCGAACTCTGCTGTTGATTGGACCGTTGGCGAGGCATCTGTGGGTGGTAGGTGTAAGATGTGAGACCATAGTATACTTCAGCGTAATTCCGGTTGGCGTACCTTGGAAGAACTGCTTGTCTATGTCTCGTTTCCAGTGTGTGTCATATATGTGGCCACTTCCGGCAATCGCTGCGCAGCGACTAGTTGGCGGTGGCTACAGAGCACTGGGGAGTGGGGCGATAAGCGCGTAGAGTGTAGCAGATGTGAGAAGAGGTGTGTCAAATTGACTGGACCAGCGTCCTGTGGCCCCGTACGCCGTTGGGAGGCTGATGATAGGGTGTAAGGCGTCCAGACAGCTTGCTCGCACACTATGCGCGTACTACCGGCTCTTGGCAGCCAGCAGTCGCGGGAGCCGCGGTCGCCTTGTGGTGCACAGTGTTGGATGCACAGATGAGCTGGCTGATAGACTGTGTGGATTGTCAGCAGCTTGCGGTTAGGCTTGGTTGTCTGTCATGTAAGGTGTGGCAGATGCGGAGAGCCTGGCAAAGGGTGATCGAGACCTTTGCCCACAGCTCTATAACACAGCACAGAAAGAGCGGTAAGCTCCTGCAGCCATCTCGCAGCCTGGACCACATGGCTGCGAGTTCCAGCTTTGCCGGCAAGCAATTAGGAAAGCTTGCTTGATGCCGGGCTCTATTCGCCACCCTATTCAACAAGTCACGCGCCGCAGGGAATTCAGACGGTTGATGAATTTTTCACAGGAGCTCGCTTCTCATCTAATCATCGCACTCTAGTCCTACACTCAAGTCTTTCCATTTTTGAAGGCTTTGCTGCCGTTCCGCCATGGTAGACGATATCATCTCGAATGCTTGTTGCTGTGACGAAAGATGAAGCTTAGCTCAGCATCGGACGGGCGACCGAACGAAACTCACGCCCAGTGCAAACCGGGATGGCAATTCTCCCTCCCGCATCACGACCTCGATGATCCTTCTGGCTTGCTTTCGTGGATCACCAGGCTCCTTGCCAGACGAGGCCGCAAAGCGTTTCAAAGAGGCATCAACCGCTGGATATAAATCTGACCCTGGCGTCATGTTCTTCCCCACCATTCCTGTTCGTATCGATCCAGGCTATGCAGAAATACCTCGAATTAGCCAAGGATTGGGCAGACTTGGACAAGACCTTGTTTACCTGGAAGCTGACAACTCTGACGTTGAAAGGTTGAAGTTCCTTGTACAGCGCCTCGTAAAAGACTGTGGAGACTGTGAATCAGTCTATTGCAGCTTTACAAGTACTGTGTATCAACTGATTCGCTTACCCGTTGCAGCAGCCTTACTACCAGCATAGGCGGAAAGTCCAGCCATGGCTATATCTGCATTTCGTGTCGAGACCTGGCTGATGGTCCCCGCCCGCCGTTCCCGAAAGTATGCTAGGAACGCCTTGGTGACCTTGAGAGTGCCATAGAAATTCACATTCATGATGAACTCATACTGGCTTATAGGTGTTTCTTCAGTGCTCGCAATACCTCCTTGACCAGCATTGTTGATGAGTATGTCTACTTTCCCGCTAAATGGGTTGTCATTCAGCTAAGCCCATTCCCATGAATAGCTCGCTACCAGCCACTCACTGTACTGATATTGCCTTTTGAGCAAAGTCATTGACGATAGCTTCGGAAGATGTCAAATCAAGCTCAAAGATGGTGGCGCCTAAAGTTTCCAGGTCTCTAATGGATTCTAAATTCCTAGCAGTAGCTATCACGCGTAAGCCCGCTTTGAGAGCTTCCTCGACAAGATAGTGTCCTGAGGTGATGCTGAGACGTTAGGCTGGCCCAAATCTTTATTCTCTCGGAGCTATGATTGATCGTAGCCGACAGTTTACGAGAATGTGGAGAACATACCAAAACCTGGAGAATTCGTCCCGGTTATCACCACCACCTGACCTTCGCTCATGTATTCTTCTATGGACGGGATGTGCTCGGTTAGCAATTGAGTCAAAACCTATACGGTAGCATGAAGGAAAGAAGGGCGGCAAGCGGGTCGGCCGAGTTGCCGACCATTCGCCACCCTTGTCCGAAACATCGAAATTTACAGACGAATGCGGCTTTCTACTGTCGACACAAAACACCAGATAACCGCTTCCATCAATATATTATCGCAAGGAAAAGCATATCTGCACGACCGAAATTTCAGAGCAACGATTTCGCAGCAGCAGCCTTCCTGGCGAACT
Organism: Cystobasidium ongulense; assembly: GCA_022835595.1. Lineage (NCBI taxonomy): Eukaryota > Fungi > Basidiomycota > Cystobasidiomycetes > Cystobasidiales > Cystobasidiaceae > Cystobasidium > Cystobasidium ongulense. Next base: position 127,434 of record BQUP01000012.1, on the reverse strand, counting down.
ATCTCGCTTGAACGATGGTACAAAAACATTTCAGTATCACATCTAACAGACCCCTGAAAGACTTCTCCTCCTCTCCAATACGGACACCATTTCCTTAGCACGGTGGGTCCGGTCTTCCGAGTCGCAAGCTGGAATCGCTGGTTGCTGGGAGCTCTCTTTCACTGGGCTTGATGGCATAGATACAGCTTGGTGTTGCCTTGATACTCGTGTCCTCTTCTGAAGTATGGCCGTTAGCTGCGGTAAGCTTCCATTGAGAGCGGTCCCCGGTGGACTGGCACCAAGGATTTGAATGACTGGAGGGCAAAGTGCATTTCTTGAGCTAGGAGGTGGTGCCTCTGAGTGCTGCTGCTGGTAAGAGGGAATAGAGACGTGCTCGTTTGCTACACCGTGTCGACGCAGCGACCAGTCACGAATCTGGTCAAGGGAAGGGAGCGTACCAACAGAGGCGGATCTCCTCGATCTGGTGCCCAAAGATCCTCGAGAATTGACTTGCGGCTGGAAGGCTTCCGGTGGACTAAGCAGGCCATTGTCATTTAGCTTTGCCTTTTCCTGTGGATTGTAATGCGGAGCTGACGCTTTTTTCGGAGATGGCAAGGATACCTTGACCTGAGGAGTAGGTGGGCCAGGTACACTTTCACCTGTGATAAAGCAGTCAGATAGTTGGTGCAGAGGCAGTTTGAATACTCGGATGTGCCATACCTGAGAGGCATCTTTTCCTGAAATTTCCGAAAGCTGCTCGTGTTCCAATGTTCAGCTTTGGGCTGCTCAGCCGGCAGTTATCGAGATTGCCGCCAAGCAAGGACCTGATAGGGGGACTTGACAGCGCGTTCCTGGCCCGAGCCTGCTGACTTTGCAGCGGTCCTGGCAGAGCAAGGTTCAATGAAGAGATAGCTGAAAGAGGTGGCGAAAGCTCGGAATTCATGGCAGGATCCACAGGACTGTTGACGACCGACGATACCATACGTTCCATTTCCTCGTCAAGGCTATTCAGCGGTGTCGTCGCTATCGCCGTGGCGGTGGCTAGAGGCGACGAATGAAAGCGAGCAATCGTCTTTGCAGTTACGCCCAGGTCTGCTGCGGTCACAGGGCCACCTTGTAAGGTATACGCCTGGTGAGGCCGGGATGCTATAGCAGCAAACGCTTGAGAATCCAATGACAATCGTCGATGATGCATTTCGAGCTGTTGTGCGTGTGATGGCAGGGTGAATGGATGGCTGCAATGAACCTGCCGCCGTATCGACGTCAAGAGAGCTCAGTCACTACCTTGTCAAGATCAGAAAAGAAAAAAAGAGGTTGGCTCACCTGGCTGAACAGGTCCAAAGAATTACGTAATGAGAGTGCAAGAGACCTTGTATCTGGTCAAAGAGTAAGCTAATTCCAGGATCCTGGTGGTGTGAAATGCGTGAAAGGGCAATGCAAATAGCGTGTTGAATGGGACACCTCGAATGGTTTGCATCCGAACCCTTGCGCTGTGCCCTTCATGTACGAGATGCTCTTGAAATGACACCGCTGGAGTACTGTTTGCGATAGTGTAAGGTATTGAATTGGTAAATCATGAATGGGTAGTTGTCTGCAAGGCTCTCAGTCGCAACATGCCGCAGCCTTCTTGTACAAAACGGCACACTCACTTTGATGGCCTGATGAGCTTCATTGAGTCCAAAGACAGAGATTGGCGCCGGTCAATTGAACAACGCGCAGGTAGTCAGAAGCTCAAGATGAACAATCATTGACTGCCTCATTCCTGCTGCTCAGTGCAGACCTTAGGTTTCGGAGTTTCTCCAAGCGTGGAGTAAATGCTGAACATCGCGAGCACCGCTTCAGGAGACTCGCGGACACAGCAGCAGCGCTAAAATGAAGGAGAGCTGCTGTTTGAAGCGAAGGAGTGCTCCTCGTGTTACCTGGAAGTGCTAACACTCCAAGTGGGCACCTAGGTTCGTATGGGCGAAAAGCAGCCTTTTAGTTGCTTCTATAACTCGACAGTTGCTCTATAACTCGACTGCCAGGCTAGGCGAGGCTGCCGTCGAGCAGGCTCAACCGGTGCCCTCTCCAGCGCATAGACATGTGCGCGCTGGCAGCCTCTTATCGCCTGACGGCCTCTGCGGGAAGAAAAGAAAGAACCCCCAGCTGCTGCTCGTTTGCACCTTCCACCTCGATCGCGCTCTCGAGGTGATGACCCGACCGGTAGCCCCCATTCCTCTTGCATATCTCATTATACCAGCTCGTCAACATGTCTAAAACGGTCCTTATAACCAGCATAGTAGGTGATGCCAGCTTGACCAAGCTGTGTCGCTCGCAGGTCATTGCAGAACTTCGCTGTATCATGACGGCGGGGAGACATCATTAGTGGAATGGTGCAATTGCTCGGGCGACAGAGACACATGCTCCGATACCTGAACATCGATACGAGATACTAACATGCACAACTGCAGACTGGTTTCCTTGGCGCTCAGATCTTGCATGATCTTGTTAAACAGAAGTACAAGATAAGAGCTACCGTCCGAGATGTCTCACGCGGTCAAGACAGCATCAAGCAATTTCCAGACGCCAACATCGAACTTTTCGAAGTGAAGGATCTGATTCATGGAGATCTGTCCAAGGCTCTCCAAGGTGTCGATGCCGTCCTGCACGTGGCCTCGCCCTACACTTTCAAAATAACCGAGTAAGCGGAGGTGGGCTATAGTCTATATACAGCAAACGTGTATTCTGATCATTCGCATCCTAAAGTCCTAAGAAAGACCTCTTAGACCCAGCAATCGAAGGTACTCTGAACGTCCTTCGTCAAGCTCAAGCTGTAGGCGTGAAAAGGGTAATTATCACCTCATCATTCGCCGCTATCAACAACTTCAAGCTTGGAGGCATTAGACGAGACTATACCTACACAGAGGAGGACTGGAACCCGGCAACTTATGAAGAAGCCGCTGCTCCAGATGTACAAGGCGCGTATGCTTATTCAGCTTCAAAGAAGTAAGTTTCGTGATCAAATAGGATGTCGCAGCATCACCCGCAGCGCGTGTCTCCCTACAGAAGTGCTAAATTTTGACATGCTAGGCTTGCAGAGAAGGCGGCCTGGGATTTTGCAAAGGAACACCCTGAGATGCAAATTACAACCAGTGCGTGAAGCGTTCCTTTGGCTGGCGCAGCGTTTTCAGAGCTGCATCACTAATCTCTGTATCTGATAGTGTGCCCACCCATGATCTACGGACCTTCTTTGCAGAAGATCCCGACTGAAGCGGCCGTCAATACTTCTACTGGCAATATTTGGAATCTAATTAGTGGCAAGACAGCTATCCTGCCCGAGGATCGATTGCCCTTGTTCTGCGATGCTCGCGATGTGTCCAAAGCACATTTGTTGGCCTTGGGGAACCCCGAGAGCATTGGTCACCGCTTTATTCTCTGCGGAGGCAGCTTCACATGGCAAGAGGCAGCTCAATTCTTAAAGGAGGCGCGGCCTGATCTAGCGGACAAGCTACCAGGACCGAACCCCGATGCAACACCTATAGAGCAGCTCGCAAAGTTGGATACTACTGCCGCTCGAAGAAAGCTGGGGATGGAAAGCTTCATAGATTGGAAAACAACACTCATAGACACGATAGACGATCTTTTGAATTTTCATGCCAAGAAATGGTAAATTGGGACAACTGCTCGCCAAATACAGAATAGATTACAGATCTGCAAACCACTACATTGAAACCTTTAGACCATTGTGAACACGAACGATGATGCAGGGTACTCATGCTCTAACCTGATTGGAACTTCCATCCACTGAATTAGTAATCGAAAAGACGGAGACGCTCGCCTGACGACCAATACCAAGTCTGTGGAGGAACCGTGTCAATCAGCTGAATACCTCCTGACACTCGACCGAGCCGACTCACCAAGTCCCTCTCTTCAATCTCCCTCAATGTGAAGCCATTGCCGTAATGCGCAAATCTATTGTTGCTGTAAGTATAGTTGAAGTCCTCCCACCGCGGGTTTATGAGCGTGGAGAAGAAATGCAATCGGCCACCTGGATGAAGCGAGTCCAGGGGACCATCGGTTGTGCCGTTCTTAAACCAAGATGAGCAAGTTGATGCCCAAGCAGTCGTCTTAAGCTGTTCAGCACTGTGTTCTGCAAGTTCCGCTACTACTTCGGGCTTGACTTCGATTGTCTTGATAGGTTCCGTCTGCAGACGGCGCAGAACTTGGATAGCATAGTCGGCGACGTGCTCGCTGGATCCCAGCAGGGCGCCATGAGCACTTGGTGAACCGGGTCCCATAAGGTGGATGTAGTTAGGGAAGCCATCAACGAAAAGAGAGTGGTATGCGCGTGCGCGGGGAGACCACTTGTCGCGCAGGTCCACATTGTCTCGCCCGATGACAGGGAAGCGAGGACGGAACGAGATATCGAACCCAGTGGCACAAATGACAGCATCAACTTCGTAATGCTTGCCGGTGGTGTCGAAGACACCTGTCTCATCGACTTTGATAACTCCAGAGGTGACGGCTGTTACATTTGGCTCTTGCCTGGTGGGATGGGTAGTGTCAGTGATGTCAAATCGACTGGACAGCCGATTATAGAACCTACAGAGCTTTGAGGAAGCCTGGCGCTGGAGTCAGACGACGGCATCCTACAGCAAAGTCGGGGATCAAAGCCTTTTGTAAATCAGGGCGGCCATCTAAAGCCTTCATCATTTCTTCAGTGAAAAGTGCAAAAATGTCTTTCTGTGCTTCGGAGTCTTTGATGACAAACTTCCAACGCTTGTTGAGTTCGTATTCAATTGCTTTCGTGCTATGTAGAATTATGAGGGTCAGCTAACGTTGTATTTCCAGCTGCATCTTCCAATTTACTATGCACGCTGAGCAGTGGGGTCATTTCTGAATTCGTCTTTCTGCTCTTGGGTATACTCAAAATTGCGACCTTCTGGACCAGCGTATTTTGCTGCGAAGGAGGGGGTAATCCAAGTCTTTGACCGAACGAAGTGGTAGATGTGCTGTTTTGCGGTGTAAGATATTAACGAAATGACATAGATTTGAAGTCATATACCCCTTGCTTACCTCGGCATTGGGTTGAAGCGCAGGGAGGACCTGCACACCTGAACTTCCTACTCCAATGAGAGCAATGCGCTTTCCATCGAGGTTCACAGAGCGATCCCAAGCAGCAGTGTGCAGCAGAGGACCCTTGAAGCTTTGAAGGCCAGGAATAGCAGGCCATTTCCATGCATTGAGCAAGCCTGAGTCCACAGATCAAGGTTAATCCGGTGGTCATAGACAGTGGCGTTTATGCTAATTGGGAACTCACCTGAACCGTTTACGAAGACATCACACCAATCTTCGAAAACATCGGCATCATCGCCATTGCGACGGATAGTGATGATCCAGTGGGAGGATTCGGGGTTCCACTGAGCGCCTACCACTTCATGGCGAAGCTTGAAGGCGTCTCGAAGATTGTGATCGTCAACGACCTTTTCCATGTATGCTTGGATCTCATCAGAGTTGGAGTAGCTGTTGCGACACTGTCAGAACGCGCGATTGCAGTAGCTCAGAAGTTCACTTACTATTTTGGCCAATCTGGGTATAGTGCCCAGGTAAATTGGTAAGTGTGACTTGGAATATCACAAGCACAACCTGGATACTTGTTTTCGAACCCTTTTTGAGGCGTGTCGTCAGCTCGACCTCCTGCACGAGTGAGCAGTCTGATATAACCTACATGTTCCGGTAAGACCGCTGTTCTTCTCATAGCAGACGAGGTCAATATCAGGAAGGTGAGATCTTGCACGATATACAAAGTTGATGGCTGTACGCGATCGAATGGAGGTGTGAGCAAAGATGACTGATAGTAATGAGAATCTATAGCGGACAAGCTTACCAGATGCACCCCCTCCAAGATAGATAACCTTTAGTGGCCGCTTTTGGCCCAAAGGCTGATTAAGCATCCTGTATGAGTTGTCTTCCTTATCTTTAGGTCCGAAAACCACATCGCAGCTATTCCGAGGTTCTTGGACGCGTTGACTTGGGGTCGGGATATCTTTATGGTAGCCATTGACATAGTATTCAGGCTTGGTGACGCCACTGGCTTGAGCCTTGTAGATACCGTTCGATTTCACTCCATTAGAGGTGGAGGGAACATGAGAAGGAGGAGATTCACTCGAAGTACTTTTTGACCCATTGAGTAGAGTGGCTTGAGGGATGGGAAGAACGGCAGTTACCATTGTGTGAAGATTGCGATGGGGATAGATGAGTAAAGAGCTGAAGAAGAGTGTCCGGCTACTTCATCAACCAGCTGTTGTAAGTACCTCCCCTCCTTCTTGATACGCCGATTAAAGAGCCGAAGCAACTCAGCGAAAGACCGGGTCTTGGAAGAACAGATTGAGAGCCATAGAGGCTTTGCGCGTGGAAGCTATGTACCTACCCATGTTGAAGGCACTGTATAAGCAGAGCCAAAGCTACTGGTCCAGATATACTGTCGGTCGTCTTGTCTCTACCTGTGTATTTGATCATGCAATGGTTGCCCGGGCGGTATGATGCATGGCGCCGGTATGTGGCGGGGAAGTAAGGACGAAAACTCGAGAGGAAGTGTCAAGGCGGCTGTACGGAATCTCGTCGAGTAACTCGTATTCTCTGATCTTGGTGAGCTACTCGGAATTGGTCTGTAGAATGTGATGCACATGTGTAGCGTCCGGCTCTGAATGGCAGCAATTAATCGATTGGGTGTTGACTCTATGGAACCGAAATGCAAAGCAGCATGTTTGATGCTTGTATCTTGAGCACCTCGCTATTGCACCCTGGCATGATAGAACCTACCTCGTGAACTAGAACTACGGAAGACCTGCTCACAGCCTTCTCAATCCGCAAACTTGACGCGATAGCTTGAAGCTGGAAGAGGAAGCATGGACAAGAACATGAGAGCACTCATGTTTGGCGCACGCTCGCCGAACAGTGATGCAAGCAGCTCGTCAGGCTCGACCAGCCGTAGTCAAGAAGGCAGCGCCGCCGGAGCTGGGTCCCTGTCGCTGGATGTTTCTTCCATTTCGCGAGGCAACAGTGGTGGCCAGACTGGTCAACAAGGGCCGCCTAAGAGGAAGAAGGGCGAAAAGAGCACAACAATCCAGACAGCGTGTGTCTACTGTAAGTGCAAAGGCTGTCTCTACTGTTTCATACCTCGCGGCTGACTTCAGCTTGTTCGCAGGTCGTGGGAGTGAGCAGCCGGATATGCAATGATCCAAAGACGCCGAGAGCTGATGCTACCGCTTTGCCTAACGTTGCAGGCAAGATGAAATGCATACGAAGCAGTGAGCTGGAAAGCTGCAAGCGTTGCATAGCTGCTGGTATCCCGTGCGAGACCAAGGCGCGTAGATCAGGAAGAAAACCTGGCTCGAGGTGAGTGGCACTACAATTGCAAGAAGCGCCCAGCTGACTGTAGATGTCTTCCACTTTGAACAGCAAATTAGCAAGGGCAGCTCCCCTGACACATGTACAACCAACAGACGAACATGCTCAAGCTCATTCCATACCTTGGGCTTCCACCAGCCATAATGGACCAGTCCAGAGATACCCTGAACAGGCCTCCCACATCAATATACCGGCCCTTTCAGCGAATGAAAGCAGTAGAGCACAGGAGTCGCCCTCGTATACTTCTCAGCATTCGTATCAGTCGTTCAGTGACCAGACACAAAGTTCTTCAATAGGCGTCCCAAATGCAGCAGCCCCGTATTTCCCTATTCCCACATTCCCCAGTACATTCCTTGCCTCACCTTCCCACGAGACAGCGTCCCTCCCGCAGCAGTCTGCATTCGATACCAACACAAGCAATGTATTCACCTCCTCCGGTGTTAGTAACCCGGTCGATCCACAAGCCCAGGCGGCTTCCATTCACCACTTGCTATCTAGCAACGACGGGTCTGTGGCTCTCCATCTAAATGGAGCGGGTAAGGGTCAGCCACAATCGTTCACAAGGGTAAGGGTGCTCGATTCATGTATATGAACGCGCGCGTGTCTAATAGGAGCCATGCTATAACAGTCCCCACTAGCATTGCTGGCGGCAGCAGGAGCGGCCGACCGTAGGTCACCCCTATACTTCAAGTGCTTGCAAGGAAAGCAAGATAACTAATTCCCGCCTTACTTAGAACCCTTTTTCCAGGACATGCGGGGCCATCTGGATATTGTGCGACCGGGCCCACGCTCGCTCGTGGGACACCTTGTCACCCATACGAACTACTTCAGCAGCGCCAATGCCGCACAATTGCTCGACTACGATCATGAGAACGATCCAATATGGCGGTGTATAGTGACAGAAGAGGAAGCAACCTGCTTACTTGATGTTTTCTGGAAGCACCTGCAGCCACTTGTGCGCCCAGCCCAGTCTTTAAACCTGGTGTCGAAGTGCACAGGTTACTGATCTTCTATTCTTATAGGTTCTTCTGTTCGACTCCCGGCTGCACTCTTTCACGCATGTTCGAAGCAGATCCACCTTTCTCTTCACAGCCATGATGGCGTCCGCGGCTAAGTGAGTAAACGGTAAGACGAGATTACACGGACTTTGTCTGACTTACTCGTTGCAGGTTCGTACCTGGCTATGCTGCGGCAGCCCAACGACTGGATGAACACACAAAGAAACTCGTAGCCAAAGTTATCCTTGATGGAAACGTATCTCTAGATACAGTGCAAGGCTTTTGCGCACTCTGCCCTTGGTTGGTGAGTTCAACAGCCACAAATTGATGCGTCATGCTGTACCGATACTGACAGATCATCTAGGATCCCGGAACGCACGTGGCGCTGGACACCACCAGTACTTATCTATCGATGGCTTACGACAAGTTCAAGCGCATCTCAAGTGATTTCGGTAGTTCGACTGCACACGAGTGTCTCATGGCGCGCTCATATGAACGCACCTACCTTACACTCTTCAACTATGATCGAGGTTCGGCTCTTGTCATGGGAGAACCTCTTGGTTTCTCTATTGCGGAAAAGAAGGACCTGGTCGGGGCAGTCTGGCAATGGGCGACAAGCCCGGAAGCTATACCCGAAGATTGGACTTTGAGCGCAATGGTCGCGCTAAGGCGGGATGTCGTGAGCAACTGTTCTGTACGCAAGAGATGAGCATAGATCTGATTTGTCCTTCTCTCTTGGTAGCCGGGCGTTCTTTCTGCTGTCACCAGGCATGGTACAGGCCACAATTCTTCATCCGCCGCTCAGCCCAGCCCTCAGATCGTTAGGGTGGTCATCAGCGAATTTCTGTGAGTAGCTTGTTATAATGTGCACCGTGACTTCTCAGAACTCAATATTGGTATCTATAGGTCTTCCTGGCTATCTTTGTGGCTTCCAAGGGCCACAAATGCGGCATACCTTTCAATCGTTGGGTGAGCTGAACATCAGAATTTTGCAGTAGCCGTATGCTAAGCCACCATTGTTACAGGAACCATACGACTCTCAGTATTCTGATCACAACGCTGAAAGAGCATGTCGGAAAGTCGACGGAGACAGCAGTCCTGCAGCAGGCGCTATTAGCCGCTTTGCAAACCTTACAAGCTTTCGTAGCCCCCGACCAGAATGTCTTGACATATCTCGTCAACAACACTTTCGTTATGGTTGCATACGCTGCTGCCTTCGTCCTGAAGGTATTGGTACAGTGGAGCGACGTGAGTCAATGTAATGCTGGAGAGCGTTAATCAGCTGTCTTGCTTACGCCTGGGAATGTCGTTAGGTCGGGTCCTCGGTCGAAACCTCTATTTATGTCCTCCTGTCTCAAGTCGAGCGCCGACTGTGCGATCTAGGAAGTTATCCCCCGCACCGCCTGGGAAGGTCTCGAATCTATGGTTTACAGCTGGGCCACGTTCTCCGCAACCAGCTGCAAACTCGTCTGCCTACTCGACATCCGACACCAGAGCCATCCGATAATGCCGCCAAGGAAGCGCAAAACACAGATCCGACTCTGACAATGCCGCCGTTGGGTGGAAATGTGTTGAACATGTTCGCGGATGAGCCATCCTCTGGACTCTCCCCATTCTTCAATGGCGATTTCCCAGGCGCGAACCTGGATGTGGCGCATATGTCTGTGGACGAGATGGCCGAATTGCTCAAGAGCGATTATTGGCTTCCTTTAGAGTCCAATGACTTTTTCGATACTGCAAATATTTTCGGCAATGCTATTGACAATACTAGCAATTCCTTGTAAAAGCGACAATACCACACCCCAAAGGGTCTAATTCCAGACATGAACAGCGTTTACATACGATCTGCCGTCACTTGCGATGATCGCGACCTGAGCCATATTGTAGCATATCTTACAGAACAATACTTGTGTGTATGTGCTATCCTACCACCGGTGCCACAATCAAACAGTGAGCAAGCAAAGAGTCTGGCTTGAACACTTCCATTCGAGTGGAAAATAAGATCTAGTACTTATAGGGGATACTGACGAAGCCGAAACGTATTAGTATGATGCGGCACGTATGCGTGGAAAATACAGGTCACTCACCCTGTACAAAGGCGACATGTCGCCCATTTCCGTGAGCTCTGCTTCAGTATACTTGGCTCTAATCTCCTCGATAGGGATCTGGTCTCGGTTATGGTTGATGCGAGCCAATGCGAATCGGAGACCAAGAGTGGTAAAGAGACCGCAGCATAAGACAACTGCGATAGAGACACCGAACCCGGTGTGGTAGAAAGGCTTTTCTTTGACGAGATAAATGTTGGATCCGACGACACCGCCAAACTGACCAATTGTAGGAACGATTGAAATGGCAATACCTCTCTTGACTTCACCTTCAAAGATGTTGGCGACCCATGCCATCATAGGAGGAGTTGCAGAGTAGAGACCGGCGGCCGTGAGGAAGATGCCGAAAAGGGTGACTCCAGTAAGACCTGGGTTTCCAGCGGTACCCATGACGATTGCAAATCCTATCAGAGCGAGACCAAAAGCGGCTGCCATGACGTAAGCACGTTGCTTGATTCTATCGGCCACAAGTGCGAAGACAACGCAGGACAAGCATCCGAAAAGGTAAGGCGGCGCCGTCATGCCTTGGGCACGTGCAGCGCTATAGCCGAGGTTGTTGACGATTGTTGGCATGGTGAACGATAGGCCATACACAGGAATGGAGGTACCGAAGAAGAGGAGGCAGCCGACGTATGACTTCCAGTCCCGGAGGGCTTGAATAACGTACTTCCATTCGAAGTGGCTTGTTGATGGTGTAGGTCCGCTTGCGTACCTTTGACGGAGACTGAGATATGATTTCTCTTCTTCACTCAGCCATTTAGCCTTGACGGGGGTCTCGGATATGTAGAAATAGGCGGAAATGCCAATGAGGAGAGTGGCGAGACCTTCGATACCTGAGAAGTGGACGGGACCGGTTAGGGATGGGACGGAGAACGAAAAGCTTGCAGTAAGACTCACCGAAGATCCAGCTATTGTTACAGGCCAAAGGGAGAGAAAGCAAGGGTAGAGAAGACGAGGCATGTCAGGAATTCAATCAATGAGGAGAATCGACAGAGACCAAGGAGGTAAGAGACCTACCGCCACGCTCTGTAACCCAACTTGCCATCCAAGTTGGCAATTGCGTAAGCGAGCAGACCTGAGAACGAGAGTTGGTCAGTCCAGCCACTACTTGAACATTTGTGTTGTAGACCTACCGGCGAAAGCGCCGGATGCCGAAGCACCTCCGTAGAAGATAGCTATAGTAGTGAGATCGTAAGCCTCCATGCGGGTGAGAGTGTCTCCAATCGTAAATGCCTGACTTACCAATACGTGTCTGCAACTCCCATCGGGAGTACCAGTAGGAAAGAACATAAATAACTCCAGGGAAAAGGCCAGCTTCGAAGACACCGAGCATAAGCCGGCATGTAATGATGCCACCATAGTTGAAGGAAAAGGCAGTGCATAATGTGACCAGGCCGAACATGGTCATGATGCCAGAGACGAAGATGCGGGGTCCGATTCTTTTGTTAAGGATTTGGGCAGGACTTGTGGACGAAAGTCAATTGGTCGTTAGAAGGGTTTATAGCAAGCGAGAGGATATATACCTACATCTCGAACAAGGCATAGGTGAAGAAGAAAGAAGTGAGGACCATGTTGTATTGACTGGCAGATATACCCAAGTCTTTTTCGAGACCGAACAGACGGGCATTACCAACTGTTGAGCAACAAGGGTCAGGTTCAGGACTTGCAATCAGTTGGATGGTATTAACGCATCCCAACTTACTATTGGATCGGTCAATGTAGCCCACAAGGTAAATGAACTGGCATAGTACGAGGCGGAATTATCAGCCAACCCGCTTTGCACTTCGGCGGGGTAGACGGAAGCAGCTCACGGCAAGAGGCAAAGTTACACGAATATCCATTCTTCTAAGAAGTTTTGATTTGGTCTTGCCAATGAACACTTCATTTTCGAGCCTTAAGTATTCTTGATATTCAGGAGTGTGTCCGTTAGCCAGAGAGGATTCGGCTTTTCCTTCAACGAATAGGTTGGCGTCCTTGTCTTCAAGGTTGGAAAGCTGGGGAACAGGCTCGGGTACAGCAGCCATCTTGCGGGTCAGCTTTTTGTTGTGAGGATGAGAGGCAAGAAGAGAAGAAGGAAGAGTTGGGGACCCCAGACTTCATTCTCCAGGACGCCGGTATGGGTGGAAAGAAGAAGTGAACATGTCCGGTTAAGACGCCGGGGCGTTCGATCTTCCAAGCAAAAAGAAAACGGGTCGAGTTGACCGTAATTTTACCTACTTGGCGAGACCGGTGCATGCAGGAGGCAAATATCTAATTGTGACCACTGTACTGCGAGAGGGGCAATACATAAGGACTCTTTTGAGGAAAAGTGCCGATTTTCGTCGGACGAGCCTTCGAGTCCTGCCATAGTCTGGACCGGAGTGAAACGGTCACGTGGGAGAAGAGCACAGAAATTTAACTGCCCACACTCAATTCAACTGGTATTGATGATCACCACCTCAATCTGAGATGTCGGTATCCAGCAGGATTGTCGTTGACTTGCGTGCAGCAGGTTCAAATCCCTGCGTTGACCCGCACAATGAAGTCGTCATCAAGCTCTATAGACAGGGTATACGGTCGTCACGACAATTGTATCTTACATTCTTTCGAATGCTCGCTCTATATAATTTATACCTTAACAACATCCCATCTTATTGGATTGGGCTGAGCGAGCACTATTGCTCGTTGACGAAGAGGCCGGCAATTCCAAATCCTGTGCCAGCACACATACTGGTCACTATCACTTTAGCACCGGTGCGCTTGGCTTCGTTAAATGCCGTCGCGACTTGTCTAGCTCCAGTAGCTCCTAACCGGGGGATGGGACATTAGCTTCATACAAACATTTATTAATTGATCTCTGCCAATGCGTGCGCACCAAGTGGATGACCGAGTGCGATCGCTCCCCCATTCGGATTGAGCTTCTTGACGTCAAGCTTGAGACTATCAACGCACATCAACGCCTGACCTGCAAAGGCTTCGTTGATTTCGAAGAGGTCCACGTCGTCGATCGTTATCCCTGCTCTCTGAAGGACTTTTGGAATGGCATAAGCTGGTCCCACGCCCATGATCTGCAACATGAGCGTTATCAACACTCTTAGCTATACGTATACGCGCAACTCGAAAGATGACGTACTCTTGGGGGCACGCCGATGGTGGTAACGCTGACGACCTTGCCCAAGATTGGAAGACCTAGTGACTTGGCAACTGATCTTCTAGCTAGAATGACAGCAGCGGCTCCATCTGTAAGCTGACTTGCGTTGCCAGCATGTGTAGTTCCATCGCTCTTGAACACTGGCTTAAGTTTTGCAAGGCTTGCAGCTGTGGCTCCAGCTCGAATTCCGTCATCTTGAGAAACGGTCTGGCCATTCACGATGACAGGAATAATTTCGTCGACAAATTTCCCTTGCTTCTGTGCGGCTTCGGCTTTATTTTGCGATCGAGCTGCGAATTCGTCTTGTCGCTCTCGAGAGATGTGATATCTGTACCCAATGTCAGTCGAGCTTACGATGTGTACAGCTAGATAGAAATAGTACGGACTGGTCAACTACGTTTTCGTTAGTGATGCCCATTGGAAGCAGGCAATCCTTAGCGGCTGCAAACGTTCAGGCATCAGCGACTGACTAGGCTCTAATGCTGATCAGATAGCATTGTACGAAGATGATCTCGACCCACATGCATTGGACTGTATTTCGCTCGAAAGTTCATGGTCGACTACCGCGTTGTTGTAATGCTTGGACATGGATTCCACACCAGCGCCAATACCAATGTCGATATCTCCATTGCGAATTTGGTTGGCGATAGTCCATATAGCTTGAAGACTGCTGCTGCACTGTCGATTAACGGACGAAACACTGCAACTTTCAGGCAGGCCAGCATGCAATGCTGCCATACGAGAAATCGTAGCGCCACCTCGAGGTGTTCGGACAGTACCGACTTGCAGATCTTCAACGAGCTCTGGATTCAGATTGCAAGACATAATGGCACCTTTCAAGACAGCTGAGAGCAGTTCTTCGAAGAAAGCATCCTTGAGGCCGCCCTTTTTCGCCTTGGTCAGAGGAGTTCTTTTTGCCGCGACTGTAGGAACAGAGCATAAACGAAAGCGTTGTCAGCTTTGCAGCATAAGAAGGTCGACCAGCTTCTGCATCTCTAGATGTAGAGGCATGAGAGACAGTTGTGGGGCCTCACCTATCACGACATCATCATCTGCCTTGTCGAGCAAAGCTTGCTTTCCAGATGGTTTGAGGTGTCCGGCTACTTGCCTCACCCGGTTGACAGATCTCATATTTGGTGAATGCACCAGAGGGAGAGGAGGCTATAGAGACAGAGTACGTAGATTTGGAGGCACGTCTTGGACGCTTGCAGACACTTCTTGAGCTTCTCGTGAGAAAGAAAGGCCCGGGCGTGCTGGTGAATGAGAGAAATGTGCATGCTTTGACATTCGGCGTTTTCCAGCTGGACATAGCCCTGCCGGCGGCTTCTACCATCATATTGCCTGCGACAGAGCTGAAGCAGACGACAAGTAAATCTTTGACCTTTTCCAACATCAAGATCATGTCAAACCCGCAGCTCGAGCACTTCTGGCCAACAAACGGGCCCCGTCCGCATGAGGTGCGTTCAGAGCCTTGCAACAATTCCTTCCAGTTGTCCGAGAGGTGGCACTGCTCACCTTGCTTGCTTCCGTACTGCACTCTCAGGACGAAGAGCCTTTTGTTGATACATTCAGGAAGGCTGTCAACAAGACTCACGGCTACAACTTCAAGAACTACTGGGATCTGCACGAGTGGTCGTGCAAAAAGCCAGAAGAGTTCTGGAGCGATGTAGGTGAAGGCGGATGGCAACGAATGCCCGCCAGCGCTGAGAAGGAGCTGACTTTACTCATTGTAGGTCTGGGACTACTGCGGGTTAATCGGAGAGAAGGGACAAGCTGTGAGTTGGGCTCTTCTATAGGCCCTTTGCCGTGGGCAGAACAGGCCGTGGACTTGATCCCAGTCTTCGCGCTGCCGAAGAGTGAAGCATTATATCCACAAGGGCGCACTGACACGAACTATCTCTGCCAACAGCCATGCTACGACAGCAGCATACCCATCAACAAGCCGCAAAACTGGTTTCCAGGCGCAAAGTTCAAGTGGGTCCAGCTTCATGATCGGCAACATGCAAGTATTTAACCCTTCTCTACACACAGTGCCGCAGAAAACATGCTCTTATCGCACCCCAATGCGCGATCCAAGACAAGGCATGCTGTCATTAGTACAGTCGAACCGGACAGAGAGTCGGCAAACCCAAATGAACCTGTCGAACTCGGGCGCCTGACATGGGAAGAGCTCTACCAGGAAGTCGGTCGGGCAGCATATGCAATGACAGAGCTAGGTGTCAAGCCAAATGACTCCGTCGTCACTTTCGGTGCTAGCAATTGCGAGATGGTCATTGTTTATCTTGCCACCATGACAGTCGGGGCACTCTTCTCGTCCACACCTGCGGAGTTTGGTGCACATGCAGTCATCGACCGCTACTCCCTCCTTCAGCCCAAGATCCTCTTCACCATCGACTCGTATCGGTATGGCGGCAAAACACATGACGTGACGGAACGAGCCAAGACCGTTGTCAAAGCACTCACCGAAGCAGGCAAACTAGAGCATGTCATTGTGATAGGACATCTAGCAAGAGACAGAAAACCATCTACTGCCTCCCTTACAGGCTACGCGACCGGACCAGCAATCAAAAGCTGGTCTAATTTTATGAAGATTGGCAACGCTAAGCCAACGACGATACCCTTCTACCGAGGTGATTTCAACCACCCTATCTGGATCGTGTTCTCTTCTGGTACCACTGGCAAGCCGAAGTCAATTGTGAGAGCCTATTGTCCCCAGAATGAGCAGACGCTCAATTGACCAAATGGGATATCTATGCAGCTCGGTCCAGGTGGAGGTCTCATACTCTCTCGCAAGATGACCAACAGATTCCACTTTGGCCTGGACCATCGAGATACCATGCTGCAATTCTCAACCGTGAGTAGGAGAAATCTAGTCATCTATCAGACTCCAGCTGACACCTTACTTAGATGGGATGGATCGTATACAATCTCTCCATCAACTTCCTCGCTACAGGCGGTACAGTACTATGCTACGACGGCTCACCCTTTCATCCGCCTGAGGTCATGTGGCGTCTAGTAGAGAAGTACAAGTAGGTCATACCCGAGATGCATGTTTCTATATTCAATTTCTAACATAAACGATGTTACCACAGGGCTGTCCAGCTGGGAGTGTCTCCTAGATATATTCAGAGTCTGGCCAGGAGCGGCTTTGATCCACGCAAGAATCACGACCTATCTTCCTTGAAGCAACTGTCCTTGACTGGGTCGCCCGTAACCAACGACGTCTATGATTGGGTTGACAAGGTAGGTACCGAGACCACACCTGCGCTCTTAGGTGAGAACCCGCCACTAAGACCCCCAACTTTTACAGTTTGGAGGGGTGTTCGTGTCAAACAATGCTGGGGGTACAGGTCAGTAGCGCCCCTCACCGAGTACCAGGCATCTCCATGCATCCTGACGCTTCTATACGTACAACAGAAATTGGCGGAGCCCTCCTTCACAGCACACACTGCTTGCCCGCATACAAAGGCCAGTTACAAGTCCCAGCTCTGGGAGTCGACCTCGTGGTATACAACGAACAAGGTACGCGTCGCTGATCTCGCGACTTAAGAGTCTCAACTAACACTGCCACACGTAAAGGGAAACCTGTCAAAGATCAGGAAGGCACAATGGTAATCCGTACGGCATTCCCCAACATGCCGCTAGCATTCCTAGACGATCCTCAGGGCAAGCGATATCAAGAGACTTACTTCGTCGATTTTGACCATCCTGTGTTCAATATGGTGCGTTTCTGCTGCTCTGCCTGTGCTTCTAGACTTGACTTATACGGCCCTCCTTAGAATGATAATGTGTATCAAAGTAGCAAAAATGGCGGGATGTGAGTTGAATAACCCCTCGTCAGGGCTGCAACAGCTGACAAGTCTATATAGCTGGCTACTAGGCAGGTCCGATGGAGTCTTGAATCCAAGTGGTGTCCGATTCGGATCAGCAGAGCTATATTATATTTTGGAGAAAGAGTTCAAGCACGATGTGATAGATTCATTGGCAGTCGGACAAAAGCTGAAGAATGGAGATGAACGGGTACTGCTCTTCGTCGTCACTCCTGACGGCAAACCATTGAAGCAGGATCTCATCAAGAACATATCAGCAACCATCGCACAGAGACTGAGCAGAAGACACGTTCCTGCCGTCATGGAAGCCTCTCCCGGTGTGCCGGTGACACTGAGCGGAAAGAAACTCGAAAGCAGCGTGAAGAAGATTGTGTAAGTGAAGCTGTAATCGCACTGTGCTACAGCATGAGACTGACTTATTTTTGCTGCACTGACACAGCAACGGCACACCACTGGCCCGCATCAATAATACAGGCGTGGCAAATCCAGATCTCTTCGAATTCTACGCTAAGTGGTACAAGGCTAATGTCGAACGCCAGGCCAAGCTTTAAAGGTCAAAATCGATAATCAAGTACTCAGGTGCATTTGTATCACAGTCAGGCCATATCTGGCATGAAGAAGGCTGGGCTAGCTCTCGTCTATAGAGATCGTGTGATTCTAGAATTCTTGAATAAAATATAATTCACAAGTTTCCCCGTACAGAAGATAACCGAGGATTAAAAGATGACGGTTCGAACTGCTTCGAACTTTAGGTGTCCGGAAACTGAAGGCTTGCGCTGATGACTACTTGCTACATATTCATTCTGGTCTTTCTTAGATGCAACGACCACTGTCAACAGCAACAATAATACCGGTAACGACACGGCTCTCTGAGCAGGCTAGCTGCGCTACCATGTTTGCAATATCCTCAGGTTCACCAATAACGCCTAAAGGTAGAGTGCTACCCAGCGATTTAGCTGCTTCTTCGCTGTTCTTACCACCGGTAAGGTTGAATGCCATTTGCGTATTCGCGATAGAAGGCGAGACACCGCATACTCTGATGCCGTATTTTGCGTATTCAATGGCTAGAGCTTTTGTTGCGCCTTCAGCACCAGCTTTCGAGGCACTGGAAAGAACACGGTGCTTTGAGTCAATGCTGAGTAGCAGTACCACTGTGATAGAGGGCTTACGCATAGAAGGCTAGTCCTGGTCGAGGTCGCGTCGCACTTGTACTGTATTCCATAGGAGATGCTTCAGCGTGGCTCTAATTCTCAACAACACGAAAAACGTACCTGATAGTGTTGACCATAGCTCCTTTGATGTTGTTCTCCATAAAATATGGGAAGATGACCTGGCCCGACACGAAGATTGCCTTCAGATTGACCGACAGCAGTCCATCTAGGGTAGAGATAGGCATCTCGTGCATAGGCTGTTTGTGATTATGGTCAGTGACCGTGACCCGATGTAAGGCTGCTTCTTGACCTACAAGCGAGTCTGTGCAAATGCCTGCATTGTTACAAACAATGGTGAGCTTTCCGAAAGTGTCGAGGGCAACTTTGAGAGCCTGCTTCCAGCTGTCAGGATTAGACACATCGCCTTGAACAACCTTGATTGCTTCTGAAAGTGTCTTGCCTTCTAACGGTTTGATGTTGAAATCCAGAATGATGACCTGCACGTGAAGTTAGCAAAGAGCTTCGAGGGACTGGACCCAGGCCAGGCGAAAGACCGGAACGAGTGCCGTACCTTGGCGCCTTCTGCGACAAACTTTGTTACTATTCCAGCACCGAGTCCGCTGGCACCCTGTTCGAGTACTCTCAGCAAGATTGATCGAAGCAAAAGACGGAATTTGGAGAACTCACCCCGGTGATAATCGCGACTTCGTTGTCGAGTTTGCCCATGTTGATGAGTGTAGCGAGTAGAGAAGCAGGGGTGAAGTATCTGGATGCGTTTTGCACTTGTACTGATGAAATGGACAAGCAAGAAGACTCTTGACGAGTTGCTTGTAAAGCTGCACACTGGGAAAAGGCCGAGCGTTGATCTTCCCCCACATCTTCGCCGGTTGGACGGCTATTCGACTTCGGCATCTTCGGCCAACTTCAAGTTGCCATGACCAGCAGCAGTATCAACGCAGCAGAAGCACGCGCTCGACAGCTAGAAGCCCATCTCGACAACACAACTCGGACGAAAATTACGGCCATGCATCTGTGCGACTTTCACGAATTGCCTGCTGTGGAGGGACAGCCAGCTGGATGCGCGTGGAACTATTACACAGAAGACAAGTCAAAGCGGGATCAGCTGGGGCGTGAGTCCATTATCACCATTTTATCTCTGTGAGATGCGCTGGACTCACCTGCACACATCATCTCTGGTGTAACTCCAGGCCTCAATCTCCTGACATCGGAAAGAGTCAAACAAGCAGCAGCCGAAGAAATCAAGACTGGTCAGCGCGTGCAATTAGACTGGTCGTTAGACAATGTCCAGTTCCCTGGTTTCAAGAGAAAGAAGTTCGAGCAGACTGTTATCAGTAAAGCGAATCCTGCAACGGGGTGGATAGGTTGTGATGACGAAGTAAGCTGGCCGGTTCATTCAGACAATCTTGAGCAAGTGCTGACACGTATTATTAGATTAGTCTCAATACACAGGTGGGCACAGATACGGACCTAATCAGTCTCCTGCCACTTAGCTGATGCTCTGATGAGCTCAGGGCGGAAGTCAGTGGGATGGCTTCAGACATGTGGCCCACCGTCAGTAGAACATAGTCAATGGATCGACGTTCTGCAGACTGATCAGAGACGTCCTTTACAGAGATTTCCGGTCTGTACTACAATGGCTCAACACATGAAGAAATCACTTCTGGCAGCAAAGAAAACAACGGTATCGACCATTGGTGCAAGGCTGGTGGAATAGCTGGAAGAGGTGTCTTACTCGACTGGCTTCGATGGCGCCGAGAAACCAATCCGAATGCACCAGATTTGAATCCTATCGAGAGGCACGAAGTACCACACGAGGATCTTGAAAAGGTCGCTGCATACCAAGGGGTAGAGCTACGACCTGCCGATATTCTGCTCATAAGACTTGGTTTCGTAGCCTGGCATAATCAAGCAAGCGAAGCGGAACGTCGGAGAGGGACTTTTGAGCAGGCGCTATTTATTGGTGTTAAATCTTCACCGGCAGCGGTCGAATGGTTCTGGAACAAACACTTTGCTGCAGTTGGTGGCGACACAGTAGCTTTTGAGGCATGGCCGCCCAAAAAGGGCGAGAGATGCTGTGAGTAGTCTCTCGAATAATACACTTTGCGAGACTAGTACTGAGATTGGCCCATCTAGTGCACGAGTGGTTCCTTTCGCAATGGGGCATGCCAATTGGCGAGATGTGGAACCTAGAGGAGCTGTCCAGGCTCTGCGAGGAACAAAAGCGATGGTCCTTCTTCCTGACGAGTTCTCCTTTACATGTACCTGGCGGCGTCGGCTCTCCTCGTAAGTCGTGCTAAATTACGAGCCTGCTGAACCTCGGCTGACTTTCTTGTTGCAACAGCCAACGTCATGGCTATTATGTGAATGTAAAAGTACTATTGGAAGCTGTTTCAGCTCGATAAGAGTGTGACGTTTCGAGAAATTTTGAGTTGCATTGCATCTACGTCAGAGTCGTGCCTCCATCCACTACGAGCGCATGTCCGATAATGTAGCTGCTGTTAGGATGCGACAAGAACAAAGCCGACCAGGCGATTTCTTCAGGCTGAGCTGCTCTGTTTGCTGGCGTTCCGCTTAACATCACAGAGAAGTCTTCTCCTGCAGCTATGCTCGACTTGTTCATTGGCGTCAGTACGACTCCAGGGCAGATGCAATTGATCTGCAGGTGGAGAGAGAGAATGAAAATACAACATTAGGCGATAAAGAGTTGCAGCAAGCGAAAGTAGACTGACCCTTATACCCTCTGCAGCATATGCCTGCGAATCACCCTTGGTCAAGGCTATGACAGCGGCCTTTGAAGCGGCGTACTGTGAAAGATAGTGTCACATGAGTTACGACCAACCAAGCCCTTTGAACTGAGCTCACTGGTACTAGATTCGGGGTTGGCTGAATACCCGAAATACTAGCAATGTTCACGATAGAGCCTTTCTGGCCGGTTTGGGAGGCGCTTTGTCCTCGCATTCGCTTGACCGCTTCGCGCTGTACGATGTACAGACCTCTGGTATTAACGCTGAATACTCTGTCGAAGTTGACCATTTCTGTCTCGTGAAGGAGAGCTCGCGGCCTTTGGTTTAAACCGGCGGACTGAACAACGTAGTCGAGTTGATGGAAATGCCTATAAGCACCTTCTATTGCCAGAATCACTTCCTCCTCCTGCGAGACGTCTGTCAGGTAGACCTTCACATCGACGTTGCTGTTGATTGCTTGCAATTGCTTCGCGGTCTCTTCCAGACCCCCGTGATTCATGTCCAGTAAGGCGAACTTGGAGACTCCATTCTTGCAGAAGGCTAAAGCTGTTGCCTGTCCGATACCTGATCCGCCGCCTGTAAACAGTTTCAATCAGCCTGCATCTCTGTGCACACACCGCATCGTCTTCGCGCTTGCCTGTGATCAAGGCTACACCCGAGCTTCAGAGAATGAAAAGCATGGATATATATATTAGCACGTGCCCATTCTTGTGATATCACCCACGCATACAAGCCGGAGGACTGACTTGACACCTGAGAAGTCCATTGTACAAGTGAATGTGTTATCCAGTTACTGTGACTGAGGGTTGGCTGGAGTGTGGGGAGGAACAAGTGGTGCTCCATCTCTCTCCTCATCCCGCTGTGTTCGGCCTTCTCCCGGCGTTTGTCAAAAGAGGAGGCCTTCTAAAGGAAGGTATGAGTGAATGGGGCAGCACAGAACCCTCCCCACAGCTTGACATTTGCTCTTCGGTGTTGCTTGAAAGTTGCCTGTAGTTGACAGAATTATACATGCTTCCTTTGGGTATGTTTACCGGTGCAGCTAGTGAATCTGTTGCCACTATCAATACTCCAGGACAGAGGCACTCGGGGTAAGTCTTGAATGGAAGCAACTCTTGCGAGTAGAAGGCTTACATAAGTTGCTGTGATATCGAGATGTCGACAAGTACGCAGTATCTCGCTAAGCTACAGGGCCCGCGTTCTCCTAGCAGACTATAGTACCATAACCCTGCGTATAATACTGCTTTACACTAGTCAAACTGAAGAAATGTCCGTGCTTGCTTTCAATGCCTCATGCTTCGTGACAGCGTCGCGTCCATACTGGCTGCAAGGTCCCGATGTGTCTGCGTCAATTCGCGCAAGATGTGGCCCCGCAATGCATCGTTCTGCTTGCCGTCCTTCGTGAAGATAGCTCCCTTCTCTAGTTCAGCGATAAGGCCTTTCTTCGTGACCACGCCGTTGACAGTCGCCACGTTATTCACATCCGGTGGAGGCACGTTTTCGAAGGTGCTCTTGCTCCTTTGCATGGCACTCGTGCCCAAAGGAGGCAGGGGCTGTGAACGGAGACGCTGCACTTCCGCCGTGAGCTTCGCGACATCTTGCTCCGCGACCTGACGCATCCTCTCCTCCTGTTGCAGCCGCTTTTGAGCTCTGTCTGCCTGATCCTCAAGTTTTCGGATGGTCTTCTCGACGGAACGCTCGTCAAGTCTTTCGCGGTCATTCTGTAAGGCTAAATCTTCAAGTTCGGCTTGCAGACGTGTCTTGGTCTTCTCCAAAGTTCTGCTGTATTGCGTCATCGAGACGAGTCGGGCTTGCGTCCTGAAGTTTCAATGAAGAATCAATGTCTCAGTCATGTTCAACAACAACAATGAAACAGACTCACTCTGCTAATTGCTTGTCAGTGTACCTCTTAGCTTCCTCGAGTACGTGGACGTGCTCAACAATAGTCTTGTCTTGCATGGATAGAGACTTTTGCAACTCTGCCTCCTTTTGCTGCAGCTCCTTGCGCAAACCTCGAGTATACTGTTCATGCTCGACAAGTTTTCCTTCCAGGCTCTCAGCTTCGTCTCTCAGAACTCGTTCACTCTTTTCGAGTTGCATCCGTTTGGTCATTTCACTCTCCAGACGATCACCCAGCGTGTCCACTTCTCGTTGAAGAGCGGCGTGCTGTCGCTCTGCTTGCAGAAGCTGGTCCTCCAGACTTTGTAATTTCGTCTGAGCACTCGACGCCTGTCGATCAAGAGCATCCCGTTCAAATTGTACAGAGCGAAGCCGCGTCTCGATTTCTTTGTGCTTAGTCTGTATCGACTCGAGCTCGCCCTGGCTGGTATCGCGCAGCTGGCGGGCGCTGACTAGAGCACTTTCTGCATCTGCCAATCGCCGGGCTTGGGCTTTTAAACCTGATTCCGAGGCCGTGTAAGCTTCTTCACAGCGGGCCAACTTTGTTTTGACGTTGTCCAGCTGTAATGAAGAAGCAGTATCAGGCGTTGCGAACCTCATCATAAAAATGAACAGGAAGCACGTACCTCCAGTACCAGACCTTCCGTTTGCTTTGCGCTTCGCCTTGCGGTATCCGTCAATTCAGTGCTAAGCGATGCAACTTGTGCTCTTAGGTCTACAATCTCTCGGTCTCGTAGGGCTGCCAACTCCTTCTGTTTCACGTCTTCGGTGGACTTGGCTTCCATTACGGCACGCAGCTTATCGAGCTCTTCCTCTAATTTGGCACGACTGGAAGATTGTCGTTGTACATTGGCAGTAGCGTCCCTTAGATCCTTTTCGAGTGTGCTGGAGTATAGCTTGACCTCGGACAACTCGGCAGTTAGCTTGGTTTGAGAAGCCTGCAATGTCGAGACCTGTTCTTGTAGGGATCTGGACTGGTCCTCCTTCCGCTGATGAGCAACCCGGAGATCAGCCATTTTGCGGTTGAGATCCGCAAGCTGGCCCTCAGCTTGTCGACGTTCGCTTTCCAAGGTTGCAGTACGGTTGGTGCGATCGTCTCGTTCTTTGGTGACCAGAGCTAACCTCTCTTGGAGTTCCGCGTGCGCATCTTGCAAGCGCTTCTTTGCCCTTTCATGATCTTCATCCTTTTCAGCCAAGGTTCGACTAAGATCATTGACTTTTGCCGTCAAAGCAGATTTTCTAGACTGCAGAGCTTCAATCTCGGCTGCTTTCGTTTCCAACTCTTTGGATGCTGAGCCTTGGTTCGTCTTGAATACATCGAGTGCCGCCTCTAGAGACGCGACATGCTGGCTCGCGTCCTGGAAAGCAGTTTGAAGCTCGTTGAAACGGTCTTCCCCGGCTTGTTGTGCAGCGAGCGCTCTTTCAAGCTGGCTATCCAGTGTATCAAGATCTTCCTGCAATGAGCTGAGCTCTTCTTCCAGTTCGAGTTCCCGCTCTTTGGATCGAGCAATGAGGGCATCCTTGTCTAGGCTCAAAGCACGTTCACTCTCTAATGCTTCTTGTACTTTACGGCTTTCGTTTTCGAGAGATAGTTTGAGCTCTTCTAGTTTCTGCTTTTCCTGCACATCTCTCTGCAACCGTTCCTTGGCCAGGAGTAATTCGGCTTCCTTACGCTTCAGGGCTTCGTCTGTCCTGGTAGCCGCCAGCAACGGTCGTACCTTAGTATACAACATCCACCAGGGCCATGCTTTGAGCTCCAGATAGATGCGTGCATTTCTTTGAATAGTTCGGACAGCAGTATCTCTGTTCAGTTGCTTTCGAGCACGACGTTGGCATACATACTTCCGACAAGATGCTTGAAGTCTTGCGAAGATATCGTATAAAAGCTCGTCCCGCTGCTCTTCGAGTTCTGCAAGCACGCCAGCTTTGAAGAAAATCTTGCTCAAGCCGATGCGGTAGGAGCTCTTGTCCAAGTCGAGAGCTTCAGTCATTCTCTGACACGCTTCTCGGCCGTCCATGTAGCCTTTAGGAATGATGCCTGGCGTAAGGACTTCGTAGCGTTGCCTGAACTCCACAAAAGGCAGTCTATTCGGGTAACCTAATCTTGCAATTCGAATACCTTCTAAAACACCATTACATCTCAGCTGGTCTAGCACCAGTGGCACACTGACTTGACCTGGTTTCTTGTTCTCGTTCGGTACGATACATCGCACGAAGTGAGGTTGCGTGTCACGTAGTTGTGCCATGAGCGTATTGAGCTGTTCTTTGTGTCGTTGTGCCACTGTCCTGAAGGCACCCTTCTTCGTCCGCCTCGGTGCTCTTGCAGTTCCGCTTACATCCGCTGCACCCCCTAGGACAGGTTCTTCGCTTTTGTACTCCTCGAAGAGGGTTGAGATGTAAGTTTCGGTAGAGCCGGCCAGAACAGAAGTGATATTCGCGTTGAGTGGGTCTCGATTCTTGTCCAACCAACCATCTGTACGATATTCAACTTTGCCAGCATAGTGGGAAATGGTGAAGCCCATAGCGAATCGCGACTTTGTATATTTGGACACTGGCGAAGCGGGAGATCCATCATCAAGCAGAGGCGAAGCGACCGACTGTCTGTTCTTCCTGTCATGAAGTTGGTGTAGTTTGTCGGTAAAAGTAGAATCGGATGCCTTCGGCATAATGCACTCCTCGTCAAGACAGGAAAGGATACCAATTGGAGATGTAGACTCTATAAGGTCAATTGTAGGTTGTAAATCTAAGCCAAAGTTGACGAATTGCCAATCTATATTCTCCCTCGCATATTCTTCTTGCTCCAGGACAAACATATGATGATTGAAGAATTGCTGCAGTTTTTCATTCGTGTAGTTGATGCAGAGCTGTTCAAAGCCATTTGTGTCGAAGATTTCGAATCCAGCAATATCGAGAACTCCGATAAAAGTGCTCTTCGATATCGGCCGATCCAATGCCTTGTTGATACGCTCGACGAGTGCTCCGAATGACTTCTCATATATCGATTTGCAAAGCGCACCCATTTCGTCTTCGACCTGCTTTTTCGTCCTTGCTTGGATTACCCATTCTCGGCCTGCTTTAACGCGCGGTCGGAGGAGAGCTTTGGTGAATTCCGCTACTGGCAAGCCAAGCAGGTGACAAACTTTCTCTATGGCAGAATTGTCGCGGATGTATGCTTGCTCGCTTCTATCCGAGGTTACGACGATGTTGCCTATATGAAGGATGGCGGCGAGCACTCTGAACAAGTCGAATTGTTCTGTGGCACTAAAGCCGACGACCTTTAGCGCATGCTATGGAATAGCGACGTCAGTAAGTTTTTGATATGGATAAATATCTGTGATTGCAATGATGCATACCTGTAAAGCTCTCCATTCGGAATGATCGTCGACCCCTTCCACGCTCAGCCTCGAGCTTTTTAGGTATTGATAGTCCTCTGGCTCTCCAGAAAGCAGCAAATCCCTTCTCAAGTCTTTGCTACCACCTCTAAGGAGCTGATAGAACACATGAAACGATCTCTCCTTCTCGCTTCTTGCAGTCACTCGCGATTTCTCCAGTAAATACCAGTCAATTGTAGCTCCAGCAATTGCTCCAAGTGGCGTAAACTGGATGCGAACAAATTTACCAAATCGAGAAGAGTTATTATTGCGTACAGTTTGTGCATTTCCGAACGCTTCGAGGATTGGATTTGCCTGGATGATTTGGTTCTCTAGCTCACGACCGGTGTGTTGAGTGGATGTAGAAGCTCGAAGGCCCTGATCAATCTCATTCAGAGATCCCGTCGATCCAGACGGTGGTAGGGCATGGCTAGCTTCTGCTGCGATAGCGGTAAGGTATTGGATAACCTTCTTGGTGTTTTCAGTCTTTCCCGCTCCAGATTCACCGCTACAGAATGAATGCCATACGTGCAGGCAGAAGTTTCAGTAAGGCAGTAATGGGACGATATGTGTGACGATTTGACTTACGTAATCAAGATAGACTGTCCTTCTCTCTCTCCAACCATATTCTGCCATGCTCGCTCGGCGACTGCAAAGACGTGCGGTGGACATTCTTCCCGCCGCCTTCCCTTGTACACTACGTGAAGCATATTGGTCAGTCAGGAGACAAGAAGCATGCCTAATGTCAGATAAGATCTTACAGGCCACTGCGCCGTGCCCATAGATTGGGAGAGGGCGGTATGGGTTGACGGCAACAAGGAACGGGCCTGAGTAGGTCTGCGAATTTCAGAGGATTTGTAGCACGTGAGCAGGAATGGCACATGACAGCAGAAAACAATATCGCTTCAGCGGCATGGGAAGCATCAGAAACGCACATATATCATCTCTGACGTGTATCGCTCGCGCAGATTGTGCACCACGCTGGCTTCATTGAGGTTCGTGAGGTCGGCGATATCCTCGACGCGGTCAAACTGCTCCAGGCACGTGAGGGTCAGTGAGTGAAACCGCTGAGGCGATAGCTCGAAGGACGCACCTTGGGTGGATTCATCTTGGAGACATCGTTGGCTGATACAGTGCGTGTCTGTGGGTGTTCCAGCGAGGATGCGATGCATTATAGCGACCAGGCGGATGACCATCAACAAGGCAGCAGCGACGGGGGTGCGAATGGTGAGCAAGTTAGATAGATGGACAGGAGTAGGAAACACCCACCTTGTCGTCCACACAGGCGACTTGCACCATGTCGTCTGCCTCGCTAACGATCCAGCCAGCTACATAACCCAGCGTTGCATCCGTCGCCCAGACCCATCGCTTGTTTGCCCATTCCGACTGAGCTGCAGCGTCTGTGAGGTTCTGTCCGGCCTTGCGGTAGTTGTGGATGAGCGCAGGATGGACCTCTTCGGTGATAGACGTCGTCTGACTATGGCTGCTGCTGCCATAGCCTGCCCTTCCTGCCATTGCACTGCTGCCGCGCATCTGCGATGTTGTATTGTTGATGCCTCCAGAATACAGACGGCGATGGGACCGCGAGCGCGATAGCGTGTCCATGCTGGCTGGCTGGCACTCCAGGCACGGTATATGACACGTTCCCTGTCGAATAGCAAGCTTGAGAGTTGTGCTTGATGTGATGATGATGGACGGATGGATGCAATGAAGGTGAGTCGCCCTGAAAGACTGTCACGCGTCCAGAGGCGAGGTGATCGCGGCAAGAATGACAGCTTGCTTGCTATTCTCGCCCCAACTGCTACGCAATAATCACATTATCTCATGTCTGCTAGCAAGAAGCATCTGCACCGCTATGATGCGCCTGCTGCCAGCCATCGTCCGACGAATCTGTCGGAACTGTCGATCCTGCTCAAGCACCATCAATTCATCAGAGACGAAGCCGACGATAGCGGCATAGATGCGAGCAAGCTATCGTGGGAAGACAGAATATCCCTGTCCTGGTACAACAAGCTGTTCCGTGAATATGCAGTGTGTGACTTGACACAGTACAAGACGGGCGGAATTGCTTTGCGGTGGCGTACTGAGGAAGAAGTCCTGCAGCGAGCTGGGGAGGTCAGCTCGCCAATGCCTCCAAGCCACGCTCCTCCTCTGACTGACTCGTATTCTCTTAAACAGCTAACCTGCGGCAACCTTCACTGCAAGTATCACGAGCCAGTCGAGTCGCCGGAAGACCGCGACGAGGACGATACCCGCCCTCTAGTCCCTCGCCAGCTCACCCCCTACCAACTCAACTTTCAATACCAAGAACAAGGCAAAACAAAGCAAGCGCTGGTAAAGGTGGTGCTTTGCTCGAAATGTGCAACAAAACTCACATGGAAAAGGGATCAAGAAAAGTTGGCTCGAGGTGAAGTTGACAAAGGAAAAGGCAGGAGCACAGATGACATAGATATAGAAAGGCTAGATAGGAAGGGAGATCGTGCAGAAGACATTATACCTGCGCCTGCAACAAGAAGTCGAAGTCGAAGTCGAAGCCCGCAAAGAGACAGAGGGTCGCACTCGAAGGAAGAGGTAGAATCTCGGAAAGAGCGGGCAAGCAGGAAGGAGGAAAGCAATTCGAGGAGGAGCAGGAATACCCAAGGCGCCTCTGTACCCAAGCCTCGAATCCGAACGGTCATCACTTCATTAATGGGCAAATACTACGAAGCGGTACTCGATGGCAGCAAGACATGGGAAGGCCGCACGAACACCCCGCGCTACGCGACCTTACGTCCTGACGACGAATTCATTTTTCATCATGCAGAAGACGCTTCCAAGCCCGCTTTCACAGCACTGATTCTAGATGTACAGAAATTTGACAATTTCCAAGACATGCTTGAAGGTCGAGTTCAGGACTTCTTGCCGGGCGTTGAGACGCTGCGAGAGGGTGTTCAGGTGTATGAGAACATACCCGGGTACCGAGAACAAGCGAAAGAGCATGGTGCTACTGCATTTCGGATACGTGTTATCGATAGAGGAGACAGGCCTTCGCGACACTAGGTCGTGTGAGCAATATATTCTTGTGACCGGACATGTCTCGGTCTTCTCTGCGTGGACAGCTTTGCGTTCTCCAACGTGATGTCTCATCAATCGAGCTCGCTACCGAACGGGAAGACTTCCTGCTGAGGCGATGCACTCTTCTGCGTCGGCACGAACCCAAGAACCTTGAAAACCTTGCCCATTCCATGGATTTTGACATTCTTATCGACCAATCTTTGAGCAGCCGTTATGATGTCTTTCCTTCTCCCATCATCCGATGCATTCTGGACCAGCTTCTCAACGCGAAGTTGCAAACCGAGCGACAATAGGAAAGATCGCTGCGATAGAAGAGGTGGAACGAAAATGTCCGATTTGTCGGACGGTGGCGAAGGTGATGTGAGAGCGTCGGAGATCTGCTCTCCTTTGTGTCCTGGGCCTGTATAACCTGATGTGAGAGAATCGCGAAGTGCGCTGAAATCGACGTTGCTGGTTAGATCTGCGGAACCAGGCTCATCTAGGGGATCGACTAGCTTGTGATTCTTGAAAGCCTGGTAAATGTTTCGTAGGTCAGCAATAATAACATTCCCTTCTTGCATATAGAGTCCTTGACATACTCGGAAACTGTGGTTGAAGAACCTGTCATCCCCATAATCGATGACCAGTCCAGCGCCACAAGGCTTGACAAGGTTCGCAGCGGATGCTCCGAGACCGTACAAGTCAGGGCATACTTCTACTCTCGTTCCTTGACTGAGACCCTTGAATCGTGTATCTTCTTCTCGAACAAGGAGATTCGCCGCGAGGGTAGCCGAAGGCGAGACGACAAAGCGTAATTTTGGTGTGGGGTCGGGCGCGTTGCCTTTGGTTCCTGCCATTGAGGATTGTCCTGGTATTAAGATCTTCGAAGTAGCCTCTTGCGCTGTCTGAGCTTTGTCGATATCTACAAAGACCTCCCTCCACCCTTCGGCGCGCTTCTCGAACATGTGGATGGGGAGAGCATCGAAAAACTCGTGCGCTGCAAGCATAGTGAAGGTCTTTTCATCGGTCACTGGAACATTCTCTATACGATCGTGCCAATGTATGCGTAAACCTTGCTTGATCCAGACAGACAGCTTTTCTTCTTGCAATTTCTTCATGTATGGACTGTTCTCGACGAGGTGTACATCTGTTAACGTCTTGCCGAAGGCGCCGATACTCTTGAATGTCTGCAAGAACCAGTTTCAGCAGGTGCACGAGACTTTTGGTACAGCACCACTAACTCTAAGCATGTCATCCATCAGAGTACCTCTTCCTGGTCCAAGTTCCACTATACGGGAACTGGCTGGCATACCTTGAGCTTGCCATTGCGTGACATACCAAACTGCCAGGAGCTGGAAGGGATAGCTCAATTAGTGCCCACATAAATTGCTTCGAAGGTGATGGAGCTCACTTCTCCAAAGACTTGACTGATTTCAGGACTTGTGATGAAATCGCCTTTCTTGCCTATGACTGCAGTATCTCCTTCTTGAGCTGAGGATCGCTCAGCCGAACGTGTATAATAGCCTAGAGTGGGATGCCCAAGACACAGGCCGATATATCTAGGGAGTGGCATAGGACCATGGGTCTTGAAACAGCAGATCAGAATCAGTATTGAAAGCTGGCCTGTCAATTGACTGGTCTTGTAACCTACCTTGATATGATTCACAATTATTCGCATCAGCTCGTTCGGCATCTCTGCTTTCTTGACGTCCTTGCGCGGGGCGCCTGACAGGTTGGAAGCATAGCGTATTGATGATGAGGATGAGGGCGGAACTCGCAAGCTAGCATTATTACAATAGCCAGGTCTTTGCACAGATCTTGAGAAGGTCGAAAAGCTCGTGATCGGCTTCATCGTGCAGGCCATACTAACTCGTGAAGTATTCTATGGAGCGTTCTCTTCAGGCAGAATAGACGGCAAGTCCAAGAAGTAGTTGTGTAGTGTGTAATCAGTTGGAAGGGATACTCGACAAGTCACCTACAGAGCTGCAGCCTTTCCAGCCGAGCTCGATCGAGAATTATGCTCGGTATTTCATACATTTGTCGATACACTCTCGTATCCTCTTGTATCGTTGCCATTGCAAATCGCAAGTAGGAATGCGACACATAGCATCATAAAATCAACTACACTCATTTTGTTTTACTTGTCTTTGTACACCTAAATTTACAAAGCTAAGTGTCATATATTCTAAATGCATCACAACACGCTCTGGTGATAATTGCGCCTCTTGTAGACCAGTCATGTTGCCAAGTTTTGCATATATCACAGACTCAGTAGTCGAGCATGTCCAGATCCTCGCCACCACCTCCAGCTGGGGGGCCGTCCAAGTCCGTGTAAGCGTGTAGCCTACCTGCTCTAGGATCAATCTTAGCTCCTTTAGGCGGCGGTGGTGGTGGTCCACCTGGTACTGGCCCGCCACCATAGTCCCTGCGTGGTCTTTTGCCTCTGCCACCATCCATTCCGTACCCGCCTTGTCGGTCCCCGATTCTATCACCCAATGCTCTCGCATTGCCAGATAGAGGTGCACCGTACATCCCACCTCCACCAGGTCCTGCAAATGCATTGAATCCTGCTCCCATGGGTTGGAACATGGGGTTGTAACCACCGAAATTGCCATATGGTGCCATCATACCGTAGCCTGCATTAAAGGTTGGATTGAACATTTGGTTGAAAGCGCCAAACGTGCTCGCCATGCCTGCATTACCGTAGAAACCGGCATTGGCAGGATGATTAGGATTGTTCGGGTATTGAGGTGAATCATTTAGAGGTGGCATCGGATGCGCCGGGTCTAATACAAAATTGTTGAAGTATTTAACCTGGCAAGCGAAACAGCAATCGGTATAGGTACTCTGGTCGCAAGAAAGGAATGGCTGAAAAAAATTAGCTTGATGCACTCACCTCTTCAAGCTTATCTCCAACGATTTCTGGATGCTTATTCAGGATATGCTTTTCGACAAAAGGAGCTGCCTTGAAGAGTTTCTTGCACTCTTTGCACCTGAATTTGCCTTCGTCCTCGATGGTTATATGAGGTTTCGTAATATTGCTCAATTCCCTACGAGGGGCGAGGGGGGTCAACGTCAGTCACTTCTAAGTGAGTCTTTCTCCAGAAAATGTACGCTTACTCTTGTGAGTTTTCACCACCATAATCTAAAGGATCCACATTTTCACGATCCGTAAGAAGTAAGATCTTCTCATCAAAGGTCTTGACCCAAGCAACATCATTTTCCTTTCTATTTTTACCAATACTAGGAGCGTTCAAATTTCTTCTAACATGTTTAACGCATTTTCTAAGTAATTCTTCTTCAAAATCATTTGTTGTAATGCAATAATAGCAAGTATGGAAGACAGATCTTAAATATTGAATGTAAAGATCTAATGATCTTCTTTCAAATTGTTCCTTCTTTTCGATTTCGATCTCTTCTGATTGTTTTGGTTCAGCGTCGTCTCCTTCAGTCTTGGGCTCTTCCTTGACGGCAGCACTCAAATCTGCGAGACGTTTCTCGATAGCTTCGCTTCCACGCTTGTCGTCATCAGCTTCAGCTTCCATACGAGCTACGATCCTCTTGACGTGGTTTAGTGAGTCGCGAATACGGTCAGCAGAAGCCATTGTAGAGGGCGTTTGGCGAAGACGCTGGTATGTTGGCTTGTCAGCCAAGCTCATATGCAGAGTAAAGTCGTTGATCTGTGAGACGCTTCACAACATCAGCAAGGTATTACATGATACTCAGAGGAGACGAGCCCACCTTTGATTCGCACAGCTTCTCGACAGCAGACTCCATATCCGAGCCATCCTTGAACACGACCCATCCGATACGATGGAATTTCTTCGTAACGTTGGGTTCACCAAGTGCGATATAATCGAAGCCTTCGACTTGTCGGCAGTGCTGTTGTACAAAGGGTGGTAAACGTCAGCAGTGTACAAGCAGGAAATGTAGCTGAGGCGTGGGCCTTTGAGAAGGCTTACAGCTTCAAGATCAGCCCTTGATATTTCAGGCGACAAAGATTTGATGAGCAAAGTATTCGGGCTTCCAGGAATCATAATACTATCTTCTTCACCCTTTTTAGCTTCATTATCTTCAGTTCCAGCTTTACCATTCGTTTCTTCTTGTGAATCTGGAATTTTAGAGCTTTCATTGGTAGCATTATCAGTTTCTTCAGTCTTTGCGGGTTTGACATCTTCACCCTCGGGGTTTGACTCTTGCATAGCTGTATCATTATCTGATGGTTTGCTGTCTTCGGTCTTGGCGATAGTTCCGTCATCATTTTCTGTTTTGACGTCCGGCTTGGCATCTTCAGGGCCATCCTCCTTCATGGTGGCATCTTTCGCATCTTCACCGGTCTCGGGTAATTTGATATCATTCTTGCTAGGTGAGCGTGGCACAAAGACTGAACGAAAAGGATGCAGTATAAAGCTCGCGTAAGTACCGTCTGTGCGGAAGAGCAAGGTCATAATTCGCAGAGAGCAGAACTCACCTTTTCCGTCGAATGAAATCTCATCATATTCACCACCTTCTAGAGCGCTCAAGAAATGTTCAACCTTTCCTTCTCTACCTTTATTTTTCAATCTTTTGCGTTCATTAACTTCTTCTTCCGAAATGCCATACTTCTCCTTACACCAGCTCATAGTCTTAACATCATCAAAGAAGAGACGATTTGATTTGTGGTAGAAACTTGATTTGTATTTCTTGTATGATTCTTCTAATTTGTCCTTATCGTCGAATAAACGTTGGTCTTCTTCTCTCATGTAATCTCGGTAGTAGGCAAAAGGCGCAAGGTAGGGAAGTTCCTGCGGTGGTCTCAGTTGTGAGCGTCTGTTTGAAGGAAGGATGGTATGTGGGAGCGACAAGCATATCAGTACATGTGCCGTTTCTTCTTACCGAGATGGCTAGTCGACTTACGGCAGAGGGGGGCCTCGACGGTCGTAGCCTGAGGCGCCCATGGAAAAATCGTCTCGGCCACCATATCGGTCTACAGAGGGATCAATGCGAGCAGACAGAGTGTGCAAGTCAGCGCATATTTGATTACTCGAGTGAGAGCTCGCCATTGCAGCCAGAGACCAAACTCACCAGAACCACCGAACGAGCCGGGATCTCTTCTGTCTCTGTACGAAGGGGGCGATCTCTCTCTGTTGTAGCTTGGGATATAGCTATCACCACCTCTTCCTACTGGAGAAGGCGACCGTCTCCGTTTACCTCTTCGATCGCCTGCATGTCCAGCGCAGAAGCGAGAGCATCAGCGTTTGCTCTCAGAAGGGAGGACAAGTTTAGGAGTGGTGCACACACCCTCGTCTGGCGATCTTCCACGCCTTGAATGACCGTATGCTGGCTCGTCTGCTCCTCCTGCAGGTGGGTAATCATCATGCCTCGGCGAAGGTACACGGGCGTAGGGTTCTCTCCTCCATCCGCTGTCGTCGTTGTTGCCGCCCGTTGCGCTCCTAGGCGGCGAGACAGCGTCGTATGCGGACATGCTGTAAATCTTTTAGCTTGCTTGCTCGCTCTTCCGGATTGCTGCTAGCTGGCGTCGTTGCTGCTCTCTGTAAAAAGCCCGTCAAGCGCAGCGGCGGTCAGAGGGAGAGAAGAGAGAGCGACAAGGCAGACGCAAAGCAGACGCAAGCAAGCAGAGTATAAGCATAGTTCATTGAACGAGCCCTCTGTAGAGGTGTAGAGAACCGAGTGGCCTGAGGTCGGACGCACCAAATTGAAGGACGAGCAGTGCCGCGGAGTGTGTTGGAAGCTATCTACTCTTCTCGTAGCTGCTTGAGGAACAGAAACTGTACAAGGCACGCAGACCAAGAGTACTGTGTACTGTTGCTCTGCTTGTGCGCGTGCTTAGGTCGTCTCTGTCTGCTACTGCTCCGGTCTTGGTGGCTGCTGCTCGTGGGAGAGAAAGAGAAAGAGAGAGAGAGAGAAGCAGCCAGAATTGGCACAGTCCTGGCCACAGCATGAAGGTGATGAGGATGTCGCATTGGCAGGGAGCATTCAGGATTGTACACGATGGTCCACACTGTTACAGCAGTGCGACAAGGTATAGGAGGAGCTCCGTTCTCTGCCTTCTTCTCTGCCGATGATAGTCTGCCCTCTGCATGACCTGGCGAGCGTCACTCGAGGAAGATCTCCCATGGACGACGACGCCCGCCGAAATAAAGTGAGTATGCTCTTTCCTCCACTCTTCCTCCCACTCCATATCATCGCATGCACGTCTCTCTCGCACGCAACATGAAGATCGCAATTACTGGTGCGTACCTCTTTTCGTCTCTTTCTCTTGTTCTTCCATCGTGCCTTGGCCTTTTGAAGACGACTGCAGATCATCCCGACGGCGAGGAGCTTCTCTATTCCACCAGCCAATGCAGAATAACCAAGCAAAACCCTAGTAGTCTCTGTCACCCGCTTCACGACTCGCTCCTGCATTACTATGCAATATATACTTTCTCCTCCTCATCGCCCCACGTTCTGCACGTGATCCAGCTATGACGCTAATACTGATGCTGTCTTGCTTTTCTCTAATTCCCACTTTCTAGGTGCAAGAGGTGAATGAGCTATCCTGGGACATCCAGGTTCCAACTATTGTTAATCCCTATCTGACATTTCCTCGCAGGCACCGTTGGACGAGCAGTCGTAAAGCTTTGCGCGGATGAAGGGCATCAGTGAGTGAAGAGATGTGTTGTGATACTGCGGTAAACTCGTACGAGGCAACTAGCTGATTACCATCCCGCTGTTCAGTACTTTCCAGATCGATAGAACAGACGCAGAGACCGATGGAACACCAAACACTGAAAACAGAACAGCCGATATCGCAAATGATTATGATGCCACTGTCAAAGCTTTCCGAGGTGCAGATGCTGTTATTCACCTAGCGGCTATTCCCAATCCAGTTGATAAAGACGATTGGAAAGTACACAAGTGGGCTTCCTACCTTTTTGGTCTCGTTGTTTTGCAAATACTAATGCTCCATTCTCGTTTCTTTTGCGCCGTAGTAACAACGTCACTTCAGCTTTCAATGCCTTCAGAGCAGCTGCTGAACTCAAGATCAAGAAATTCTGCTATGCTAGCTCGGTCAATGCTATAGGTTTAGTCTACTCGAATCAGTCACTGGATTTCGAGTACTTTCCGTGAGTTGCCTGCGGGGTCCTGTTTTGACAGGGCTGGAACCGGAAACATGCTTACTCTATTGCCCTTTCGTCTTTCGTGATATCTGAAGTATCGACGAGGTGAGCGGCCAACATTTTGTTCAATATATCCTGCAACATTATCTGACGAGGGGTTTCCTGGCACAGGACTACCCTCCCAAGCCCACCGATGCCTACGCCCTGTCGAAGACCGAAGCTGAACTTCAAGCTGAAGCGATAGTCCGCTGGTTCCCATTCATGAGCATTGCTTCTATGCGCATTCATGAAGTAGCACCTCTAAAGCAAGTCCAAGATGAACACAGGGAAGATCCTGAAGGGGCAGCTAGAAATTTGTGGGGTTGGGTCAGTCCGGCGGCTGTTGCTAGAGCATGTTTAGCTTCTGTTGAAGGCGACAAGGTCAAAGGTCACGAAAGTGCGTCTTCTTCTCAGTTTTTGGTTAGGGTACAGACAGGAAATGTAGGCTGATTCTCCTAACATCATGGCTTTAATGATACAGTCTTCAACATAGTCGCACCTACGACAACCCAAAGCACCCCAAGTGAAGAATTAGCAAGGAAGCACTTCCCTAATGCTAAAATTAAGGGACTTAGCGGTAATCAAGGCTTTTGGACTACCGATAAGACGGAGAAGATTCTTGGATGGAAGCATACTGAAACCGAGTAGAGAAAGAATGAGGTATTCGTGGAGCATAGAGATGTGCCACCAGATAAGCGAGTATATCTTAAGACCAGTGTAGCAAGCTACAGAGGCAGGTTGACTACCATAATCCAGTATAGGCCCGCTCTGCGACACTTTAGACCGCTCTGGAATCTCCTATAATCTACTGTTGCCTTGTCCTCCTTGACCAGACCAACACTATGTGCCATGTTACAGGAGGTGAAGAGAGCTGATTCGACTGTGTCGCCAAGTATAGCAGATCTTTTGCCGAACGCTGCTCGATGATCGAGAAATCTGACCGCAGTTATGTCGGCGTGCCGAGGGCAGTCAGCCTTTGCTCTCGCTCACATCCATCTACATCTAAGCAGTGACCTGTCTTGCGCTTCTATCGTATACTCGACACTCTGGCATCTTGCTTGAAGATGCCGCCATTGGCGTGACGCCTCACAAGTGTCAAGACCGCTCCTAAAAACTGGGATCATCGACCACTGCAGGACCGTATCGCCGCAGCTGGTGAGTGAGCATCAAGTCAAGCGAGAGCTTTGCAGACGAATAGCGGGACAACTTATATCTGATATAGCTGCAGTCTATACCCCAATACAGCAACTTCGCATAAACGCTCTTGATAGCATCTGCCCGCAAAAGCTTGAAGCTTCAGATTCGGCAGTGGCAAAACACACCCAAGTTCACGATGGCAACTGTTGCCGATGCGATAGCTGTCGAAGAATCAAAAGAAACCAGGGAAAAGACAGCTCTCCAAGCTACAAACGAACATAGTCATGAAACATCCAACCTTTCTATGCAAAATGTCGAAGAATCAATGCCGGCAGCCGACGACACAAATAGCACAACATCTCCACCGGGAACTCCTACCTTACTACCTTACTCTGCCTTCACCAAGTCGCAACGATGGTCTATCGTTGTTATGGTTTCCTCAGCTGCCTTCTTTTCACCTATTTCGGCCACTGCGTTCCTACCCGCTTTAACGGATATCGCAAACGATCTTGACGTTTCTATAAATGCTATCAATATCACTGTCACCGTATATATGATATTTCAAGGGTTGAGTCCTAGTGTATGGGGAGCGTGAGTTCAGGCACCTGATCCTTGTTACCGATTGACCTATTCGACAAGTCTGACTCCATTGCCCACAGCATGGCAGATGTTTTAGGTCGTCGGCCCCTCTACCTCTTCACTTTCGCCATCTATGTCTGCGCGAACATAGGACTAGCTGTGACCGAAGTGTATTGGCTCTTTCTAGTACTACGATGCGTACAAGCCACCGGATCTGCCAGTATGATCGCGCTATCACAAGGAACAGTGGCTGATATAGCAAGTCCCAGCGAAAGAGGTGGGATGGTGTCTATCGCGAATCTGGGTGCCATGATTGCGCCTGCTATTGGACCTGTCATTGGCAGCTTGCTGGTGAGCAATGTCAAACGATCTTTCCGATTAGCGAGTTCAAGTCTGAGGTTTTTTATATGCAGGGTCAGTATCTCGGTTGGCATTCCATATTTTGGTTCTTGACCATCACAGGAGCGATTATGTGGATCATATTATTCTTCTTCCTGCCTGAAACCTTGCGCAGTATCGTAGGAGATGGCTCGATAGAACCAAAAGGCATCAATAAGCCTTTCTACAATGTCTTAACGCACAAGGTGTATCCTGGGCGTACACATGGGATAGATAAACCACCCAAGCGGGGTTGGAAGGATATAGACTGGCTCGCTCCCGTTAGGATGATATTTTCGGAAAAGGATATTGCTCTTATCCTCCTTTATGGTGCAATACTGTAAGTCCAACCACTCTTTCCTATTCTTGCCTTGAGAGGGCGCTACTAATACCGGCTTTGCATGTTGATATAGTTACAGTCTTACTTTCGGAGTCATAGTCACTCTCGCTTCGGACTTCAAGGACACGTATGGCCTGACGACCTTTCAAGATGGTCTGTGCTACATGGCATACGGCTTTGGGGCTGTATCATCGTCATTCATAGCAAGACTTCTCATGGACAGAGATTTTGCTCTGGTTGCTGAAAAAGCGGCAAAGATAGTTCATGACGATGCCGAACGTACTGTAAGTCGATACTCACTCAGCCTTATCGTTCTGACAGCTTACCGGCACTGACTATCGCCTTTGGTCTCGGTAGATCCCTCGCAATCGTGCAGAAATAAGAGACCTTACATACTTCCCCATTGAGAAAGCCCGTCTTCGTTCTGCTCGTAAGAACGCTCAACATATTATAAGGAGGCGCGTCTAACCAGACCTTCCTTCTGCAGCCGTGACTTCCGCTCTACTAGTCGGGTCAGCATTTGTTTATGGCTGGTGCTTGGAGTACCACGTTCATTTGGCAGTACCGCTCGTCATGTCTTTCTTAGTCGGTTTCTCGGGCTTCATCGTCATCAACTGCGTCAGCACACTTATAGTGTAGGTGGTGATGGACTCTATTTGAGCTGTTCTATTCTGTGCTGATGTATGTTTCCCACAGTGACTGTTTCCCAGACAAGGCTGCATCGGTCACTGCGAGCAATAATCTAGTCAGATGCTGTGCAGGCGCCGCGTTAACTGGTTTCATTCAACCTCTCATCTCAGCTATCAGTGCAGGTGAGTGCTCGTCTCGGTACGGTACATCTTATGGCACTGAATATGTTATATACATTTCTCCAGGTCCAGCATTCACATTGCTTTCAGGCTTCGCTGGTGTATTCAGCGTGGTTGTATTGATATCATTGCGGCGGTATGGTATGCGCTGGCGACAGGAACGAGTGTTTAGAGATAAAACATAGATCAATGAAAGTTTAGAATAGTCCCAATGTATATTATAGTGCAAGCATACCTATAGCATGTCGTTGATGAAAGCGATACTTGAGCGAAGGAAATGCAGAAGGAAAATGCTCAAGTCACGAGAGCAGTTGATGTAATCATGTGACTGAACTTCAGTCCAATGATAACTTCGATGTACTCTCTAGTGACTTGTGGAACTCTTCTGCACTAAGTCAATGAAGCAACATTCTTTAACCAGCTTCAATATTCTCGAGAGGTTATGACCGAGCGCCTTTGTGGCGAATGCTGACTTCTCGTACATGTATGTCGCTACCATTTAAAAAGACTTGGGTAAGGTAGCACTGAAGAGTACAAGCTATAGCACTAAGGTAATGAATGTATCGCGAGTCGGCTGACCTGCCAAATATTGGTCCATCATTTCCCGGCCGATTGCGTCCTTGGAAAACCTTGAAGTTGCAGAATGCTGGAGTCAGAAAAAAGTCACGGGTTCAGATTTCTTATCTTCGTGTCTGACGCTCTTGTCCTTACAACAACACACTCCGCAGTACAGCAATTAACATGGCACCATCCACATCTAGACAACCACTCTGGCTACGTGCTGAGAAGAAGGAGTTCGAGCGCCGCTCAGCGCTCACTCCGACGACCGCCCGCAAGCTCATCGACGCGGGTTTCGACATTACCGTTGAGCGAGACGAGCAGAGGATATTCGACGACGAGGAGTTCGAGAAGTGCGTGTGTCCTCACTCTGTAGCCTGCGCCAGGGCATTGTAGCTGATCCTAGCTTGTCGTCCGCTACCTCACTCTTTCCTACGCGCAGGGTCGGCTGCAAGCTGGTGGACAACTGGACATGGCAAAGTGCTCCTGTTGACACTCCCATCATCGGACTCAAGGAACTCCCAGTAGAGAAGACTCCCATCAGACATACTCAAATCCAGTTCGCACATTGCTACAAACAGCAAGGCGGATGGGCAGAGGTGCTCGATCGCTTCATCCAAGGCAACGGCTTGCTATATGATCTCGAGTTCCTGCAAGACGAGAAGGGAAGACGAGTCGCAGCTTTCGGATTCCACGCTGGATTCGCAGGAGCCGCCGCTGCGTGCCTTGCTCTTCATGCTCAAGTCGTGTCAGACGGCAAGGAACGTCTGGGACCTCTAGAGCCATACCCACATGAGGATGAGCTAGTCAACGAAGTCAAGAGCAAGTTCTCGTCAGTTGAGGAAAAGCTTGGTCGACCTGTCCGCGTCCTCGTCATTGGTGCCCTGGGCCGCTGCGGTCGAGGAGCTGTCACCTTCTTCCAGAAAGCTGGCGTCAAGGACGAGAACATCTTCCAATGGGACATGAGGGAGACTGAAAAAGGTGGACCATTCCAGGAAATCATAGATGGTGAGGCAACCGTTCAAGTCCACTTCGAGCTAACATGCAGTTCTCTGTTCTACCTCCTTTTCACCACATCTGCATAACGCTCTTGCACTCATCACCGTTTCTTCTACCACTTCTTTCGTTCCCTGAATACCTTGGCTGCTGCGCGCGTTTATTTCCATGACATGCCTACATCCTATATGTCTTGTCATGATGCCAACGCCGCTCTGCCTTGTCAACGATATCAATTGGCAATGGTCGACTCTATTACGCTTCCATTTTCGGGAACTCACGGTTCACTCAAATGGCGCTTGATTGCATATGGGAATTTCTGCATTCTTCGCAATGCTACCCACACGGCACGGCTCGGCAACGACTTATACGATTACGGTCATTCATCAAAAATCATGGAAATAAACGCGCTCGGATTTCGCTTTGGCTTATTCTTCGGAAACGGAATTTTGGGGAAATGAACCGATGCTTTGCTTTTCGCTATGCTTTTGTGGTGCTCTGTCATAAATCGTTCTTGCTAATCCAAAGGTGATGTGCTTTCAGTCGATATCTTCGTCAACTGCATATATCTATCCCACAAGATCCCTCATTTCGTTGATAAGGCTAGCATCAAGGCTGCTGGAGCAAAGCGAAACTTAGCCGTCATTGCCGACGTTTCTTGCGACACTACAAACCCAAACAACCCCATTCCTCTCTACGATATCAACACTACCTTTGACAAGCCAACTGTTGATGTTGATACTTCGTAAGCTACGCTGCATTCGCACGCATCCCTTATATCGCTGAAGTAGTGCTTGCTTTCACAGGTCATCAGGAGGCCCAGTCCTTACTGTCGTCTCAATCGATCATTTACCTACGCTTCTCCCTAGAGAAGCTTCAGAAGCCTTCTCAAGCGACCTTCTACCTACTCTTTTACAGCTCCCAGACCGCAAAAATGCACGAGTCTGGAAGGAGGCCGAGGCGCTCTTCAACAAGAAGCGGGATGAGGCTATTGCCGAGCTCAAGAGCCGAGATAGCAGTTACAAGATCAACGGCACCAACGGTACCAATGGTACGAACGGCACTAACGGTCATTAGGTGTTTTGAAGATGGGTCGTAGTGTTCAGATTCTCATCCATGCTCAGTCTAGTCAGATGTATCTTTCCGCTGCACTTCCATTAGATCTCCAGCAAGACATTGCCAATAATGCCAGACAATCGTAATACAACAATAGATGCGAGTCACCATCTTGAACCATACTACGTGAATATTATGATGCTTCTACTTTCCGCTTCTTTGCTAACGAGTCTGCGCCTGTTTCT
Source organism: Cystobasidium ongulense (assembly GCA_022835595.1). Classification (NCBI taxonomy): domain Eukaryota; kingdom Fungi; phylum Basidiomycota; class Cystobasidiomycetes; order Cystobasidiales; family Cystobasidiaceae; genus Cystobasidium; species Cystobasidium ongulense. Next base: position 84,550 of record BQUP01000012.1, on the reverse strand, counting down.
GATGGGATATCCGTCTTGGTCTCTTCGGACACCGCTGCGCTCTCTTTAGCATTAGTCTTTTCAGACTTCGGGCCTTCGGCTTGACTAGCTGTAGAGGCAGTGGAAACAGCGGCTTTGCTTTCGCCTGCCGGAATGCTACTTGAAAGCTTTCGCTTGCCAGTTTTTTCATCGCCGCCAGAGCTTTTACGCTTGATTGCGCCTGCGAGCAGACCTTTTTGGCTTGATTTCTTCTTCGGCGGCGGTAAGGCTTTACTTGCTGATGGAGTCGTACTTGACGGGGTCGCTGTAGCCGGTACTGAGCCTGAAGTTGAAGCTAGAGGAGGGGATAATGCTGCGGTAGGATTGACCGGTAAGGCTGATTTGGTACTGACGGCTCTGTAGCGGTAATATCAGTATATTGAGTGAGTTGAAAACAACATGAACACAGGACATACTCCCGAAACTGCGCAAGCTCCTTGTCAATCTCAGCCTGCCTTTGTGCTTCGGCTGATCGCTTGTCATTTAGCACCGAAGCTATGAAATGAGCCTCATCGTCCTCGAGGGTATGCCTCCATTGATTACCTTAGAAAGGTCAGCTAGGCTTCGAGAGTAAGAAAAGTGCCGCTGGCCTGGCCGGGTCACACTTTGAGTGTAGCTACAGGCTGCAAGACACTGGATTTCGGTAGCTAGCTTACGGATTGAATGCTTCTCTTCGAACTCAGCTTGTTTTGCGTCTTTCTGCTCTTTTAGTTTCTCGTATAGAGTCCGTGGATCATACTTCTCGGCTGGTACTTCTAGAGGTGGTGCTTCCTGGAAAGCGTGACATTAGCATAATCAGGAAAGGCATGTTCGTATAGGTCGTGGCCGAGATACTAGAGCGCACCTGTCCCAACCTTGCGTATGCCTTCTGCCATTCTGTGTACGACCAATGCGTCCAGCAAGTTGTTCAAACATTCAGTCATGTTAGCCTTCGCTGGGATAGAGTGCGGCCAACACGTTGCAGCAGCTTGCCTTCTTTCCGACGTTCCTGCGCTTCCTGTAAAGAGGTCTCTGAGACGAAACGATTGCTGCCACCTTCCATGCTTCCCTTGAAGAACTTCTGCGACCTTTTACGCTGGCGTGGAGAAAGAGTAAGCTGCATTGACACGAAGCCTGGGTGCACAAGTCAATCGAAGCTCGCACGGAGAACCATACCATCTATCGCCGCGACAACAGCAGCAAGCTGCTAGCTGAGCATCCGAAACATTTACAAACATGAAGAAGAAGACAATTGATGCACAAGCTCTGCCCGCTGACTACTCTGGAACGTCGAAACTTTCATGTCTGGTCGATCACCTTACGCCCTGGACACCTGTAGTATCAGCATCCGTACCATTTCCACTAGAAATCTTCTGGCAAGTATGCGAAGCCATGGTCCTGCATCCTGAATGGAACAGGTGCGATATTCTTTTCAATGAATGAGGATCAAGCGACTTACACGGTGCTCTTTTGACTAGTTCTTCCATTATGCGATGCGACATACTAGAAGATCTACCAGATCCAGAAGATATCGTACCTATATTTGAAGGTTATCAATGCACAAGATCTATACGTCGAAAATTAATGCCTCGGAAGCCGTCTGATGGCACTTTATTACAAGATTGTTACTTTTACGAATCTTTCGACTTGAACGATGCATTACTTATAATGCTGCCACAGCTTTCATCACGAGCGGAAGAAGCTGTCCCTTTCTACCATCCCCAAGTTGCTGGTCTTGCCTTCCGATACTTTGACCAAGCGAGATCCCAAGATGATCACGAACTCGGGCCTGGTCTGTTACAGCTAGATCATCTTGCATTAGAAGCGCCAGACATAAGGTTCATCCCACCAGGACAAGCATACTGGCCAGAAGATTCCCGTACATATAGGACCGCACTACAGCTCCTTTCCCTTATAGCACGGCATGGAAAATCCAGGCTCGTCGAGACGAGCTACGTAAAAAGGGTCCATCATGATAGAATAGTACCGAAAGTAATGTTTCAGGATCTATACTCTGTATTAAAGGAGAAGTATGTTTGGATATTGAAAGAGTGGAAAGAAGTCACAGATCCAGCGAAGCATGTTTTCGAGGTAAATCGTTTTCAAACATTGACGCATTGTTAACACGGAAAGAGGTCGCTGATTACAATGCTTCATACTTGCAGGACGTGGCTATCGCTACCTTTCTCATATGCTTGTGGAAAGTGATGTACACTGAGAATGGGGGCTATCCGCCCGGTGGCTTCGTCGATATGGGGTGCGGAAACGGTTTACTGTAAGTGTCAAAATAATTTGCCAGAATTTGCAATGACCATGTTAATGGAGTGGTTTGCCGTACAGGGTATACATACTATACAAGGAGGTATGTCACCGGATAAGTTTAACATAATCTCGAAGTTATTGCTAACCCCTCCTCGCCATAACAGGGATTCGCAGGATACGGTATCGATCTTCGAGCCCGTAAATCCTGGTCATTATGGGGTAAAGAAACGCCACTCCGGACGACGACACTTTCACCTCCCGAAATGTGTCTGCAGTCAGATCCATCAAACCCTCCATTTCCACATGGCTCCTTTCTAATCGGAAACCACGCCGATGAATTGACACCCTGGATTCCATTACTTGCTGCCTTAATTCCCGAAGCAGCATTCTTTAACATGCCGTGCTGCTTGCATACCCTCACGGAACGATTCACTCGAGGAGAATACACTATCGATGAAGAATTGATGGCCTGGTTACCTCCCTTGATCAAAGACGATTTAGACGAATATCGAAGATTATCAGGTGATAACAAAGGTCGTTATGCAGCTTATTTGAATTATATCGCTGAAATAACTTTGAAAGCCGGTTGGAGATTGGAGAGAGAAGCGTTGAGGGTTCCAAGCACGAAAAATTGGGCGTTTGTAGGTCGAAACCGAATCTGGTCTGGAAATTCCGATAAAGAGAAGGAGCAAGAAAGTGAAACTAAGGATTGGATTCGGGATATAGCGAGTAGGAAACTGAAAGACTGGAAACCGCGCTGCGGTGAAGGGAAAGATCATTGATTGAATCGTTTGTCATATAGCAACAACAACAGGCTGGGCATGTGTTACATTATATCTCAAATAAGATCAACTGAAGTAGCATTCAAATTGTAGAAGCGTAGTCTGAAAATAACCGTGGTTTGGTATTCGCGAGATGAAGATCATCATAGCTGGCTGCGCTTCTTGGATGTTCGTTGATAAGGTCGTAACACCCATTCGATGTCGGCCTCGGTCTGTTCGAGTGTGCCTTGTTTGATCTCGTATGCTGTAATTGACAGAGAAAAAAAGGGAAGCAAGGTCAGCATATGATCAGACAACCCAGGAGGTTGGAGAGAAAGCTTAGAATTTGGGGATTGACTCACGTCTCATCTGAAATCTAGGACCAACTTCAGCCAATTCAACTTCTTTATGAGAATTCTTAACGAAAACATGATGTCTAAAGCTAATAAAATCATTATCATTTTGGAATGTCATGACTCTCTTACTTTCTTCCCTCGGTACAGGAAACAAGTATTTGAGTATATTTTGAATTCTTGCACCTAAATTTGAAGAAAATCCTTCGAATATTAAATGTGGATATTGTTCTGATACCGTGCTTGTAGTATGTGAAGTAATATCGTGTCGTAGTACTACGTTGTGTAATGTAAACATTGTTGTTGGTCCGTGTGGAAAGTGCGAAACGACCATTGCGTCTGTTAATGTCCAAACAAAAACATGCAGCGTCAATCTTCTGATACGGAATACATGGCGACAGAGAATTAGCTTACCTGGCTGACCTCTATGCTCATGCAACACTATCAAATCCGTATAGTCATTCGTACGACAAGCTTCCGACATTTCGCGCATGACGGTACTACCACGATTTATCCTTGTAGCGTTCGGGAAGACGAGGCGCATTTCCTGCGTAGAACGAAACGGTATATGAGTTTCAAGATCAGTAAGAGCTCTATCTTCTACCTCTGCGGTCGATGCTTGAACAGCTGCAAGAGCAGTCAGTGGCACTAGCAAAGAAAGACCAACCTTTGCGAACTGAGCCAATCTCGAAGATGGATCTCTTGCAGTTGTGAGTAGGATCTTAGGATCTTTAACACCAGCGCTAGCGTATTCATCGTCCATGTCTACTTCATCGCCTGGGGATGTACAGCGTTCAGCATGGAAATTCTTGATCAAGGTAGATTGTCGAAATGCTCACCGGCAGCTACGACTTCACGCTGTTTGCCCTTTGAGGCTCTCACAATAGCATCTTTAGCTTCTCTTGTCGCTTGTTTGCGATCTACTGTAGCTGCATCTCTTGCCGACTGCTCCTTCTTGTACAGGTATTCTCGTCTTAATCGATTTTGACGGCGTAGCTGCAGTGTCCGTCAATTCAGCTAGGGACTGGGTTGTTGCCTTGGGACGAGTAATTATACTCACCATGATGAATGACTATCAGGCGTGCAACTGGATGCTGTCGTGGTGTGGTCTCAATCGAAGCTCTACGTCGACCTTGCAAGCTGGATTTTGTGCAAAGGTGATCAATCGAGGTCGCTGCAGGATTGTCCAACACCACTCGGTCCTTCAGCTGCCTGCTCGGCTGCTCCAAAACTACTCCATTGCATACACTCTGCTATTCGTGCATATGCTACGTCTTTGCTGCCCGTCTGCGTTGCATGCCGTGTGCTCTCGTGGCGACACTGTATTCTTCCCAAGCTATTCACCGTCGCAGAACAGCAGCGAGAATGCGAAGAGTCATGATAGACCATCGAAGCAGCAGAGCAGGCAACATATAAACCAAAACACACGCGTCAATGAGTGGTACAAGGGCAATACAGCATGATACACGCGTGTATTGCTCATGAGGGCGATGTGGTAAATTGCATGCCTTGGATGTGCGAATGATGTGAAGGTGGGAAGGTGCAGCGGGAACAGGTGGGAAGCTGGAAAGCTTGGCAAATTGCACACACAGAGATGAATGGTGTACACAGGGTGGTCAAATGAAGCCTCTCTCTCTCTTCCTCAGCTTCCTGCTTGCACGCTTCTTGCTCGTCGTCACCGCCACTGCATATATCACGCGCACGTGAATAGAAGAAGCAGATAGGATAGTCAGCAATCACCGTCTTACTGGTCGACAGCCTAGCACATACACACACTCTCTCTACACCTGGCTACTTCATCGTCTCTGTTCCAAACAAAATCTACAGCTCCAGCGGAAATCCTCGATTGTCTGCCGGCCCATCAACTGGTTTCGGTCAGTTGGAAGTTGCCTCAGCAACAATAAATAGGATTAGATAGGTACAATTATAACATAGAAGGAAAGAGCAGGAAAACACATTCATTCAAACACGCTCTTTCATAAATCAACTGCCAAATAGCCTGGTCACGCAAATCAGGCCGCTCTGCTCATCAAACGAACAAGGTGGAAAGTCTAATCGAGGGTACCGCAAGAAACAGCACAGGCATCAAACATGGTCAGCAGCAATACACGCACAGCACGTGCAGTAGCAGCTTTTACTGCTCTGTCACTCCTGTCAAGCTGCACCCTCCTCCCAGCAGTCTCTGCAAAATGCTCGCACGATATCGCCCAGCGCGGACTCGAACAACACAATCGCATCGTCGCAATGAGGGAGAGCATGCCGCTGGAGAAGAGGCAATCACCTCCTCCAATTGACTTGTCACAGCAGCGTGGTATTTTGGGTATGTTGTTCTATCCTTCGTCCTTCTCACGGTTCGGTCACGGTTCGCTTTGCGTCCGAGGGCTGTGGTCGTCGTGCGGCCATATTTATCGACTTCTGACGCTTCGGTCTCTTTTCGGCTATTTGCATCGACACTCTCTTTTGGACACGCGTTAAATTCTGATACAAACAATATACGCTTGAACGCGTGCAGATCCCGTCCAAGAATGCACTCATTACTCGTCAGCCCTCGTCAACAACCTCGTAGCAAGCTATCCACCAGTATGGCAAATAGCCTCAATAGTAGCAGGCGACCAAGAAGCTACAAATGCATACAATGCAATCATCAATGATCCCAATTTTCCTAATTTCCCACCAAAGGGAACCCCAGAAGGTGACTTCTCCGTCGTTAATTATACTGCTGCAGATCCAGATTGTTGGTGGTCTTGGTCGAGATGCGATACTCCGAAACATGCAGACTTACCACCTGACGTAAATACCTGCCCGGAACCTAGTACATGGGGTCTATCGTTAGATGACGGACCGAACTGTGAGTAGATTCCTTTGACTCGCAACTCATCCTTGGTCAGCTTTATTGACAACAAACTTCCCTTTTTTTTTCTTTTCAAATTACTCATCTCACCGATAAACAGGCACCCATAACGTGAGTAGACAATGGCTTATATCTGTACATAGCCCGAGGACGTGCTGACTCCCTTGAATTGTGAATACACAGGCCCTGTACGATTACCTGCGAGAAAATGATTACACAGCTACCATGTATTTCATCGGTTCAAACGTTATAGATTGGCCTTTTCAAGCACAAAGAGGTCTCGCCGATGGTCACGAGGTATGCCTTGCAAGCTGGTCTGTCCAGCTATGTACGACTTACTGACTCTATCGGTGTGCCATTCTTAAATAGATCGGCGTCCATACTTGGTCACATCGATATTCTACTGCTCTCACAAATGAACAGTTCTTCGCCGAATTGTGGTATACACGGAAGATCATAAAGGATGTCATTGGTATCACTCCCACTACTTGGTAAGTCCGAAGTCTGCTATGAGTGATATTACTTGTAGGTGAGCTGACAATTTGTTGTCCTTACAGGCGAGCACCCTACGGAGATGTCGATGATAGAATTCGCTTCATCGCTCATTCATTAGGTTTGACTACTGTACTCTGGGATCATGTAGGTTTCAATTTTTTCCTTTCTCAGCATGCGCCCCCTCCTTGTATCCTGATGCTCTCGTTACTCTAGGATACATTCGACTGGCAAATTGAGAATGCTGGAAATCCAAATGGTTTGCCTACTGCCTCGGTCTTGGCCAATTATGATCAGATCTTCACTCAAGCTCAACAAGGTCAATTCGCTACTCATGGTGCTGTTGTCTTGACGCATGAGATTAATGGTGCTACAATGTGCGTGGTTTGCTTGCGAGAGGCAATGGTATGTCAGCTGACGTTGTCGTATTATACTTTTATACAGGGACCTTGCCATGTCGCAACGTAAGTCCATCCGCCATTCACGCCCCCGCCGTGTCGGATGAACAAGATTCTGACATGAACTCGTCGCTGCTTCAGTCCCGCAAATAGCTGCAAACTTCAAACATGTCGTACCGGTCACTACATGTCAGAATATTTCACACCCGTACATTGAGCAGAGCTATACCTTCCCAACCTTTTCACAATGGTTGAACGGCAATACTAAAATGAGCAACAGCTCATCTATTAGCACAAACATCTCCTCTTCTACGTCAATGTCCAGTACTACCTCGAGTTCATCAAGATCAAGTAGTACGAGTACTATGACGAGACACAGCACCACTAGAGTACCTTCAGGCGCGGTTGGAGCGAACAACGCTGCTGTTACTACAAAACCGAATACGAGCGCTGCTGGTAGAACCAGATCAACAGGTGTCGCAATCGCAACTTTGATGATGATCGCATGTATCATAATATGCTAGGTCAGAGACAGGTTACACTAGGTTAGACGGATATCGCAATTTCTGTGCTTTGTTTACGGACAATTCGGTCGATAGATGGCATCATTGGAAGGGAAGGGGAATGCAGATAGCTTCAACAACTTGATATACTTTCGAACTTTTCTAATCCATTATCCTCTCTATTATTCTAGACTACTTTTTCATAATTATCTATCTTGCTTAGGAGCTTTCATTTTTTCGTAATTTCATGTGGCAACGGACACCTAAATTTCTCATAGCCATCCATTAATGGATATCCATTGCTGTTTTGCAGGTATTTGAATCGATCGGCTTCACTGATTGACGACTCATAAGTCGAAATCACAACTTCAGATTGTGTTGCTACTGGTTTGCGCCAAGTTCTGTGCAATTTGAGCATATTGCCATATCGTTCCCTCTACCTCTTCCGGCCGGACTTGTATGCCACGCGCTTTGAAGCGGTCCAGCATGTCGCCGTTTTTGGTTCTGGTGATATAGTTGGGCATTGATTGTTTCATTTCCTTATTGAGTTCCTGCTGTTCCGGTTCAACGCGTAGGTTCGGCAGCCGCTTGAGCTTAGGGCAGAAGTCGGGCTTCTTGAGACGTTCGCAAAGCAGTACAAGGTAAAATGCCCAAGATTCATCGCCGTCTACAATGACCTCTAGGTTGGAGAGGTTGCGCATTTCATAGCCTGGTATATGTCGATGCAGACCATCCGGAATGGTTGCTGGCCGTGTAAAAGCATTTGTCGACCCAAGTATATGTACCTTGAGAGTTCGGAGATTTGGACTGCTCAAGATGCTGGACTTCTCTTTGAGACCACTAGATTGATCCCAGTACTCGGGCGTACATTGAATGTCGAGATGCTCAAGCTTAGCACTGGGCCGCGATACCAAATCGGTTGAGTGGATGCTATATATACTAACCACATGCCCGAAAATTAGGTGGTTCAAGTTGGGAAAGAGGCTGACAATGTTCGCTGGGAAATTGGAGATGACATCTTTCAGAACCACCTTCGGGCATGGGCACGGTATATCGACAAAGGTGTTAGTGAGCTCGATGAAGAGGGCGCCAAGTGAGAGCTCTTTCAGATGAAATTCGAGTGAAGATACGTCGCATCGGGCCAGTACAAAGTTTTGTTCTGTATTCCTCCGTAGAGTCGAACGCGATTAAGAGAGAGACTCTTGAAGAACGGTTGCAGATCTGGGGAATCCCAGTAGTCGAAATCGACGGAAAGCGAGGTGATGTGAGCCACGTTTGGCTTGCTTTCTCGAAGGCAATCGGGAAGAGACTCTAGATGATCAACACGCCTTTCTCTCCATAGCCAGTATTCTTCGGGAACGGTTAATCTCCACACGGCATCGTCTGGGATCAGGTAGAGCTCGCTCGCCGGCAGGCACAATGTCGTCTTGAAGCCTTGTGCGAGTCGAATCCACTTTCGACAAACGAGTGAAGCCGAGTTGAAGAATGCAGTATACTCGGGTGGAAGGTTCCACCATTCATGAACCGGAATACCTCGACGAATATCACTCGCAACGTGTTGGAAGATCTGGACTATGGTCTCGTCTGGAAGTGCTGGCATCGGCGGTCGCTTGCAGGCATTGGCGAGAGACTCTCCGAGCATGGGTTCGTTGTGCAGCTTGTCGCAGACCGCAGCAGGATTGACGCAAGACATGCTGCAGCTTGTAAGAGTGAACGAAGAAGTATGAAGGCAAGAGCATGCGCTTGTACGCGTGTCCGACAGAGTCGTGCCTGCGAGTTCAATGCGTGCGTTGGGCCACAATACATCTCGCTTCCTTCCAACCCATGGAAGACATCAGAGGATATACATGACACCACAGTCTGCTGAAGGACACTAGGTATGACCAAGCTACCTATCGAGCTGATAGCTCGCATTTTCAAGATCGTTGAAGAAGAGCATGGAGGACCAGCGAGTTCGCTTGGAGGCGACAACTACAAGATCTCCAAGACGTTTGTCTACAATGCTGCTTTAGTGTGCAAGGACTGGTACGGCCTTATGAGAAAGCAAGACACAACCATCTACATCGCAACAGAGGCAGACCTCCAGGTGCTGGTCAAATGTGTTGAGCAGGGTTTCATCTACAATCTCAAGCACCTTCACTTTCGAGCATGCTATCAGCCCGATGAATACCTGAGGAACAATGATAGCCTTTTCTCTAATGACATATTGGTACATCAGCTCCCGCGATTACTGGACCCCGAAATGCACCTGCTCTCCTTGTCAGTACCCTGGCAGTGGCTCGCCTCAAGAGTCATTGACATCGATTGTCTCAAAAAAGTTGTTTCACGCACCCCTTCCGTTACAGTATCGGGACCGAACAATATCGGCTATGATTTCGATTACTTTGACTGGAGCATAATTACCTTCTTCCACTGCAGATCCAGTCTGAAGCACTTGTCGCTAGTTGACCTAGATGTCGTCTTCGACACCGATTCGCGAAATGCCTCCTTGATTTGCACAAGTCTTAGCATCAAAGGACGATGTGCTTACAAATACCGTGTTCCGAGCATTCAATGGGACGTCCTTTTCCCTCGACTCCGCCACCTTTCGATTGAAGATCTCGACCCTCGCACCAGTAGCTTCAGCTGGCTGACCCTAAAAGGCACCTCGGCCAATCTACTAGAATTTGAAGCTAGATCAGGGTGGACTAGGGATCCGTCGTCAGACCCTTTCGAACTTGACGTGCCATCTCGAATCATGAAAAGCGATCTCATGCTTAGTCCAAAGCTTAGGTCTCTCCGACTCATTCGCAAACCAGAGATCGAAAGAGAGATGCCCCTCGGAAGTGAACCTTTTCAACCTCCCTGGTCACGAAATGCTTGCTCTTCAACACTTCTATGCACAAGGCATACACTGCCCAACCTCCATTCAATCAATGCTCACCATATGCGCCAGCTTCGAAGACCCACTGTTTTGCCCAGCGATGGCTAGTCTTCCCGAGATTATGCTTCCATCAGAAGAGTACCTACAATATGAAGGACGTATCTACGGAATTGACTTGACCGCAGAGGAGAAACACCGACTCCTGCTCGGCTTGAACGGTTTACGAGCAAGAGGCATCTCAATCGATCCCAAAAAAGTGGAGAAGACGCTATGGATGTACGCGTTAGAGCCAGTAGTAGGGAACCTCGCTTCAAGTGAGGAACAGTAGGCAGTCTCAATTGGTTGAAGCCCATAGTCAAGTTACCACCTCGGATCTCAAATCTGGATGATTGTGGTCAATGTTCGGGCGCTAGTATGTCGTCAACGCGAAGATGTCCGGACTTCAATTGAAGTTGTGATTAATCATGCTATATTGCTCTATGGACGATATCCTATGTTTTCAGAAGCTTATTTGAGCATAGACTACATCGGTGTACTTGGTATGCTGAAATCTCAATAAGGACGTAAGAGCAGCCAAAGCGATTATATTCTATGCCATATTATTCTATATTACGAGTGTCCTTCGTCTAAACTGGGTTCAAGGTATATATTACAAATCTTGCTATTTGAGGCCTCATGTTATGGGGTACGAGCCCGACCCTGATGGTGATTGAGACTTGGCCGAGGCGGAGCTTGCAGTTGCGCCACCTTTGTATCCTAATCTATGCGCAAGCAGATCCAAGAGATCCCTACTAGCCTGTTCACCAATTCCACCAACTCCATGAATAAGCAATTCCTTCTTTAGATGCTCAGCTGCCTTAAGAGATTCGGAATCTATTTCCGAACATCTACAAGAACAATTTGGACCATGTGGAGCCAAGATAGCAACACCCGCTTTTTCAGGATTGCCAGTGATCGTGTTCTCTAATTCAGCGACTCTAGCTTCCATTAAACCATTTATGAATTCCAATTCTTGGACACGAGTACGAAGCCTAGCTGCTTCATCGAATCCAAAGTTTGGTGGAGGAAGTATTGCCCCACTTGCAGCTACAGTAGCTTCATCCATCATGCCGCGATGAGACATTGCAGTTCTAGCAGCCGAAGAATGTCTACTTGATCCAGTATGACTTGCAGAAAGAGATCTCGAGGATGTAGAACTTGAAAGTGCTTCACTTAAAGATGGTAATGTAGGATGAGGAGAAGCGGAGGCTCTCAAGTCAGAAATAGGTCTGTGCGTGAGAGCGTTCTTAACGATTCCATCATCGAGATCTGAGGTATGTATTGAAGAACGAGGATAACCGCCCACAGCTTGAGCTTGAGCCATTTGAGAAAGATGCGAGAAACGAGGAAGTTCAGAGAAAGTGTTATTGGTGGAGGATAGTTTTGAATTTCGATCTGGAGAACGAGAATGCGAGCGTATTTGAGAAGAAGATCTTGACGAATCTCTCATTCTCAACGCACCGAGTTCATGAGCGACATGATCACCAACTTGATGAGCGAGAGCATCTTCTTCTCCTAGTGCTCCATCTCTCATTTTCCTGGTTGTAGATCTGCCCCTTCTCTCACTCGCAGAAGAAGGATTACCAAAAGTAGCTCCAAAAGGAGGAGATTCAGAAGCAGGATCTCTGAGACCTAAGACTGAAGTTGTATTCCTTAGACTAGGTAAATCATCTAAACCTTCTTGATCTTCTAAAGCCATGTAATCATCCTCATCAACTTCATCAATCGCCATTCCGTCTTCTCTAATTTTCCTAGATTTCGAAAAAGGTACTGCATTTTCCAGTTCCGGATCTGTTACGTTCTTCCCATTGGCGCCCCAGTACCTTTGCCAACTTGCGACAGTACTGCCAGCGTTATTTGAATCATCGCGATCTTCAAGGGAAGAGTGGGAACTAGGAGAACCAAGTCTCTTGTCTGACGCGTTCTTGCCAAGATTCAGAGAAGATGTGAGGTGATTGGGAGAAAGTCTGGGACCGAGTATAGCAGAATTAGGGGCGCTTGAATGAGCATTGACAGAGGCAGCTCTAGAGCTTGATCTATGATTCAGATCATAAGGCCTATAAGCATTATGATGGGCGTTTGCAGGAGATCTACCAGCGGCCGATTCAGCAGAAGCAGAAGTGAGATCTTTGATTGTAGGAGTAGAAGTAGCAGAAAGTGTAGATGATGCCGAATCCATCGTTCCGTTCACATTCTTAGCAGATTGTTGAGATTGCTGATGTTGAGCAGCAGATAATCTTTGCCCAGCAGCAGCAAACAATTGATCTAATCTAGCTTTTTGTTTCTCTCTATCTTCTTCAGTCATATTATCAAAGTTTCTGATTGCACCTGGATATCCCACTCCTGAAGCAGAACTACCAGGAGCAGCATTACTTCTAGTTGTATTATATCGATCTGAGGAAGCAGCACGAGGATGAACGGTTGGAAGTCCAAACAACAGTCTCGTTACACCGATAGGAGGATGTGGATGCATGGTAGGAAGAAGACTGTTATTGGTAGAAGTCGAAGAATAGGGTGGTGAATTATGCCTTGATCCCGCACGAGAAGTAGAAGCAGATCTCGTATCGCCAGTAGGGCCGTTCTTGCCAGTTGGTGTATTAGCAGGAGAAGCGTGTCTACTAGATGAAGAGGTCGCTGACTCTCTATGCGTCGATGACGAAGGTGGTCTCCAACCTGCTAAATGTGCCATTTTCGCAGCTTCACTCTGAGCTGATCCATATGTAGATCCAGCATTCAAATTTGCCAATCTAGGATCTGTTCTCGACACTACAAGCGGTGACCATTCCTTATGCGGCCCGTTCATGGTAGCAGCAGTAGCAGAGCCACTCGTCGAACTGTTGGATTCTTTACTCTTTGCTATTTCCTTTTCTCTATCCAATTTCTCCTTATCAAGCTTTTCACGTTCAGCTTTAGCTTTTTGATATTCTTCACTTATATTCGTATATGGAGACGTGGACGTTGAAGACGCTTGCATTTGTCTTGCTCTGTAAGCAGCTAAGAAGTTTGTATGGGGATGTGGTTGATATGGAGGTAATGGTGGATTTATATTCGCTTGTAATTGAGCTTGCGCTGCCGCTTTCGCCGCCTGTTGTTGAGACTGAGATTGTGATGTAGGAGGATCATGCATTGAAGTACCAGTGGGAGAGACAGTAGCAGAAGAGGGAGCAGAATTAGGTTGACTAGCAGTATTAGCTCTACTAGTATCTACAGAACTTAGATTCGAATGCTGAGCAGGAGATAAATTCGAAGGATGTCCTGCTTTATTTTGACGTTCTCTTTCTGCCATTCCGTTAAAATAACTAGCTATATTCCAAGGTATAGGCTGTGAATGACCTTGCGTACTAGTAGGTGTAGATCTTCCATCTACACTTACTGTTCTCCTCGCCCCTGCTGCTGCATTATTACCGGCACCACTGGCATTAGCCAGTGCAAAAGCAGCAGCTAATTCTCTCGCTCTTCCTGATCTTGCTGCTTCTTTGTCGCTACTACCGTAGGGTGAATTGTGGTGTGAATGAGGAGCAGGATAAAAGTTATAAGGATGGTGCGGATGAGTAGCATTCGCCGGACGACGTGAAGCAGCTGCGTTATAAGCTGCTTGTTGCGCTTGCAGTTGAGCGGGTGTGAGGGGAGTTGAATATGCAGAGGGCCGATTATGTAGGTGATCTAGAGAGGTTCTAGCTTTCTTTTGCGCATGCTCTGCTTCGTTCGTCGTCGAAGACAGCATAGTAGAATCACCACCATCTGTCGAGGCGGCTATAGACTTGTTCCCAGCTAAGAACGAAGCGTCCTCTGCATCATCTCCTTCCATTTCTTCTTCTCTTATAACAGAGGAAGCGGTAGAGGGAGCCACGCTGCCCTGTCTACTGGCTTTATTACCATTTCCAGCGCTGCTCTTCTTTGATTTACTGCCGCCAGCGGTAGAAGTAGTAGGTGTAGAACTTCCAGATGCATTGTTCATAGCTTCCCTCTCTTTTGCACTCTTTCTATCACCTTTAGACCGATTTCGGTGCTTGATGACGTCTGTCTTCAAACTGACTGGACGTGGTGTTCCTTTCATTTTTTGATATAACGAACATGCGTTGCATAGCGTTTGACCTTCGGGTGAGCGACGCCACAGAGATGTAGTCTGGAAGGTGGTTCGGAGTCATCGATAAAGCGGTTTGGGGTGGAGAGTAGGAAGTGTGTCGGAAGATAACGCCATTTGATGCAGTATTATTGTAGATTTGGATAGCGAATAACCAGATGCAAGTTTGGTAATCACGGAAAGATAATGCAATGCATTCAAAAGGCAATCGAAAAGTTGCAAATTGGGTAGGTAAAATTGCATTAAGCGAGGTGGGAGGATAGTGAAGGGCAGAGGTAAAGATAGGATGTCAGTGAGGGCTGTTACGAGGAGTAAATGCGTCCTAGCGCACCTGAGTAGAGCAATTTGCACATATCGGACCTGCATGCTGAGCAGCTGCTTCTTGGGGAGAAGTCTCGGCGGTCCTTGCAGCGGCGTATGGTGCTGGATTTGGCGTATTGGACGATGGAGCGCTGGTGGAGGGTGATTGCTGGCTGCTGAGTGGATGCGGTAATGTCAGTGTGTCATGTAGGATGCGAGTATGCCTGCCTTGCTGCTTCCCATGCCATCCACCACTTGTGCTGCTGCTGCTTGTGAGCTGCCGGCGTCGACCGACCGATAGCGAAGCGATAATGGCCAGCGCGACTGCATGGCAGCAGGCTGGCAGGCCAAACAAGCAAGGCAGAGAAGATGACAACCACTCACGCTGCATCAGTATGCACCATGACAGAGCTGGAAGCCTGCATCAAGGTCGCCGCAGCTGCAGCCGCCTTTCCCTCGGTGTCCTCGTCCATGCCGTCGTCGACAGCAGCAGCAGCCTGCGTGGTCTCTGGCGCCTGCTGCTGGAGCTCGTCGACTTCCTCCTCCTCCTTCGGCTCGAGCTGCATGGTGGTGCACGCCCGTATTTCGCGGTCCTTCCTGCTCTCTTGCTGCTGTATGCGTGTGTGTGGAAGCGAAGAGAGACGTCGTGCTTGCTTGAATGCGATGCGATGCGATTATCGAAGTTTGCCCGCGCACGGCTTTGGAGGGCCGTCGAGTGAGAATGGACGAGGTGGAAGGATGACCGATGGGGCGCAGTCGTGGTAATAATAGAGGATGCAGAATGGAACAAGGACAGCCTTGCGTTGATGCTGTCCAGCTTGCCCTTCTTGTCCACTTGCCGTCCTTCACACGAGGTCCACGGCACGCACTGATCCACGCGATAAGCCAGAATACAGCAGCAACGTTTGGGAATAATCCAAAGAGGGAGAGGTGAGGCTCGAGCAAGACTAGCAATTGCTGCACAGTGAGGTAGGATAGCAAGAGTCTACATAGAGTACAGCTTGTCTCAAGCATTCGGTGATAGGCATCTGGCCATCGCACTTCCCACGATTCGAATTCAACCTTAATCACTGCCTATACCGCACCGTGTGCATCGCTGGCTTCGGCACGCCTTTGCTGCAAGCGGAAGCGCATTCAAGCCACTGCCATCATCAGACATGTCTAAGAAGAGGAATCAACCATGTCTCTACACTTATCGCGGTCCATATTGGTCCTTCTGTCGGCTGCTCCAGCAAGCCAGAAGAGAAGCCCAAACCAACAAAAAGCGGAGCCCTGCTCGAACTATAGCTAATCCGACGTTTCCTGCATACACGGTTTACTATCTACCATCCTGTACAATGACTACATGCATGTCAGCATTCAAAGCCAACCTTCATGATAACCCTTCTGATAGTGGCCACTCATCCTTATCACCTCGCATATCCAAGCCTCGGCTTTGTTCCCTTTTTGCGCTGGGCCAAACTCCGGAAACAAATCCGGAGGCCCGCAGAGTTTTTTGGTTTTTTCGAAAATCTCGTCTGCACTTGAGGGTGGGCTGATTGTAGACTTTGATCGAGGTCTCCGTTGGCAGAGACGACATTTTCGTGACAGCTTGCTTCCTATCTGTCGATCTACACAAGACTTCAAGTATGGCTAATGCATCACAAGGAGATGCTCGGATACTCATATATGATGGTGGAATGGTGAGTTGCTCACCTACATAGCATCCAATTTTAACAAGCAAGTCTCTTGTAAAAGCTCATTTTCCGACACTTCTGGAAATACTAGGGAACGACATTAGAAGATGAATTCAATGCGGATATTTCATCTGCTCTATGGTCTTCTTCGCTACTACAAGATGAAAATAAAGGTCATGATACCTTGAAAGCTTTGCATTCTTATTTTTTGGAGGCTGGTGCTCAGTTGATACAATCGTGCACGTATGGTGGTCTAAATCCATGTTCTGAGAACCTCTCACTCCCATTCTGACTACATCACCCTTTCTCGAATGTATATAGATACCAATGTTCTTTCGAAGGCTTCAAGAAACAAGGCTATTCAGAATCAAAAGGCATCAATTTAATGCATAAAGCAGTTTCATTAGCACACGAAGCTATATCATCTCATGCATCCACTTCATCAATAGCGTCTCATGAAGGAAAGCCGAAAGAAAGAGCAAGTGTAGTACTTGCTCTATCATGTTATGGAGCTATACTCAGTCCCGGTCAAGAATACAGCGGCCATTATCCACCTCCTTACGGTCGTTCTTCTCAGGCTTCTGCATCGTCCATTGATGAGGAACTTTGGATAGGAGAAGCAGAAGACAACTTAGAAGAATGGCATTTGAATCGTTTGAAAGCATTTGCTTCAAATTCTGAAATTTGGAGTAAAATCAAATATATAGCTTTTGAGACTTTGCCTGTTTTATATGAGGGCAGAGCTATCAGAAAAGCAATGACTCGCTTGAAGAGATATCTAAACGAATCAAAAGGCGGTAGAAATAAAAAAGAACAGATCCGACTACCTGAATGGTGGATATCTTTTGTTTTCCCAAATGGTGAATTACCTTCTTCCACCGCAAGTTTAGAATCGGGTGATATCACACCGCGTAATATAGCAATGACTATATTCAAAGAGGATAAATTACTATTAGGTCTAAGCGATACCAATCAGGAAGAAGTACTCCTCGAAACACCAAACGGACTAGGTATAAATTGTACTAAAATGAGATATCTACCTAAGATAGTAAAAGAATATACCTCAGCATTACAAGATTTACCTTTAGAACAAGGCCAAGATAGAGTGTTGGTATTATATCCTGACGGAGGTCTAGTCTATGATCCAAACACTAAAACATGGCATCAAGATGGAAGTGCAGTTTCAGGTGAAGCTTCGTACGAAGGGGGAGATCCAGCCCAGATCTGGGCTTCTCAACTGATGCAAATAGCTCAAGATGCGTCGAAAAGCGGAAGCAAGGGAAAAGCGTGGGATAGCATTATACTGGGCGGTTGTTGTAAAGCTTCCCCGGCATACATTGCAGAGTTGTCGAAGCTAGTCAACGAAGAGGGATCGCGATGATTTGTTTGTGAAACACGTTACACTTTGCGCAGGGAAAAGATGAGAGTCAAAGTGGTGGAAAAGAGGAAAATGTACACCCAATATACTACACTGAGAACGGCTGGACCTTTGTAATAGTAATAAAACGTTCTCGTGTCCTGTAATGGGCGCCTGCCGCCCTCTTCACTTTACGACTCTTTCGAGCCTTCGCGGAGAGGGACGAACAAGGGAAGAACTGTCCTCGAGCTTGACCAGATTGATATTGCCCTCTATACATCGAAAGCGGACTTTTTGGGTCACACTTCCCTGTAACGAGATTGCCACTTTAAAGAGGCGAAGCCGACGAGATATCATACAAAGTGATGAGCCATGAGAAGTACGGAATGCGTCTTTTCTCGTGGTGAAAGGTTCAAGGAGGCCATTGCTAGAAGCAATGACTTCCCAAGTCCCTCTTACTGCTTTGTACTCGTGCGGCTTGTAGGGCTAAATTGCGCATACGGTGAGGGAGATGATCTGGCGATCAGGATGGGGTGGAGGGATGGAATAGAGTATACGTATTACTCGACTTTTGCACTGGAGAAGACTGATAGAGGTTCTGGGTTCATATGTGCTCGTTAGGAAATCTGGCAATTCAGACCCCGTCACAGTATGATTGAACGCTAGACCTTGTAACTTCCGGTGATTCAAAGTATCGTTTTCGCACTTGGCATAGCCTCAATCCAGCAGAATAGGTAATCTCTGAACTAGGGAAGCAGCAGAGATGTATCCTTCTGTTGTGCGCGTCCAAACCCGGTCTGATTGCTCATGCCGGCATGAGTACGACAGGTGTAGTCGGCTCGAAGAGGAATGCAGGGCAGATAGAGGAAGTCTTCATAGATATTTGTGCGTCGATAGGAGTAGATCTAAGACAGTCTACTCGCCTAAACTTGCATTCGGGAAATTCCTTGGGTGAGTCGAACACGGGTCCCCGATTCGAACTCAAGGACAGGCGGTAAGGAAATGCACCACTCTTGAAGAGCCACAAGGGATAGGCATGTGTCATTATGAGGGTTGAGGTATACTTAGATGCGTTCCTGAATTATGAAGGAGATCTCTTCTTGGGTAGCATGCCTTAAGCTTCCGACGGCTGCTGTACGGCTTTCTCAGGCTGGATTCAGGTAAGACGAGGAGACGCTGAGTATGCGATAGACCCTCAATGGGCTTGCATAGCGGTTCGTATAGAGTACTTGTTGCAGCTGAACAACTCATTGTGTTCGACTTTGTCCATTGGGAAACTTTCGGCATCTCCATGCCAGCCTTCTACATGGGTCCAGCAGGCCTGAACAACCCTGATCACACATGAAGTGCGAAGCTCGAGGTTGAAGATCCTCAAGTTAACATGCCAATGTCTCTCAGTATCATAAAATAGATCACCTGCAGGTCGCGGTGCTGCCTTCCCATTCAGTGCTGTTGCTTCATGCTGGGCATGTACAATGGCGATAGATTCACGTGAAGCAGGAAGCGGCAGGATGTGAAGGTGGTGAATCATGCGGACCAAGGCGTCCTCATGTCGATAAGAAGATGGGTGTGTTGACCGATATATCCGCCTAACCCTTCTAGTCGCTTTGCGTTGGCATGGTTTGTAGAGCTGACTGTAAATGAGGTGAGAAAGAGGGGGAAGGACCTGTAATAAGCTTGAGACGAATCCTTTTTGACTGCCATAGTGTTCCAAATGCGATTGAGGACATCTTTACATCGGTATCTGTGCACCGGGAAACTTTTGTCGTCTCCATCCAGAAAATTTGCTTTGAACGCTGGGCCATGTTGACCTGAACGGCTCGAAGTGTAGTATAGGAAGCTAGAGGACTGCGAAGCATTAAACTCATACATCACAAGACCAGCAATGCTGTATGAATGCATCCAGTGCTGCTGTTCTCCGGTCCAGTCTAGCTGCTTCTTGCCGCCGGTGGCGCGAAGGCTAGCTTCGCCCGGAGCAAGACCTCGAGGGAGGATGAGAAAGTGTTCGTAGAGGTTTCAACATCAGTAGGAGCAGATTACGACAGTCTGCCCGTCTAAGGTTGCATTCGGGAAATTTGCGGGTGATACGAACATGGGTCCCCGGTTCGAACTCATGTATGGTTGGCGAGGCACTCTGCAGTGAGCCGTAAGCCGCACGCTTGCGTCGAAATGATGTGTGAGGTATGTTCGGTGCGTGTGTAAGAGGGAGCTGTTTCCTTGGCGGATAGCGTATCTGAATCTTCTGACTGCTTCATGCTTGCTCTTGGACAGCTTTCTCGATAAGGCGACAAGTAAACGATGGCGCCTAAGTGAACGGATATAGAGATTCAGATGATGTGCTGATTGCAGCTAGCCAAATCGTTATGTTCGTGTTTGTTCATTGGGAAACTTTCGGCATCTCTATCCAAGCCTTTTGCATGGTAATTTGGGCAGCTAGATCCAATATCACCAAACGTTTTTTTCTAGCATGTAAGAGTCGTAATAGAGCACACTGACGTCTCGTGAATCAGGTGTAGCGGTCTTTCGTACCTTGCGTTGCCGCTTGCCTGTAGTCTTGTCTCCATTATGCCGGCATTGACATGATGGCTAGCTTTCCTGGAGAAGGAATGGAGCCACCATGAATAGGTACTTGAGCATGTTCTGATGCCAATCGCAGTACATTCATGGCAGTCTGCCTGCCTGAATATGTATTCGGGAAATTGAGTCGTGAGTCCACCGGGGGCACAGGTTCAAGCCGGAACTCTAGGATTTGGAGTATGAACATGAGTTTGCTCGTAGATAGATTGCGCTGCTTTACTGCGAGTATAATCGCCCATTGTTGCTGGATTATTGTTATCGTTGTTTGTCATATGGTCGAAAGGAGAGAGACAGCCCATTGATTTCGGATCCTGCTGCTTGCCTTTCTTCCAGGATATCTGATTAAAGACTCAGTGAAGATCAACAGGCATAAGCAGAGCTTGGTGATAGTTAGAAGCATGAATGGAAGCGAAGAGAGAGCGGCCAAGAGGGTCAAAGTGGACGACAATGACGCTGTAGCAGTCGCATCAACAAGCAGTGCAGCAGCAACAACCAGCTTGAAGCAAGAGCCAGCGACATCAACGAGTGCAGCTACGAATGGCGCTTCTACAAGCACTAGTGCAGTGAAGAAAGAGGAAGACAAGCAATACGACGATGACTATGGCTTGTATGAAGATTATGCTTCCACTGCTGAAGCGGTCCCTCCATCTGGTGATCTATACCTTGATACCGTAAGTAGCTAATGACCAGGCATATTCAACTGAGAAGAGAAACAGCTGATGGACACGTCTATAATCTTTCATATCACACAGATCAATCGTACCGTCCTGGACTTCGATTTCGAACGCCTCTGCTCAGTCTCTCTGTCAAATATAAATATTTATGCTTGCCTCGTTTGCGGCAAGTACTTTCAAGGGAGAGGCAAGAGCTCGCACGCGTACGCTCACTCGATACATGATGACCATCACGTCTTCATCAACCTACAGACGCTGAAGGTGAGCTTTGCTTTTGCGTACTTGGCTTGGAGCATGGCTAGTCGCAGGTCGTGATCCGCCTGCTCTGCCATTGCTGTGCTTTGTGTCTGCGTTAGGTGCAGCTTGCTAACTGCTGCATTCTATGCGCTTTAGGTCTACGTCCTTCCTGACCTTTACGAAGTCAACGATCCTTCATTACAAGACATTCGTTATCTTCTCTCACCTACATTCACACCCAAGCTCCTTCGCGAGCTGGACACCGGAGCGGTGACGGCATATACACTTAACAAGCAGCCTTACAAGCCAGGTTTCGTCGGTTTAAACAACATCAAAGCCAACTCGTACATGAACGTTGTCATTCAAGCCTTGTTACACGTCCAACCTCTTCGCGACTATTTCATCTTCCACTCACAACCACATCCAACAAAACAGAAGCCAACCTCAGCAACAGCAACAGCACCATCGATAAACACAACAGGTGATTTCGATCATGATAATCGCTCTGAATTGGTGAAACGATTTGGAATGCTAGCTAGAAAGCTGTGGAATCCAAAGAACTTCAAAAGTCAAGTATCACCACACGAGTTTCTACAAGAAGTTACAGCAGCAAGTAACAAGAAATTCAAGATTACAGACCAAGGAGATCCTGCAGATTTCTTATCCTGGTTATTGAATGCATTGCACCGGGATTTAGGTGGTACTAGAAAACCTAATTCTAGTATTATTTATTCTATCTTCCAAGGGGAATTGAAGATGCAAGACCAACAGATCCAAGTCAAGACAGATCTAGAGAATGGGGAAGAAAAAACTTCATTCAATCTTAATGCTGAAATCAAGACCGCACAATCACCTTTCCTCTTCTTGGCTATTGACCTACCTCCTATTCGAGTCTTCCAAGAATCTACAGAAAGCAATAACATTATTCCTCAAGTTCCCATATCCGAAGTCCTGGCCAAATTCAACGGGCAAACGACACAGGAGAGCGCAGGAAGGCTGCGGCAGTACAAGCTTACCAAGCTACCTCCCTTCATCATAATGCATATCAAGCGGTTCACATCGAATAACTTCGTCGAGGAGAAGAACCCAACAATCGTCAATTTCCCTTTGAAAGGCGTAGACATGGCAGAATGTGAGCGAACTAACACCGTGTCTGTCATTTTTGAGCTTTTGCGCTGACTATTCTCTCCTTGACCCTGCAGGCATAGATAGTCCAGCAGACGATCCTTCATTCACGACAATGTACAATCTAGTTGCAAATATTACGCACGAATCGACAGCTGGAACAGCGCACGAAGACACAAAGTGGAAAGTGCATGTGCATACACGGCAACCGCCTGGCTCGAATGCAGAGGAGGATTGGTATCAGATTCAGGATCTTATTGTCGAGGAGATCAACAAGCAGATGGTTTTCTTGGGCGAGTCATACATTCAGGTGAGCTTTACAATTCCCGTTCAATAATCCTTCCACCATGTCTGACGATTTGTGTGGTGTACTTCTTTACCTGAACAGATCTGGGAAAGGCAATTGCCTCCAGGCAAGACGCAACATGATATTCACATAGACGCATCGTCAGCCAATCTCAGGCAGAAAACGACAAAAGCATTGACGGCAGCTGCAAATCTCAAGAACCAAGCGGCGGAAGGAACTGTGGTACAGATGCAAGCGCCGCAGAAGGTTGGTACTTTTGCGAAGAATTCGTTCAAACAACGGAGGGATCGAGGTGATAGTGGCATCGATATATAGTTACAATCTGTTGTATTCATGGAGAGCTGGTGAGCAATCACTGTCAATGCCACAAAGTAGACGAAGAATTTGGCGACGTTTGAGGAGCATTCATTCCAGTCTCATCCCACGATGGTGCCTGTACATCTTGCTGTGGAATGTCTTTCATTTTTGCATCTCTTGCAGCCTCATACTCCTGTTGACAAGCGGTTTCCCCAGCTCGCCACGTTAAACCTGACAAATCAAGCTAACTCTACAATCTCTCAATCTATAGAAGTCGACTTGATTCCGGAGACTGACCTGACGAGGAGTCAGTCGACAAGTCACGAAACACCGAAGCTTGCGTAGGCCGTGGAGCGTTTACCCCCTCGGAAGCCGCGGAGCTCCACATTTCCGCTCAGACATGAGCGCCACCGAAAGCGGGGTCCCGGACAGCGCGACCCAAACACCGCTTGCGCTGTCGAGCTTGCCCTGCTCTCTTCATCTTTCTCAACCAGACAGAGCGTACGACACAGCAAGGCTAGACGCGCAGCATGCAAGCTCCACCACCTGTCAATGTTAATGGCGCTACCGCCCAAGCAGTGGACGGACAGCCCCGGCAAGGTCCGTCTCAAGACGATGTTCACGATGAGATCAAAGCTCTCTCACTGGACAACGGAAAGGGTAACTCTGCCAACTCTACTTCGCGAAGGCTAGCACAGACGGCAGGAGGTCTTGACGGCCATACCTTCAAGACGACTGTAGGTAACGCCACCAACGGTACAAGGCCCAAGCGATATATACTGCCGTCCGATGTGGGCGAAGAGGCGTTCCTAGGATTTATCGAGAAGGTCAAAAGTGTTGTTGGCGACGATGGAGTCACCATCAATGCTCATCCTGACCATCAAGCAGATGCCGACTATGAAAACCAGCCCAAATTCTATGTGAGTTGGCGAAACCAGGATATTGCCAAGTATTGATGTGCCTGACCTGCAACTGGTCTACTCATACAGGACTTCTTCGCTATTCAGCCTAAGGAGGAGAACATGGCATCAGCTGTGATCCAACCTCGCTCCGCCGAACAAGTTGCGGATATTGTCAAAGCTGCGAACGAATACAAGATGCCAGTCTCGCCCATTTCTATCGGCCGCAATTTGGGATACGGAGGTGCAGCTCCTCCAATGCGCGGCACTGCAGTCATAGATATGCGAAAGATGGACCGCATACTGGAAGTAAACGAAGACTCGGCTTTCTGCCTCGTCGAGCCGGGGGTTTCATACTTTAATATGTACGAACACTTGCAAAAAATCGGCAGTAACCTATGGATCGACTGCCCGGACATTGGATGGGGCTCGATGATCGGAAATATGACTGAGAGGGGAGCTGGGTATACACCTTGCACGTTTATTCATTCTTGTTCGTAATCTCCATGTTATTTGCTGACGGTCAAGCTTTCCAACAGATGGCGATCACTTCATGATGTAAGGTCACTACCAGCGCGTCTAGACTAGTTCACTGACTGATTAGTTGGTGATGTTGTAGGCATTGCGGTATGGAAGTTGTTCTGCCGACCGGTGACATCGTTCGCACTGGCATGGGCGCTCTTCCAGACAACAATACCTGGCAATTATTCCAGTACGGCTTCGGTCCTTACCACGACGGCATCTTTACGCAGAGCAACTTCGGCATAGTGGTGAGTGCAAGCACACCCATATTTCAGTCCTGCAGTGTATACTCATTCGAGATCATCGTCACAGACAAAGGCTGGCTTTTGGCTCATGCCGAATCCCGGAGGTTACAAGCCTTTCCTTATCACTGTTCCGAGGAAAGCAGACCTCCATGAATTGGTCGAGCGCATCCGACCTCTTCGTATATCTATGGTTATTCAGAACGCGCCCACCATTCGGCACGTCATGCTTGATGCAGCTTGTGTCAAGAGCAAGGCGGATTGGTTGAATGGAGAAGAAGATAGACTGCTTACCGAAGAGGATGAGTTGCGCATTGCAGACGAGCTAGGCGTCGGGTAAGCTTGCTTGAACTGCTCTTAGCTTGTCTATGCTTAAGTATAACTGATGAGTCGTTTGAATGCAGATATTGGGTAAACAGGTCCGATACCTTTATGACTGGGACAAGACTGACGGAGGATTTGAGCAGAACTTCTATGGAGCTCTGTATGGCCCACCTCCTATGCACGATCTGCTCTGGAGCGTCATTTGGGGAAGTCTCAGTCAGATCAAGGGAGCCAAGCACTATTTTGAAGGTGAGTTCAGCCAAATCCAAGGCATAGACCGCGCTGACGGCTTCCATCTGCAGACGACGTACCCGCATCGTCCATCCTGCATTCTCGAGCAAAGACACTGGCTGGCATTCCAAATCTTCTTGAACTGGATTGGATCAGCTATCTCCCGAACGGTGCCCATTGCTTCTTCAGCCCAATCAGCCCAGTCACCGGGAAAGATTCACTCAAGCAATACGACTTCGTAAAAAGGAGGTGAGCTGGACTACCCTAAAATGGAATTTTGCATTCTTGAGCTGAACCATGCTTATCGAGAATTTTAGAGCTACCGAATACGGCTTCGACTTCTTCCTCACTTTTGTTATTGGATTGAAGGAGATGCACAATATCTGCTGCTTAGTGTATAACAAAGAAGATCCCGACCAAGTGAAGCGCATGAACGAGTTGATCCGAGTCTGTATCGACGAAGCGGCCGCTCTTGGCTATGGCGAGTACCGCACGCACATAGGTGATTTTGCCATTTGATTTGCTGCCATACCACCAGGCTGAAAAGGTTTCCGTCCGGTGCAGCGTTTATGGACCAAATTGCGGGTACCTATAAGTGGGGCGACTCGGCAATTGGAAAGTTGAACAACACCATCAAGGATGCACTCGACCCCGTCGGTATTTTGTCACCAGGTAAAATGGGCATTTGGCCAGCGAGGTATCGGAACAAGGGCATCAAGGCAGGCATGTAAACCGAGTAGCATCGGGAGAAAGGTCCGGCTGCGAGGGAAGGTGGAATTCTTAACTGTACACTATGATCACCTTTGTGTTTTCATCACTCGACTGCTATCGAATAGACCTTTCCGTCTGTTTCCTAGACCATATTGCAGCTTCTCTAGCCTTCTGAGCTTCGATCGATATACCACTATTTTGTAGAATCGTCTCTTTGGTCCTCGTAGCTTGTCGGGTAGGCAATCTGGAAGGTGCCTGCGTTCGTGGACGAGCTGCTCTCGACCGACTGCCATTCCTTCCATTTGCCACTTGCCCGTTCGCTCTTGTTTTCAAGTCGCGACTCTGGTCAAAAGATCCTACTTTGGCAATCTTGTCTGGACTTGAAGCGTCTACATGATGTTGTACTTCCGACTCTTCTGTGACCTGCCTGCGCTTTCCGAGAGCCTGCGAGGATGGAGGAACCGCAGGGTTTTCGAGGGGCGCCATGGTGGACTCGTCGCTCAACGGTCCAAGTCCAGTGAATTGTTGCACTGAATGCGTTTTATCGTTGTCTCGAGTAGCTTCTGTGCGCTTCGAGCGAGTCTTTCGGGCATGTGGAGGCACAGGCAGGAATGGGTCATCCGCATGTAAAGTCCTAGCTCTTTTCGTAGCATATTCAGGAGGCACAGGTGGAGGACTACCAACCTCATAGAAAGCCGCCTGAGCTCGATCCATAGCTTCTTGAAAAGCAGGAAGGTCATCTGCTGACCTTTCGGCGGGATGAAAGCGAGGCTGCACAGGGGGATAGACACTTTCGTCGGCTACCAGATGTCCAGGTACGTATGGTGTAGCTATTTGCGAGTACCTTGGCTTGTTGGAGCGTTTTGTCCGTCGAGGTGTCTTTGCTGATCCATTCGCATTCGGAGCACGTAAGAAAGACGTATCTTCAGTGTGTATACCTGCTTCTTCCTCGTTCGTACTCGTAATTCTAGCTCTAGCTGAAGCATAGAGGTTCTTCGTTTGCGTATAAGCTCTTCGGAACGGAGACAGAGCTATTGATGCCAGGAGAAGTATCTGTTTTGTGATGAGCGTAGCGATGTAGCAGGTTACATCGAGTACTTCGTTAATCCAGGCGAAGATCCAGTCTAGCGAGGCTTCGCGAGGTTTAAGGAATGGAACGAGGAAGTGCGAGTAGCCAATATCTCCAGCCTAGAAGACGTTGATTCAGCGGATCCTGTATGATGCAAGACCTGGACATACCGTTTTATGGTAGGTGATGAATGCGACAACTGCCAATGTCCGAAAGCTCGAGTAGAAGGGCAGAAACCATCCTATTGAATAGTCTAGAGCCTTCTCTAGCGGTATAGAAGTCGCCTGTCAGAGTATCAACGTATCAGTACGTCTCAGTCGCGTCTATTGTCAGGATCACCCCATTTGTTTTCCGCACATATATGAGCCACGCACGAAGCATGACTTTCATCGCTCTTTTTCGCTTGTTTGCGGCGTAGGCAGTCTGCCTAGGTGCAGCTTCTCCATTACCCTCAGCTGAATTGTTGGCATTGCGACGCTTTCGAGGCGGAGGCGCTGCTTTCAGGGCTTTGAAGGTCTCGTAAGTGAGAACTGCTTGACTATTGAGAAGGCGGGCAGAAACGTCAGGTCAGTCAGGGAGGGAAGCGACAAGACAAGACTGCAGGCGGACACGCCATACCATAGCAGTTCGAGAGGCAGTATCATGTCATCGTATGCTGCAGATGCATGCTGTTGCTGGTTGTCGTCCGTCCAACTCGCAGACGACTTGTTCGATTGGCTTTTACGAGGTCTCTCTTTCTTCCTGCACCACATCTACACGATACACTCGCTTTCGGACAGTCCATCGTGCATGCTAAGCCAGTGACTAGCCAGCCATGACTCGGCTCGACCAGGTCTATGATGGCCTCAGCAGCCAGATTGGCACCGCGCCAGACCAGCTCAAGGTGCGTCGTGCGAAACGTGTCCACAGGATATGATGCAATGCAATGGGTCCACTCGGTCTCGATGAAAAGCAGCATCTGGCCATCTGAGCTGATTAGAGTAATGCTCCAGGTCATCAGCATGCTGCTGGCATCAATACCTCTCGCTGCCGTCCTGCCGCAGCTTCCGGCAAGCTCGAACCTGACCCACCTCTATTCGATCGTCCTCTCGTACATCTTCCATACTCAGATCCTGCATCTCAACTCTGGATTTCAGCAGCTCGTTGGCCAGAGCATCGGAACATGGCTAGCTGTAAAATACTGTCGCGCTACCAACAAGTCAAAAGCTTGGTTCTGGGCTATCTTTGTCGGAAATATGGCTGTTCTGACGATCAGTCATTTAGCGAGATGGGCCATGAATATACCCTTGGATATTATCGAAATCAGTGGATCTCAAATGGTCCTAGTCATGAAGCTCACTCTCTTCGCATGGAACGCATATGACGGAGGTAGACCGCTGGTCGAGCTGGATAGAATACAAGCCCGTGACCGGTTGGAAGAGATTCCTGGCCTTCTACCATTCTTAGGCTACTGGTGAGTTGCGGATCTCCTCATCTTCAGAGTGTTCAAGCTGACGATTAAATATAGCTTCTTCTTTCCCTCGGTCCTGGCCGGGCCCAACTTTTCCTATCAAGCCTACGCAGCCTACACCGATAGATCTCTCTTTGCTTCGGCTGAAAAAGAAGGTCCCCATAACCTGCCACGCGGACGATGGCGCAAAGCTGGAAAGCGTGTTGCCATAGCTTCATTCTACCTGGCAGTCTATGCTCTATACGGAAACCAATTCAGCTATGCCCGACTCTTGGAACCCACCTTCGCGCGTCAGAGTTTCCTTCACAAGTAAGACTGCTTGCTTTATAACGTTGCTTTCACCGATCTGCGAGCCAAAGCTGACAAGAGACTCTGCTAGTCTCCTATTTGTGCAGATTGCAGGCTTCTTGTGCAGAACGAAGTATTATGCCGTTTGGTGCTTTTGGTGAGCCATAGCAGTCTTCTCCGGAATTGCTTGTATAGCAAAATGCTGAAATCGAAGGTTGTAGCGAGGCAGCCGTCATCGTATCTGGACTAGGATGGGATCCTGAAGTGCAAAAGTATAATCGTGGTCGGAATGTTCAGATACGCCAGATTGAGTAAGTAGATTTCTCTCACAACCTCAGCGAGAATATTGGGGCCTGACCGTACCATCCTTACCAGATTTGCCCAGTCGTACAAGACATTGCTGGATGCTTGGAATTGCGGCACCAACTATTGGCTTAGGGAATGCGTGTATAAACGCCTAGCTAAGAAAGGAAAGAAGCCTGGATTCAAGAGTACGATGGCTACTTTCACAACTAGCGCATTCTGGCATGGTATCAATCCAACATATTATATCAGTACGTCAAATTGACCCACCTTCATTACATTTGTTTAAATGCTGATCTTGCTTGCACAGCCTTCATACTTGCTGGTTTCCTACAGGGTCTCGGGCGCATATTACGAAAGAATGTCCGGCCTTTTGTGCTTCCGCCTGACTATCCGCTGCTAGAGGGATCCCGCAAAACAACAGCGGAACATACCACAATCAAGAAGATCTACGATTTCCTCTGTGTAATTGGAGTACATGCGACTCTCAATTTTGCTATAATACCGTTCATAGTTCTCGATCTACGTCCGTCTATGGAAGTATGGAAAGTACTACATTATTATGGTTTAATCATGACTTTCATACCGTTACTAGCATTTAGATTTGGATTACAAGGCAAATGCAAGGGAGCATTGCAAGCAAGAGCACAGGAAGCAGGTGTTACAGAAGAAGCAGTCACGAAATTAAGATCCCAAGCGAAAAGGCATCATGAAAAAGGTGTTAGTTTCATTCCAGATGCTCCTGGTGCGGTAGAAAAGGAAATTAAACATCAACAGAAACATAGATGAAATGTTTAGATGAAACGTCGGCAGACGAAAAGAAGAACATTGTTTATGACTAGTCATAAGCTACAGAAGTGATACGTAGAAATAAGTATTATGACACGATTGAAGTTTCTTGCGACGGATGAGCGTGAGCACTAAAGAATGGATGACTGTTTAACGAAAACCAAAAAGGGCGCAAAGCCTAAAAGAACAATGGAACTGCAGGCATACAAAGCTTTTTTCAGCATATGGTTTTGAGAGAGCCAAGGATGAAATGTGAAGAGGCCTTACTGAGCATCATGGACGAAATAAGCTTGCGGCATCGTGGGCAATTATTGCGTGTTCGCAAATGCTCCAGAATACAAGGGGCGCAAAAGACATGTCTGTTTCAGGAAACCAATGAATCAGCAACTCAGCGAACATACAGTAATATTAGGAGATGGTATCAGCTCACCCGCAGAAAGTGGCAGTAACGTCCACAACGTCCGTCAAAGGAGTAATACAAATCGGGCACATTGGTATGTTCTCCAAATCTGCATCATCGTCCATCGGAATAGCTTGTTTTGCCGCTTTCCGCGTCAGGGGAGGAGGAACCTCCATACGCTCATTGTGATAATTCGAGGCTAATTGGGCAGCTTGATAATCTTGATAATTAAACAAAGCGCTTTCAGAACCCATTGAAAAATTGCCTGCGCGACAATGATTAGAGTGTTGATAGTGCTAGAAGAGAAGGACATGGTGAGTAAGAAGCTATGATTG
Organism: Cystobasidium ongulense; assembly: GCA_022835595.1. Lineage (NCBI taxonomy): Eukaryota > Fungi > Basidiomycota > Cystobasidiomycetes > Cystobasidiales > Cystobasidiaceae > Cystobasidium > Cystobasidium ongulense. The sequence continues at coordinate 53,834 of BQUP01000012.1, read as the reverse complement.
AAAACTATACGATCAGAAGAGTAACCCACGTTCTGAAGGGCTTCAAAATTCTCATGCTCTACAGAGCAGGTTCGACAATAGTAGGGATGTTCGCGGACAGAAGCAGACTTATGCCTTTGCAAAGCGGTAACATTGGTATAGACCTGCTTGCATGGCTTGCAAGGGTAATTTGGGTGCTGACGAGGAGCAGAACGGTTTGAACGACGAGATGCAGTAGATCTGCTGTCGAAGCCAGCTTGTATGTTGTGTCTAGTGGCTGAACTTTCGGGCGAGGCCACGCGGACTAAAGGTGGTGGACCATCTTGGTCATCGTTGTTGTCCCTCAGGTGACGCGAGTTGGAACGCGAGCGATGTTCTAAGTGCGTCTGAGACATCTCATAATGTCTTTTGAAGTCGCGGAAATTGGTTAACCACTTGGCACATGTCAAGCAGCGTATTCCACCGTTGTCTGACGTTTCGTAGATATCGCGTGGGATACCAGAGTTTAGCATCTCCTCCCATGGAAGTGAGACCCTTGAACGTCGAGAGCTTGATGCTCTTGAAGAGCTTCGAGATGGTACAGGTTCTAAAAGGGAGGGAATGTCACGTGAAGATGACGGATTGCTAGATGTTACGCGAGGTTGTGGCATATGCCTCGTGCTCTCTGACAAAATAAGCCTTCCTATGCTATCCGGAGACATGTTTTCGCATTCTTTTCCCAGCTCTGACGGAGGTACACTCGTTTCTTCCGATGTAAAATAGGCGGACTCATCTTCCGAGTCGTCGATACCTGGGTGGGAATCTTTGATGTAGACTGAAGCTTCTGGTAGGGCAGGAGCAGTAGTAGCAATTAAGAGGTCTTCGGTAGAGCTATCCGCTTCTGACTGCTCGTCAGAGGCCTCAGGTGATGAGTGACCCAGGTCGGATAACAGAGTCATTGGAGTATGTCGCTTCCAGCCTTTGCGTTTGTTTGCCTGAGACTGAGCTTTATGAGGGGTCTGTAGCATCGCGTTGTTGTGTCTGGCGACTGCCGCCGAAGCAGTCCGTCCTTCAGGAAGGATGCTATTGCCGCGTGAGGTGTGTACCATGTTTTGGTAGTGTGGCGTCGACACATGAGGAGGTTGCCATCGTCCATTGCCGTGAGGCTGCGAAGGTACTGTGTTGTCAAATAGGAAGATTGGTGTTTAGCCTCTGTCAAGCACAGTTAACAGTCCATTGCTGCATACAGGCGTTGTGGACTTCGCGTACATGCTCCGGATGTCTGGGCGAGTCGAATAGGTGCTGCAGAATACGAGGAGGGAAGCAGTGCGTCAGATATACACCAACCTACCTGTATACTTGCGTCTAACATACGTGCTGCAGGCCAGCCTCGCTGAAGAATGTCTTCTTGCATGGCAGGCAGCATGGTGAGGACGACGAGCCAGCAACGGCGCTGCTCTTGACCCTTGACGTATTGCTACTTCTCACATCACGCAGATTTGGCATATCAGCGGACATGTTCACGACATAGAGATCGATGTTCTTCGCAGCTCGGCTGCTTCGCTTCTGGTTGCGCTGAAGACGAGCCTTGTGTCCTCGCTTCATGGCGAGCAAGATAACGCTGATCGGGCCGATACTTGGATTCAGATGCTAGAAGGGTATGCAAGGAAGAGAAGCAATAGAGCAGAGAGGCATAGACTTATAAAGATCTCCCATAAAGTAACTCGTCCGTTTCACAGACGTTCAACAACTGCCCCGCACGTCAGACGCTCGACGCCACGACAAAGCTCACTATCTGCTGTTGCATATACGTATGCCTATTGTCAGAATGAATCAGTAGTCGAGCTATGAACCAAGTCCGACCTAAGCAATGTACTCAGACTGAGAAAAAAGGTGTTGTCGGTGTGCCTGAACATTCTGCATACGCCTAACACGAAACAACATCATTGCTGCTAGCCTCGGATGTACATAGGATTACGCGTTTACAGTTCCAATCATAGTCCACTGGAGGCCAGCGTAGACCAATGCAAGCTCAACTGATCTGATGCTCGTGCTTTGAGGGCCGACTCCACAGCCAGCGAGAAGGCATCACTGGAGTCAGCTGACATGTCTCCTACTCTCAACCACCAGGCAGTTTCCAGCGCTTTGATAGCAGATCTCTCCTCCTCCAATTTCGTCCATGGACCGGGTATAGAACCTTTCTTCGGGTGCTGTGTCATGAAGTATGGCGCCAGATAAGCGGCTACCTTTTCCATTGTAGGTGTCGAGATTGTGCCAACTACGAGAGCATGCTGTATATATAGTAGAATGTACCTCGAGAAGTCCTCGTCTTTCGTGCTGAGCTCCCATAGATACCGTGGAAGCGCAAGTAGGAACTCGTTGTATAGTTGGTTTGATTTCAGGCGCTGTATCCTTTGCCCGCAAGGGAGTAGCTTGACCGCTGAGCAAAGATCTGGCAGCTGTAGATGAGACGTCAGATGCAGGCTCGCCTGTCGATATTGTGGCGAAATACTCACCATCAACAAGCGCATTATGAACTTGAAAGCCAACTTCCTGACCCCCGATGTTGGTGCAAGGGCCAAGAAATGATGTACAAGCGTCTCCAAGATGTTATTCTCCTCCTTACTATTCTCAGACGCTCCAAGTAGCGACCAAATGGTAGGAAGCAGTTGCGAATACATGTGTGGAGTGACTGTTGTAGAAGAAGAGAGGATGGAAGACGATTTGGCGCTAGACAGCAGGCTTTCAACATAATTTGACATTGAAGCTTTTGCAGAATCGACCTTGCTTCTTGATTTGCGTACTTTCCCACCCGCTTGCTGCTGGTTATTCTGATGTTGCGATCCCAGTCCAACCAGAGCGACAAGTTCGCAAAACGTAATATTCAGGCTTTGAAGTTTCGATGAATCGGCACTTGACCGCTTCAGTAGTTCGTCGTTGCCGAAAGGGAAGTAAATTGCCATATGCGCAACCAGCTTTTCCAAGCCTGATATAATCTCAGCATGCTGGCTGCTGCCCATCACGTGCATATTGCGAAGTAGTACGGAGCGCCAAAGATCTCGTGCAATCTCTGCTACTGCAATGATTGTATTCGTAGCTGCCTCGAGAGCTGTCGAAGTTGAGGGTGCGGCAGACGCTTCAGGCGAGAAAGCCGTCGGGCCAGAATCTAGAAAGGCGGATATTAAAATGGGAAGTAGAGTCTTTAAGAGTTGTTCAGGGGTTGAAGGTAGATCTTGAGGGTTGCTGCTGTCTATTCCAATAGAGGTGATATCGGCAAAAATATCGGAAATATAAGAGAGGGCTAAGTGTCTCTCTTGCTGCAGAAGGCTGTTTGATGCGATCAGGCAGCTCTGGTCATTTGAAGTATCTATGCTGCTAAATCTGGCCCCAGAAGTGGATGCAATTTGCTCGACAAATGACTGATAGGCTCGTTGCGTAGGGAAGACCGGAGCCATGAACCAGGCAGGTATGTCTGGTAATGCACGATCTTGTTGAGTGGATGCCGCTGTAGGCCCTTCGGGTGCTGTAGAAAGACGAAGAAAACTGGCAAGCGAAGCAAGTACTAAAGCTTTCGCCTGCGCAGAAGAAAGCTGTTTAGTGATAACCACTGAAAAGACGTCCTAGTTGAAAGGGACGTACAGTGGGGGACATGTCCGTTCGAAGGCCATTCGTCGTGATGCCGCTGCGTATATGGAGAAGGGATAGGTAACATTCCAAGACTTTGGTAGGAAGATCATCTTCATTGTTCGCCTGTCTTAATGCATTTGTCTCGCCCGACCACGACAAAGCAATGCTTTCTGGAAAAGTATCTAGCATGATGTTGAGTGCGCGGACTGCATCCATGCGAATTTCGGGAAAGATGTGAGACATTGCAGAAGTAGAGAAGAAGAGGAGAACGGAATGATGTGGTTGAAGAACAATCTGTAGTGAAGTGTTCAGCCCATTTGTTGCAACTGAGGAAACACGCGGTGATGACCCCTTACAGCAGGCAGGCCGGGCAAATACCATGCTAGAAAGACTAGAAGAGCCTTCCTGACCGACTGCTCCTCATCGCCAATCATGCGGGCCAGTAGAGGTACGAGGCTGCCCACAGAGCTTTCCGCAAGCCAAGGGTGAGCTGTCAGTAGCTCACGAAGTCCAGAAAGAGCATCTGAGGAGCGAAGAGCCGAAAAGAGACTCAGCCCTGAGGCTCATTTGCTGCTTAGATACTTGCCGGCGTAACTCACCTTTCCTTGTGCCAGCGCTGTAATGCTTGAGGTGCGTTTGTAGATCTTCCAAAGTGAGATTTCGTTTTGTAGTAGGTACGCCAGCATTGTCTCGAGTGATAGATTGCTGCGTGAGAGCGATACCTGAGGGAAGTATGTTAGCAGATTAGGCAGCTTGATAGCCAAAGTCGCTTTGCGCCTACTTCTACTCGAGAATGAAGTGTCGGTGGCATTTGCAGACTTCAATTTGCCTTTGCCGAGCTTGAAGTTTGCTTTCTAGAAATAGCAAGTGAGAACAAACGCAATCCAGGCTCAGTCAAAGAACCCGCAGCATATAGACATAGCCATTCTCACGGCAAAGTCCTTGGCCTTCTCTTTCTTCTTCTTTGACGCCGTCATCCTGCTTATATCCTGCTTGCCTCTGTTCGATCACCTCTATAGATTTGCAAGATATCTTGAAGATGAGCAAACGGTGACAGCAGCAGCAGCAAGGCCAGCAAGAACGCTACAGAGCGCTGTCAGAGAACGGTCTCGACGGTCTTGAGAAGCTGCGAGGCCGGGTTTGTGGTGTTGGCCAAGATGGACAAAGGCAAGGCGCGTTCGCCAGCAGGATCAGAGGCCATGATGAGTAGTCGCAGCAATAGCAACGATGGAGGGCGCACGTCTAGCGAAGCAAGCCTAGGCGACCTAGAGGCTACCGAGTCGATGTCGTTCTCCAAGAGACCCGCGCAGCATCCCCGTGCAATGTCTTTCAGCAGCCTTCAATTCGCGGCAATGCCTATCGCACTATCTGTCCAAAGAGTGGATCCTGTGGAAGCACAGCGGGAGATCAAGCATCTGAGTCTGCTTGGCGCTGTAGCCCTCACTGTGGGCTCGCAAGTCGGTGGAGGAATATTCAGCGCACCTGTATGCACAATTAAAACGCGTGCTGTGGCGCCCGTTAGGTACTGAGACTGTTGCTTTCCGTCTCAAATGCTAGGGCATAGTCACGGCACACTGTGGAAGCGTTGGAGCTTCACTGCTCGTATGGCTCGGCTCAGGCTTGCTAGCGTGGACCGGCGCGTCATCCTTTGCCGAATTGGTATGTCTAATCCTGCAGTTGTACGGGTTCACACTGACGATGTTATTCTCACACTAGGGCGCTGCAATACCTCTCAATGGAGGCTCTCAAGCTTATCTTTTATATTCGTACGGTCCAGTGGCTTCATACTTGTACTGCTGGATGACGTTAGGCATCCTCAATCCAAGCTCTGCCGCTATCATCGCCATTGTCTTTGGCGAATACATTTGTCGGATCATCTACCATACCGCTTTCGATATTTCCAGCGAAGAAAGTGCTCAAGCTATCCCACGCGTTATGGTCAAGCTTATAGCTATGCTCGCAGTCGCGCTTATCTCCTTGATGCATGCCGTCTCCCTGAAAGTCGGCACGCGCTCCCAAATAGCCTTGACAATTGCGAAGATGGCAGCTCTCTTCGCGGTTGCCATTATGGGTATAGTCACACTTGGACTGGGCAAACAAAGCTCTAGTCTCACGGACAACATATTCGAAGGATCCTCTCATTCACCAGGCAGGTATGCTTTGGCTTTATATAGCGGTCTCTGGGCCTTTTCAGGATGGGCAGAGGCGTGCGTCGTAGCTGGTGAAATGCACGAAGTCGAACGAGACTTGCCGAAAGCAATCCATATATCAATGGGAATCACGACTCTATTATACCTGATGGCCAACACAGGTATGAAGCAATTCTCAGGTTTAAAGAAGGTCTATAACCTGATGAAGCCATATTTTACCCATATTTAATCTTATTTACAGCATACTTCGTCGTCTTGCCGAAAACCTTGGTAGCACACTCCAATACCGTCGGACTTGACTTCGGAAAAGAAATCTTCGGCCCTGTTGGAGGTGTTGTGTTTGCTTTGATTGTTGCAGTCTCCTGCTTTGGCGCTCTGAATGGGTACGTGTCATTGTCATTTACAACCCTTTCTAGCGTCGCTGATGAGGTTTTGCTTTTCTAGATCGCTCTTCACTTCAGCTCGTCTTGTCTCGGTGTCAGCCAAAGAAGGCTATATACCAGAAATGTTCGCTCGCTTGCATCTCACTCGTAAAACACCCGCGCGAGCTCTTGCTCTTCAAGCTGTTGTCTCCTTCTTGTGAGTTGTCTACCGCAATGCGCAGTTCTCGGAACTGATGCCAATGTAATGTTGTATCTCAGCTATATTGCAGTTGGCGACTTTGCATCTCTCATCAACTTCGCTAGTATAGCGGCTTGGCTTTTCTACTTCTTGACTGTCCTCGGTCTGATTATACTCCGACAACGGGAGCCTAATCTGCACAGGTAAGCAGCGAAATCCCTTTCCAAGTGTTCCACCTTAAGCTGATCTTTCTTCTCTACTTTTCAGGCCGTACAAAACCTGGCTCATCACGCCCGTAATTTTCTGTTGTGTCGCACTCTTTCTTCTCTTCATGCCGGTACTATCGGCCCCACTCGCTGCTCTCGCAGCCTTTGGCTACATTGCAGCTGGATATCCCGTTTATCTATTCACCCAAGTGCATCCACAGCGGCGGACGATAGTTGGTACGGCAGATTACGAAGCTATGACATGGAACGAATCCATGGCTACAAAGATGCATCGTGCTGTCGACGCTGTCCTTTCTTTGTTCCAGCGACATAAAGAGAGGAGTACAGCCCAGGGGACGGCTTACGAAGCTGTGGAGGTGGAAGATCAGGATGCCGATGTAGATCATCGCCAAGATAGTACTGGGGATATGCCTATGAGAGAAATCAGTAGACAGTGAATTACCCAAAGTATATAGAGCATTCATATGTAGTCGTGCAATTTAATTGTATAGCAGCAATTCGCTTGAAGCCATACACAAGAGAACCTGAACACTGGTATTACCACGATACGTGTAGGTATCGATATCTATCATTGATCCTGCACCAACACTTTGCGATTGCCTCCATACCAAATGCTAAAACACTGCTTCAATGCCTTTGAATGAAAATTACAACGTATGCTACACGTCCGCTACATTGTACATGCTAGTCTGCCTTTGAGCCTTTCGCCAAGGGTAGTTCCGACCTATATATATGGGTTTGATCACGTTCATGTGTACTCGATTCATCTTCATTCTGATCGTTCTGTCGTGAAGTTGAGCCATCATCTGAAAGCCAGTCCCATTCATTCGGTTCACTTTCTTTCCTCTGATCGCCACTAAAATCACTAACTGACGAGTCTTGCGATGCTCGTCTCGAATGTGATGGTACTATCCGCAAAGGTATTGCGCTAGAATTGTTTGCATCATTTGAAGGTGAGTCGGCGGAACTCGCAGCACGTGCTTTGCTACCGGGTCTCGGCGTCGTACTGTAGTCGTCGTCTTCCTGTTCCGCGTCAAAGCTCGACCACCCTTGTTTATCGTCTGCAGGCAGTTCTGATGAAGCTGACCCGTGGCTTTGCATTTTGCTATTCTGGCCAAGACTACCCGAAGGCTCGTAGTAATCAGGGAGAGGTGTGGCATCCTTTGCTCCAGGATCTAACTCGTCATGCGTCGTATCATGGAGTAAAAAAGCCCTCCCCTCTTCCTCGTCCCGACCATGTCGATCTTCGCTCGTCCGCCTACTGAATGTAGATGCCGGGCCTTGTCCTTCTACCGCAGTGACTTCCGAGAAAGGCGTGCTAGATTTGAGGATAGTATCGATGAGCAGGAACTGGATAGCATTCATCGCCAGTGGAAAGATCATGAGCACGAAAACAACCTTTGTATCTTCGCCTAGCCAGCTGAGCATCCAATCTCCAACAGCGAGAACTGCTGGTATCCAGAAGAAGCCGAGGATAGCTAGCTTCATGACCACCAATGAGGCGAGGTACACCATGAGTTGCTTTCCCCACCATGAGAACTGGAAGCGTGCTTCTTGTGTAGGCTGGGAAGCTGGGATGCTCGAGGCTGGTTTGCCCCCTTCTTCAAGACTATCTATGCTGGGTCTACCCTCAGCTTGACCCGCTGAATGCACAACATCACGGTCCAATGCTTCTTCGGTTGACGCATCCGTATGCACCTGCTTTTCGTAATATTGACCACTCCGAATGCCTTTGAGGTGCATACGCTGGATAAGCACATGGGAGAATATGCGAAGTGTAGAATAGATGATGAGGACGCCAAGCGTACAATCCACGAAAATTGAGAGGAAGTAGGCGGTACATGCATCACCTCGAGAAGCATGTGAGAAGAGAGTTGAAAAGACTACGTTGGTGAACTGCAATGACAGAAGACGTGGCAACCTGATTAGCGGCGGAGTAGCACTCGCAAGTAGCAAGTATAGCCCGCTCACATGCAAAAAGGCTTGTCCTATGACCTGCTTGCCAACATCTGCAAGCCATACAGGCCACGGCCGACGGGGGTTCTCCCTTGAGCGTTTGATTATGAGAGATCCAAGGACAAGTACCGCCATGATGGCCTGCACTAGAAGACCCGTTTGACCGAGGAGCGCACAGCTGTCCTTGTCGACTGATAACGTGAGATGGACGGCATCAGTCTCGATGTCGCTGTTGAAGCAGTAGTAGTTGCTATGGTTCACCTGGTGGTATCGCCGAGCTGGGCGGCTCCTGAGGAAAGGCGTCCATGCTGCCTCCGCAAGCTGCAAGCTGCACGCAGGTACGCGGTAGAAATCCTGGTCGGAAGTCAGTAATGAACACGGCGGTTGGAGCTGAAGGGCGAAAGAGCTAACTTGGAGCTCAAAGTGCAGTCAGTGCTCGATCATCGCATTTACATGACACGAAAGCGTAGAGAAAGCTTCGCCTTTCCCCATCTTATCTCAACATACACACCCCTCCAAGGTATACTCAATCAACGATGAGTTGGCTCAGAGGTGGAACAAATCCTCCAGCTTCCGGTCCGCCGAGTGCGCGTCCAGGACAATCAGCGACACCTGCACCCTCCGCAGGGCGAAGCGGCTACTCTTCAGTACCTCAGTATGGCTCCAGCAACACTTCACTTCCTCCCTATGGTGGTACACAGCAGCAGCCAGCTCCTGCGCTCCCGTCGCGCGGTCAGCGGCAGCCACCTCAGTACACTACACCTGGTGCAATGCCCGGACAAGCCGAAGCTAGAGGCGGTCGTGGTGGTCAATTTGAGGTCGTACCTACTCCGGTCGACGCTCTCGTTCCTCGTAATGTAAGGCCTTTCTCCAGCAAGCCGTCACGAACAGGCCGAGTCTCTCCTTGTTGCGTGGCGGGCGGTTAGTGACGCGCTCGAAACGATAACGATACTGACAAGACCCTATTTTACAATCCTGCGTATACCACACGCAGCGCCTCATTGTTTCTGAAAGAGACTTTCCACCTGGAAGGTCAGGGCAATACGTTCACTTGCGCACATCTCGAGGGGACTTCCCTTGGTCTATCGAAGCGCACCCACAGGTCAACCCGGGAACAGTCGCACTGGGCAAAGATCATCGCATATGGTGCTCTTTGCGCAATTCAGGAGATTTTGTAACGATAGACCCGCTGGACGTCAACGCCGAGACTGGTGGCAAGAGCTATCTACAGACGCTCACTCTGGAAGTAAGCCAAGCCTCACCAAAACCGCATTACCTAGTCATGACTGACCGCTGTTCCGAACACCTACACCCAGATTGGCTTCTACTTTGCCGAGAAGACGGGTCTGGATACACCTTTTGAAGCAGAAGCTATCGAAACATACCTGAAGGAGGTTAGTGTAGTGTAGTATCATCGCATTGGCCTTATTTGCTGACAAGCTTCCTTTGGTATTTGGTAGACACTCGATGGCAATCTAATGTGCATTGATCAACCAGTCATCTTCAGCTTCAACGGCAAAATGATAAGAGGAGCAGTTCGAAGTCTTTCCAATGTCGACCTATCTCACAGCTCAAAGCCAGGCTCGAAATCCGACGGCTCGAATAAGATTCCCACCCATTTCGGTATCTTGATGACTGGGACAGAAATTACGTTCACCAAGGCAGAAGGCTCGCCAATAAACTTGAAGGCAAGCAGGAAACGAGCGGCAGCAAACGCAATCGTCAAGCCAGACTTTAATTTCAGTGATATGGGAATCGGTGGTCTGGATGAGGAATTCCAAATCATGTTCAGACGAGCCTTTGCTTCGCGTATCTTCCCGCCTGGTCTTGTCGAACAGCTAGGTATTAATCATGTCAAGGGTATCCTTCTCTATGGCCCACCGGGAACAGGAAAGACCCTGATGGCCAGACAGATTGGTAAAATGCTTAATGCAAGAGAACCAAAGATTGTCAATGGTCCAGAAGTGCTCAACAAATTCGTTGGTCAGAGTGAGGAGAATATTCGAAAACTCTTTGCGGATGCAGAAAAGGAGGTAAGCGAAAATTACCGGCCTTACTGTGGATAAGCGACTGACACGACTGTTGGGTTATAGTACAAGGCGAAAGGTGATGAATCAGGCCTACACATCATCATCTTCGACGAGCTCGACGCTATTTGCAAGCAACGTGGAGCAACTTCGAGCTCCTCGGGAGTTGGCGATACAGTTGTCAATCAGCTGCTATCGAAGGTGCGTACCGCATGACTACCTCTGACGCGGCGAAGTTTTGCTTACACGGTAGACATGCACAGATGGACGGTGTGGATCAGCTAAATAACATCCTAATCATCGGTATGACCAATCGAAAAGATCTCATCGATGAAGCACTCCTTCGTGCAGGTCGTCTCGAAGTACACGTCGAGATATCACTACCAGACGAGGCAGGTCGATTGCAGATTTTGGGAATTCACACAACCTCAATGCGACAGGGTGGTCTCATGGATAACGATGTCGATCTACAAGAGCTAGCTGCACAAACTAAGAACTTCTCCGGTGCTGAGATAAGAGGTCTCGTAAACAGCGCTTCGAGTTTCGCTTTCACTAGACATGTGAAAGTCGGCACCAGCGCTGGCATTGCGGACGATGTTAATCAGCTTAAAGTCAATCGGACTGATTTCCAACATGCTCTGGAGGAGGTCAAGCCTCTCTTCGGTGTTTCTGAAGAAGAACTGTCGCAAGTGGTGCAGAACGGCATTATGCGCTTCTCGCCGACCATCAATGTAAGTTATTTTGGCCGTCTTCCCATGTGGATCTGGATAGATACTGATGTCAACATACTACAGGAAATTCTCGACGAAGGCGAACTGCTCGTTCGACAAGTCAAGGAATCAGAGTATTCCCATCTCGTCAGCGTTCTCATGCACGGCATTCCAGGAAGCGGAAAGACAGCACTTGCAGCTACTATCGCGCAAAGGTCATCGTTCCCATTCATCAAACTCATTTCCCCTGCCAACATGGTCGGCTTTTCAGAATGGGAGAAGATTGCGTACATCAACAAGGTCTTCAATGATTCTTATAAATCGCCTATGAGTGTGGTAGTGGTTGACTCGATTGAACGTCTGATTGGTAAGTCTACTTTTGGTCGCTTCCAAGCCGTACGTCGTTTATTGAACTGTAATTCCTCGTAGACTGGACGCCAATCGGCGCGAGATTCTCGAACAATGTGCTTCAGGCACTGATGGTTCTTATCAAGAAGAAGCCCCCTAAGGTGAGTGCAGATATCTGATGAGACTTTGTGATAAACGCCCGCAATTGACGTAACTATCTTGTAGAATCGCCGCTTGCTTGTGATTGCTACAACATCGAACCGGCCCATGCTGACTGAGATGGAAATGACCTCAATTTTCGACACTGAAATTCGAGTACCACCGATCAATTCCATCGAGCAGATTATGGCAGTAGTGGAGGAGTCGGATTTATTCAAGCCTTCAGATGCAGGTTATAGGACTATCGAGTCGACTCTACACAAGGCTGGCTTCGGGCAAGAAGGAAGTGTCATGATTGGCGTCGACAGGCTACTCACGCTCGTAGATCGGTCCAGGCAATTCGTTGAAGATCCAGGTAGGCACTTCGCTCTACCCGTAAAAGAGGGTGCTTGACTAAAATACTTCTTGCAGCTGCGAAACTTACAAATGCACTGCTGGAGACACTGCGTCTCTGAAAAGCTCAGCTAGATGAGTATTCTTGCGTGCATTCTCTGTAGCATTAGGTAAGTCTGCCGAACAAGCTTCTTCATGGATTGGCCATTCTTACGAGTGTTTCAACAGAATCGTCCCGTATCCTGTATCAGTGTTATGCATATGTACGACTCAGACAGCGACAACTTGTCTGCAAAATCAGGCGCGTCCTTAATTGCGTTGCCACCGACTGCGTCACCCAAGCCAGATCGATTATTGACGATCTGGACCGGTGGCAGCAATTGAGCAACAAATTGATGATCCAGCTTGTGAGAGCACCAACTGACATACGACAGCTGTTCAAACACGGCCATACTGTCAACATGGCACCGTCGCAGCCCTCTATACTCATCGCCCTGCTCCGCAACGACCTCCGACTCGCCGATCACGAGATTTGGCACCAGGCGCACGCAGGCAATCTATCATCACGGATAACGCACGTATTGCCATGCTACGTGTTCGACGAGCGACAAATTGAGCTCAAGGGCATCAAAGGGTATCAGAAGGCTGTAGATCGCGAAGCTCGTACACGGGTCGGCAAGTTCTGGAAGTGCAATGTTCATCGGACACGGTGCGTTTTCTGAACACGTGCCATTTTCAAACCTGCTGAGACCTTCTATCGCCCTAGATTTCTACACGAGTCGCTCGTAGACCTGCATGAAAACCTATCTAAGCGCGGAAGCGGTCTTAAAGTCGTGTATGGCAGGCCCGAAATCGCTATTCCCGCTTTAGTGAAGGCATACCAAGAGAAAGGTGTCAGGGTAGAGGGAGTCTGGCTTAGTGGTGAGAGTGCTTCAGAAGAAATACAAGTAGAGGAGAAGCTAGAAGAAGCATTGAAAAAGATGGACTCTGCTCTGCATCTACTTGAAAATCGAAGAACGCTCGTCTTGCCAAGTGATCTTCCGTTTAGCTCAAAGAGCAGAGAGATGCCAGATGTGTACACTCACTTCCGCACGAAAGCCGAAGGATTAGGCGACAAGATGGTCCGGGCGCCTCTACCTGTTCCTGTAAAGTTCAAGCCTTTACCTGAGGATGTGGATGTGCCGTCGTCAGCAGGTGCAATGCTTGCAAGCGAAGATACCAAGCTAGAAAACGTTCTACCTCAACTTCTCGGTCCTTTACAGGCTGAAGACAAAGAAAGAAGCCCAGAAAAATCAGACATACCTTACAAAGGAGGTATGACCGCTGGCGAGGCACGCTTGAAGCATTTTACCGAAGGGCCGAAAGCGCCACTTGCGACTTACAAAGAAACAAGAAATGGTTTACTGGGTATGGACTTCTCTTCCAAGTTCTCGCCTTGGTTAGCCAACGGAACTTTGTCCCCAAGAACGATATTTGAAGAAGTGGAGAAACACGAGCAGCAGTATGGGGCGAACAAGAATACATATTGGATAAAGTGCGTGAAACCGTTCAGTTAGCTGTTTTTGTGGCCAAATTACGGCGCTGACTTGCTTCCTGTTTCAGATTCGAGCTTCTCTGGAGAGATTTCTTCTCTTTCCTTCTAGAGAAGCACGGCAACAAATTTTTCCACCTCTCCGGTCTCGGGCTTGGTCAACAAGAAGCTCCTAGCAATATAGGGAATCCAATGCAAGCGCCGGCACACGCCAAAGCGAAAAATGGACGCAAGACGCTCGATGGATACTGGCTCGAGAATGACTGGAACAAAGGTGCAGAAAGCGATGTTCAAAAGTGGTGTTACGGAACTACTGGAGTTCCATTCATTGACGCAAACATGAGAGAGCTTAAAGAAACTGGGTACATGAGCAATCGAGGGCGACAGAATGTGGCGAGTTTCTTCACCCGAGATATGGGCCATCAAGATTGGCGACTTGGTGCGGAGTGGTTCGAGAGTTATCTCCTTGACTATGATATTTCATCAAATTGGGGCAATTGGCAGTACACAAGCGGTGTTGGGACCGATCCTCGCTCAGCGCGTCAGTTCAATATCATCAAACAAGGCAAAGATTACGATGCGAAGGCGGAATATGTATTACATTGGATACCGGAGCTGGCCGAGGTTGGTAAGAAGCACAATGTGCCAGTCGAGCAGCTACATCACCCATGGACAGTCCAGAGCATGAAGAGCGACCTCGAATCCAACGATAAGCTAAAATGCTATACTAGCAAGCAATATGAGCAAGGAGCATGGGCCAAGCATTACGCTCGTAAGAGTGACGGAGGCAACAAGAATGGAATGCATGTTGGCAAAGTAAAGGGACATGGGAAAGGTCCAGGGGGTGGTAAACAGAAAGAACAACAACAAGAGCAAAATAGACAGCGTCAAGCTAATGGAGCATAGATACAACAAATCATCAATTTCCTTTGTCTACCCTTTCATTTTGCAAATCCATGCTTTATACTATTAGAATGAATCATCGGGCATTTCGCCGTCGCTTAACTCTTTCCAGCCTTCTGGTTCGCTTGCCCAATCATCGTCGCTCTGTTCTTCGTGTCCACCGCCCAGTACGTTTCTTGGATCTTCATCGGGTAATTCACTATTCCAGTTCGGATCAATCCCCGCTTCCTCCAACTCAGCTTGGCGCTTCCGCTGCTCTTCTTCTTCAAGATCCTCTAGACCTGTGATGCGTCTTTTGGTCTCCATTATATATGTTGGCTCATGTAGGAGTTTCCGATAAGTATCTTCTCGCTTCTTGTGCAACCTCGCCAGCCTGTTCTTCACAGGTGATGCTCTCAAGGACAGCAACGAGACCATATCTGGGTCCAAGGACTCGTCTAATGGAGCTGTCGATGTCTCTCGCGTACTCTGGGAGTGCATTGCGGGCGTCATAGACCGGTTTCTTGGCTTATATTCATCGTATTCGTCCGAAAGATCACGAGTATCGTAGTCGCCATTTTGAGCTTCTAAAGCCTCTAGAACCTCTGGGTCATAACCATCCTCGTATGGATCCGGATCTTCTTCATTCATGACAGCTTCATCATCATTTAGCGGCACAGTGTCCTTGCGCAGCCGCTTTGTGCGATCAGATGGACCTGCAATCTCTTCCTGTACTTCCGTTTTCGCCGATATTACTTTTTGCTTCTCGACCTTCTTCCTTGACCGAGAAGGTCCAGTGTCGGTTTGGATTGGAGCTATATCCGCTTCTTCAATCTTGTCGAAGTCTTCCGAGATCCTAGGAATTATAGCAGTAGCTGCTATAGTTCGTTTCTTTGCTTTTGATTGTCCTGGTATATAAGGTTTCTTATCTTGTTCGCCATTCGTGGCTGATGGACGTATTAATTGTGGTTTAGCGGAAAAGAAAGACGTTATTGGAGTTGCTGTAACCTTTCTTGATGGTATCATTGTACTTTCTCTTGGACTTGTGTGAGTTGAGATACCTTCGGAAGCTGCTGCATCTCCAAACAGATCTATACGCTGTCTTTGCTTGCCTTTGCCATTTGCTTTGATTGCTGCAGGCTTGACAGGCGATGGCGCGAGAAAGTCTTCGTCTTCTAGATGTCCATTCGTACTCTCGTCGTGTATCATATTCGAATCCTCCTGTTTGCTAGTTTCGACCAGTTCGACGTCTTCAGCGGGTGTAGCACTTCTTCGCTGTTCCATCTGTCGCCAAAAGTCCGGTTTAGATCCATTGGCGCGCTTCTGCGGTGGCTCATTAGTTGATGTTGATGCTTGTGGTGCTTTACTCGTGCCTGTTTGTGATGCACTGTAGCGCAATTTGACAGGTGGCGAAACCGCGTCTCCAGCTAGCCATCTTTTTGCTTTTGTGCGGGGCGTATCGACAGTAGGTGGGAGGACGAAGCTTCTTCCAAGGTTGACTGGACCATCGGTGATTGCGGAGCTGTTGTTGGCTGCTTCTTGTGCAGCTAGTCCGCCCTTTTTATTGGGCGAGCCGGAGAAGGATCTTGACGCAGCTAGAGCGCGTAGACGGGATGGCGAAGGCGCGTATGCGAATTGAGTGCCGCTGTTGGCAGTAGGGGATGCGGCTGCTTCGTTGAGAGCGTTCCCATTCTTACGAGATGCACTTGACCTGCTCGGAGTCTTGAAGAAGTCTTCCTGTTGTTGCTCATGTCTTGCTGTGCGTTTGGACGGCGTTACTGGCGCTGTAGCTGGAACTGACTTTGAGGACACAGCAGCAGCAGCAGCAGCGGCAGCAGGCTTATCTGCGCGGGCCTTGCTATACAGACGGTACTTTTCGGCTGTGAATGTAACCTTCACTTGTCAATACACGCGTCGGTTGTAGGTGCTGCTAGACTGACCTATCTCTGGAACGTCTTTGATGTCCGCCTTGGATGGGTCGCGGCCATTCGTGCTCTTGAAGGCGCGCTCCCAGGCTTTGAGCTCGGCCTTGACGAGTGTCAGATCCATGTTCTGTAGACGCAATGATGGCTGGTGCTGTTGAAGTGTCAACATTATTGTTGGAAGAGCATGGTCTTTGTCTCTGTAGATGGGGTGATCGGCTATCACTTTATGCACGACATTTCCATTCAAGCACTGCTTGTCCTCTTGCTCACCACTTCTCACTCGTTAAAGTACTTCCAGTCACCTTTTATGAAACGACGGCAAATGTGACCAGCCCATACAACGCGACATGGTCGTCTATCAGGAGTCGAATGGTGGCCGATTTGACGAATACATATACCGCATGATCCTCGAGGCTGCGCTGGATGGATGGACGCCCGAGCTGTACATCAATAAGAGCGCAAGAACAAACACTCTGACTAACAAGGAAGCTCAGAACATTCACTTTCTCACTCGATGTTGTCTTGTGAACCAGGAATGGCGCAGGCTGTCACAAAGGCTCCTGTACCGCGGAGTGGTGCATGGTGAGTTGTGCGGGTCCATTGCTTAGACAGCAGGACAATTTACTGGATATTCCATACCAGATGAAACGTCTAGCAGACTGAGGAGAACCCTTTGGAAACCACACATCGCTACGCTTGTTCATTATATCGCAACGAAATCCAACGTGCGGTGCAGTGCAGTCGACTTATCAGATCTGGGAGAGATGCCGGCACTCCAATGTCTTGTCGTGGAGGACCTGATAGTCGGAGACGCCATAGACCGTCCTCTGAGAACTCACATCAGCCCATTCTTATCGCATCTCTTGTATGAAGGCGGCGACACACACCAGCTGGGCGAGCTACTCGGCACCCTCCCTAATCTGCGTACTTTGCATGTTGGACGATTTTCATTCTCATCACGGCAGATTGAGCGACGTCAGATTGGTTCTATAACTTGCAAGCTCCGCCAGGTAACATTACAATCAGTCTATCACTACGATAAAAGACTGTTTGACTGGATATTCGCAAGTTCAAAGGATTCGATAGAGCATCTCGTTATTGCCAATTATGGGAGCCTATTAAATGACATAATATCATATCTAAGTCAAGCTAAGAAGCTCGAACTTACTGTGAAGAAGAATGTGTTCAACGTTCCGGAAGATCCAGGTCAATATCAGCTTTCTGCGATTATACCGCGTTTTCCGATACTGGAAGAGGTAACCCCACCTCTCCTCTTTGTTTTATGAAACCATATAACTCATATCCATTTCTCAGCTTCACCTACATGTCGGGTACGACTGGACTTCGGACTGGCCAGATGAAAAGCATACATTGCTGCAGGAGGAATTTCCCCATATACGCTTTTACTATAAGAAAGGCAGGTCTGACTTTCTAAACTGTATCGTACCTGCAGATCAATGAACGACTTAATAGCATACGTAGCCTATATGTACCCCACACCAGGACCATGTTGCCATTCTGTAATCATTGAACTTAGCTAACTGGCTGGTAGTAAAGTATTCATAAACCAAGTTGATACAAGTACAGGTGCCCATGCTGTATAGTTCTGATCTGCTCGTTCTGGCCATATAGCACACATTGAATGCTTGCCTACTACACTTCGATCGTTTGATGTGTCGGCTGGAGTCGATGTGATTACTGCATGAGCAGAGCTTGACTTGAAACCAGAAGCTATACCGAGCCACCATGGCAGATGATGCGGACGCAATTGACCGCGCTGCCAAAGCGGCGAGAGCAAAAGAGCGGGTGAGTGAGGCTGAATGAAGACGACTTTGTGAAAGACGCGCGCGACCTTTCAAGCAAGGCAAGCTTTGGAAGATGTGCTGATATTGGGGATGCCTATGACTGCAGCTCAAGAAGTTCCAAGCGAGGAAGAAGGCTGGAGGTACTGCATCATCACCCGCTACATCTACCGCTGCTGGCACACCCACAATTTCCGAAGGAGCAGCATTCGCCTCGCCCAAAGTCGCGACGTCTGATCTCGAGGCACCTTCTGCAGCAGGCAGCAATGGGCCCAGCATGCCCTCGAGTCCGGCGATGGAACCCAGAAGGAGTCTGGATCCTGTCGCGAATGGACATGGAGCAGCGAATGCCAGCAGTCCGCCGTCTAGCCATGCTCCAGCTACGAATGGCCACAGCGCCTCGCAGAACTACAATTACAACGCGCGCCCATCTAGCGCTCAAGCCAATGACATGCCAAGGTAAGTCTTTCCGTCTGCCTCATGGTGAGGTGGTGTTCTTTCAGCACGTTGTGCTTAAATGCCATGCTTCCATATCATACAGGTCGGCTACCTCTTCGCCACGCCACGCGCCTCATCTATCCGTAGTTCCACCGAACCTCTTTGATCCAACACCCTCTAAAGCTGCAACCTCCTCGCCTTCATCGAACAAATCACCTCTCTCTGCCCATGCCGCAAAAGCATCCATCGGGATCATCCCATCGGATCTCTTTGGCTCATCATCTCGCGAAGCTGAACTCGAAGCTACTATTACGAATCAACAAGCTACGATCTCACTTCTGGTTTCCGAAAAGAACAGTCTGACCGAACAAGTGGACGACTTACATAGTCAACTTGAAAATGCAACACAACAATCAGAATTACTCGATAGTCGCTTGAATGAAGCGGAAGTACGAGCTAAACAAGATCTGGATGAGATTCATAAACAATTGACTTCGCGCGATAAGGAGCTAGAGGGTGTCAAACAGTCGCGATTAGATGCAGAACAACGAGAGAAGGCTCTACGCAATGAGATCGCTGACCTGAAACGCCAAGCGGAGTTGTCTAATCATACGAACAAGGGCCTTCAGTCAGAGGTACAAGAAGCGCAGGAAAAGATTGGAGATCTACAAGTCAAGGTAGCCGCCAATGGCACCATTGCTGAACTAGAACAGAAGCTCAAGACCAAAAGCAAACATGCAGACTCAATAGAGTTGGAGCTTTCTAAGCTCCGGCAGCAACACAATAAGCTAAAAGCGGATTCTGAAAAGTCGGAAAGTGATGCAAAGGCTGCTTCGCTGGAAGCAGAAGCCGCGCGAGAGCAATACGAGGAATTGCAGGCCACACACACCTCCACAAGCTCCGAGTTGGAGAAATTGAGAAGCGAACATCGGGAAGCCATCGATAGCCGAGAGCAACACAAGTCGGATCTGGAAAGCCTCCAAACGAAGCAGAAGGAAGCTGAGGAATCGTTGAAGCAAGCGCAGGCAGAGCATTCAACATTGCAAAAGGCTACGACCCGACTGGAGACTGAGCTTGCTGAATCACAAAAACAGGTTTCAGAAGCCACTTCTCGTCGTGAGAGTCTGCAAAAGGACAATGAAGAACTGATGCGCGACCTAGAGGAGTTACGGACTAAGCTGGTCACCCTGACGAACGACAATGCATCCAAGGGAGAGGAAGTCAATTCACTCAAGCGTTCTGTGCGCGAGAAGGAGCAAGAGCTCTATAAGATTAAGACAGCCAAGTCAGACCAGGATACAAAGCTAGAGAGAATACAGAAAGTTCTGGAAGCGAAGGAGGACGAATTAGCCAAAGCTAAAGAACGAGCGGAACGCTCTGAGCGCGAGCAAGAGTATATTCAGGACGATGCAAAGGCGCGTGAACAGGAAATCACTGCTCTACGTCAAAAGCTTTCCAAGGCAGATTCTGACTTGCAGAAGCTTCGCTCGACGCAAGAGAAGCTTTCGACTGAACTAGAATCTGCCCAGAAGGGACAGAAAGAGGCTGAGGAGCAATTGGAGACTCACAAGATAGACTTGACAATCGCTAGAGAGTCCGCTGCTAAGGAGGAATCTAGGCTGAATGGCGTTATCGAGGATCTTCAGTCTCAGCTCAAGACAATCAGCGAAGAAACAAAATCTGCCACTGACAAGTATAAACTGCAAACGGCAGAGCTAGAAGGTAAGCTGTCAAGTGAGCTATCCACAGCAGAGAACACCATAAAGGCTCTAGAAGAACAGCTCCAAAGGCTCGAAAATGATTCGAAAGTAGCTCAAGAGGAAGCACAGACGCAACTGTTGCAGCACGAAGCTGATTCGAAACGGCTGCAGCAGCAAGCTGATGAGGCTCGAGCAGCATTGAAATCGAAAGAGGCTGTACTTCAGGAACAGTTGCAAGCATTAGAAGTGCGACATAGCAGCGAGCTACAGGCTTCGGAGAAGACTGCCCAGCAGCTTCTGGTAGACTTGGAAGCCGCACAATCATCACTTAGCGAAACTGAAGCGGCTGCGAAGAGTAGAGAGGACGACTTGCAAAAGCTTCTAAATACTGCTACTGCTGCTTCGGAAGCAGCTACAGAATCAGCCATTGAAAAAGCTCGTACGCTCCGAGACACGATAGATAAGCTCAAGCAGGATCACTCGCAAGAAGCTGCAGCTTCTAAAGAAGCGGAAATCGCGCTGCAAGCGGAATTGGCACAATTGCGAGAGGAAGCCCATAGCGCTGCTACAGCTGCTGAAAAAGCTCAAACTGCCCTACGTTCTGAGCTGCAAGAATTACAAGAAACTGCGAAGAAATCGGAGGTCGCCTCGACGGAGGAGCGGAACGCCCTCCAGGCGGCCTTTGATCAATTCAAAGACGACATTGAATCGGCAAGGAAACAGACAGCTAAAAAGGAAGAAAGGCTGCAGCAGGAAATTAGCAATCTGAAGCAGCAGATGGAGGAAGCCGAAAAGCGCTACTCCGAACAAAATGAGCGTCTTTCTGTCATAACGAGAGAGGCGGAGGATACTTCGAAGTCGCAAAATGAGACCCATGCTAAGGCAATGAAGGATCTCGAACAAGAGCTTAACACTGCCAAAAAGGGCAGCGAAGAGCATATGCGTGCAAGTACTGTCAAGCAACGAGATCTGGAAAGTCAAATTGCATCGTTGAGTACGAAACTCGAGGAGGCCGCCAAGGCTGCTCTAAATGCTGAAAGTACAAGCAAGGCCGAGGTTAGGCGGCTCACAGATGCGCTTGATGAAGCAGAGTCGACACATAAGACTGCTGCAGACAAGCTGCAGAAGCATATAGCACAACTCGAAAAGGCTGCGGAAGATACAAAGTCAGCAGCCCAAGCTTCGGAGAGTGACCTTCAGAAACAGGTTGAACGGATGACCGAGGAAGCGCGAGAAGCTGCCGATGCGGCCGCAGCGACGGAAGACAGCCTTCGGACAGCTGCCCAGACATTGAAGAAGAAGGCTACTGAAGCCGCGGAACTCGCCGCTGCCAATACAAAGAGGCTGGAGCAAGAGCTTGCAGAAGTTCAGAGTCATCGTGATGCTCTTGACAAGGACTCCGTCAGCGAGAAAAGCGAACTTCAAAGTCGTATAGACGAGCTTCTGGAGAAGCAGAAGGACAGTGAAAAGGCCAGTCACAGTGAAGCAGGTAGTCTTAAAGAAGAACTCGCTCAGCTTAATCAACAGCTCAAACAGGTGCAGGACGACCTCGCACAAGAGCAGGACCGTTTTAGCAAAACCAGCAAAAGTATACAGAGTAGCCACGATGAAGCATTGGCGTCGGCGAAGGAGAAAGAAGAGGAGCTTCGGTCAGAGATTGCACAGCTGACCAAGGAATTGGGGGATTTGGCGAACTCGTCCTCGAAGGAGGCACAAGAAGCCTCCGACCAGATCACTGCACTGTCCGCAGACCTGGCGGCTAACCGTCAGCATTTGGCCGAGCGCGAAGAGGCTCAGAAAACGTCAGACTCGTCACTCAGCGAATCGCAGAAAGCCACGGAAGATGCACATAAGGAGGAAATTGCTTCGTGGCAAGCCAAACACCGGGCATTGGAACAGCAAATGTCGGAGACAGAAGGACATATTCGACAGCTGGAGCAAGAGCGAGATGGTCTCATCAGATCACACGATGAAGCTCTTGACACGTCTGAGAGCGAAAGGATGGACGTTTCTTCAAGGCTGACTGCCGCCCTTCACGAAAACTCCCAACGGATCGAGAAACTACAGAAAGAGCATGCGATTGCCATCGATAGCCTGAAAGCCGAGATCGAGGCTGGAAAGGGCACGGAGGCGGAAAGCAAGTCGGCTTCTCTCGCCGAGGAAGTGCAAGAACGTTTACAGAAAGAATTGCAAGCCCTCAAGGATGAGCATGCCTCGTCTCTTGAAGCATTCGAAAAGGATCAAAAGGAGAAGGTGGAAAGCTTGAAAAGCTCGCAGTTCCGAGAACTTCAGACTATTCGAAATCAAGCCAATCAGTCTGGAAGCGAGCTGGCTTCGCTGAAACAAGCCATCAAGGCGAAAGATGAGCACATCAAATCACTGAAGGAACAGGTGGACTCGATGTCAGAATCGCTCAACAGTCGCCCCTACCCTCTACCACCCGCTTCGCCCAATCTTGACCACGACCATCTCGACGCACTGGCACAAAAGCACGAGCTCGAGCTGTCTAGAGCGCGCGAGAAGGCTCGAAAATACGAATTGATCAGTCATGAAGCTCAAAGAAAGGCCCATCAGCTTTCCAAGGACGTAATTGACATGCAGGAACAGATTGCAAAGCTCAACACGCTCGTTCTACTAGAACGAGACAAGGCAGCTAAAGCTATGGCGGAAGTCTTCGAGATGACAATGGCAACGCCTTTCGCCCAGGGAATGAAGGAACAACGTATACCTGGCAACGAAGTCAATAAGAGAATCCCTCTACTCTCTCCGGATGCCGTCTCTCCACGATCCTTAGACCCTCTGGATTTGCCTGAACCTTCACGATTACCGCAGCTCTCTCCATCAGCGCATCCTCTGCCACCACGACGGCCTTCTACCATCCGTCGAGGACATGGGCGCTCGGTTTCGCATGCACCGACAATTCACGAGAACGTCCCATCCGACTCACGCTCAGACTTCCCGTCGCCAATACGGCCAGTCTCACCATACGATCGCTCAGCGGCACCTTCCTACCATGTCACCGAGCCAACGCCGGACCTACAAACCGACGCTCCCCGGTTCGGCGTACCTTTCCACAATCCATCACCATTCGAGGGATATGCGCCTAAGATACAGTTGCCTGTCAATGACACTCCCACACCTTCGAAAATTTCGCCAAAGGCCAAGCATGCTCGTCGGCAGTCACTGCAGATGCTTCAGGTAAGTTTCAGTCGAGGGCGCGCCCATGCCAGGTTATGGTCGCTAAAAAGTTTTTCCATAGGCGAGAATCGAAGATGAATTGGGTGAAGACGTATTGCGCCCGACATCAGCTCAAGCCAATCCTGTTCAAACGGGACACCTCCATTCCCACTATGGTCTTGACCCAGGCACTGTTTACCGACTATCGAAGCGAGCATCAGTCGGAGACGAGCTTATATGGTGTGCACAATGCAAAGGCGATCTTATTATCATTTAATTTAGTCCAGCAGTAGTCATTCTTTTAGGTTTAGCGGCCATTTGGCTGGCTTTCCTTGTTGTAGCAATTTTTAATGCGAACAGAAGTAGGCACAGAGGCCGACATCGCCGTCTGGCGTCTAATTTACATATTGCTTGTTTGCAGTGTACTTTCACGCATTTGGCATTCTAGTTGCTGAGTGTCCGTGTTTTACAGAGGCTGAAAGAAAGTGGCGTTTCATTTTCATCCTTTGCATTGTTCTCCTTTCACTTGTCAAAACAAATTCTGATTTAAATGAGAAGTCGCTGAAAGAGGAGCAGAGAAAGCAAAAGTCAATGCCGCATTGCCAGTAGACATCAATGCACTCACTAGGCGGGAAACGACTGCGTCGATAGCCTGCTGAATATGCAGCCATGGCATGACCTTGATACCCAAGCGGGAGTTGTCTACCGGTTTCGGTGCTGTAAACCGGTGAGTCAGTGCTAGTACCCCGGAGGGGAAGATCACTCCGCTTACCAGGGTAATTGAGTATCTTGTAGACCATACTGAGTCGCAGCTGATTATCGTTCTTCCTCAAATCGATCCAGCTGAGTTTGTCCAGAATAGTGCGCAGGCTGTAATCAGGAGGTATGAATCAGTCAAGATCCCATCTTGAAATGCGATGTACATCACACTAACCGCGCTTTGAAATCTTGTGCTCGCTTAAAATGCAACGTACGGTGTACGAGATCAACCGCAACTTCGCAAACCTTCAAAACGTCCCAGTATGTAATCCAGTAGATGTCCTCGGGCTTTTGACGTTGACCTTGAATGTTGGGAAAGATCTCTGCGAATATTAGACTAACGACTGCTCCCTGGGCGAAGGGTGCAGTATCTAGCTCTGTGGCATAGTGAGCGAAGTCAAGCGTCGCGATATGCACGTTCACAACCCTCTCGTCAATGTCGAAAATAGAAGTGACGTGGACGAGGCGCCTCTCTGCGACACATTCGGATTCAGACCAGGTATAGGTAATGTTGCCCGGGGTGAGGGGACCGATGTAAGCTTGAAACTGCACATGGTGTTCTGTATCCCTTTTCCAATCATTGTCGAAGATCAGGTCACCGACTTTATAGATACCATCACCATCGGAAGGTATTGGACCGGGGCTACCGATCTTCTTCTTGCCTGCAGCTGTACCGCGAGTAGTTTTCTTGTGTCCTCCACCAGTAGATTCTTGAGGGGAGTCAGCCGCGCTTGTGGAGCCTTCGGTCATTGTAGATGGGTCGGGAGTTGCAGCTTCGGTTGAGACTGATCCAAGTCTGCTTGTTGAGGCAGAAGCTTCGCCGTGTTCACTAGTAACAGCTATACTGAGGGTAGCCGAAACCTTCTTGGGTGGATTACGCGCTTTCCTTTTGGCCGGAGCTTTGATTGCAACGGGAGATGCAGATCTACTTGTGCTCGTCGGCGATTCGACCTTCACTGCCAAGCCTGATTTGCTAGATCGTGTCGCCATTTCAGCGAGAGAAAGACGAGGGCTGATAGATGGCTGGGGTTTCATGCTGAAGTCTTGCCCTTCAATCTTCGTTCTCTGTGGCTGAGATGACGCCTGAGAAGTACCTGGTAGACTTGTATATGAAGCACTTCTTTTGACAAGTGGAGAAGTAGAGTCCTTCACAGGAGAGGTCAAAATGCTAGAGCTTTGGGTACGGACACGTCCGGCAGTAGGGAAAGTAGGATGGTAAACACTCGATCTTTCTTGTTTTGAAGGCCCAGCGTAATTACTTCTGGTATCCAAAGACCCGAAATTCTGGTCTCGTGAAGAAGTAGCTGACTCTCTCTGAGCCGTTTCAACTATTTTGATCCTATTTTCCAAAGTTTCACAATTCATTGCGGCCAAATGTCTAGAGTCCATATTTTGAAGTGTGTCCCTTTGAATGCTTTTCCAGTACCTCAGAGCGTGATAGAGAGTAGGAAGATCGATCTGCTCGACCATTCGTTGTGCATCGTGAATTTCCTGTGGTCCGCCTGGACTAGTAGCAGTGTAAGGGTTGTAGATGCGGGTTGGAATTACCCCAGGTGTCGCAGTCGAACGAGAAGGAATTTGTATTTGTACTTGTCCGTAGGGACTAGTGAAAGAAGGAGATTTTGCTAGAGTAGATCCAGCTCCGTAATTCCAACTTTGTAAGACACTTTGACGTCGTCGACTTGCGTTGTACGTCTCGGGAGGAAAATGGGGTTGTCGGAAAATGTTCAAAGGTGGGTCTTGCAGCTGGTGACAGGCTGGCAAATGCTGTTGATCTTGCTTGAATTCGAAATCAACCAGGTTCGGTGGGCCTGGCAATACAACTGGAGCAGACGAAGCTCCATCGTTAAGAATGTTCGGATGGCCAGGCGGGTGCTCTTGAATGAGCTGAGATGAAGAAGAAAGTGGTTTTTCGCAGGATGCGATGCCAAGGCCTGGGTTTACCGCATTGCCAGCTGGATAGCCGTAGTACGCGCTGGCACGAGACTGACTTAGTGGGAAGGGAGGAATATGTACCATCCCTGAAGATTGGAACCGAGGAGGTGTAGGACGTACTGGTGGATGGTTCTCTTCTCTAGAGGACTGAGATTCGTACAGCTGAGAAGGTCGTGGAATTCGATGTGTGTCATAGTATTGGCCGATGGTAGGCTCTCTGGACGATTCTCCTCCCTCAGCTCGGATCTGAACAGCCTGGAACTGACGACGATGATGAGCTGGTTCATCTTGAGAGCGTATCTTATACATGTTCTGCAGCCTCTCGGGTGTAGGGAGAACAGGCTGGTAGGGAAGAGGAAGTTGTCGTTCATAGTCTGGAGAAAGATTATCTTGGAAATCGGCGTTCTGAAATACTTGCTGGTGGTATCCTGTAGAATCTTGATACTGAATAGATTCTGGCGTTAGAGCAGTCGAAGGCGAATAATGAGGAAGGCTGAAGTCGATATTGCCGTAGATCTCGTTGAAATGCGGCAGGGTGACAGGAGTTGCTATGGCATTCATGATAAGTCGGAAAAAGGAAATAGAGAGTCGATAGGATGCAAGTGAAAATCGGAAAAGAAAGAGGAGCAAGTTGAACAGCAGAAAACAAGAAAATTGTCACCGACCTCCGTGTAATACGATTGACCTACCTTGCTCGCTTTGGACTCCATCATTACGAATTTGTAGAGGTGGGAGCTCGAAGCTGGGCTCACCAAGCAGAATGCCAGTCTGAGGTGTGGGATAAATGTAGGCGTGGTGCTGGAACATATCGGTTGGGATATCAGGTCGAGCCAAGTCGGCGATGCGAGAAGCATCACTGGATTTTTGTTTCGACGAGTCATTATGCTGATCACCGAGAGAAGAAGCATGTCGTGCAGAAGGGTTAGGTGAAGATGAAAAAGGACCTCCCACCGGAGTGGGAGAAGAAGGATGTTTGCTATGGCCATAACTAGTCGGCTCATCGTCAGGGGGGTTGTCAGTCTTCAGACGTTTTGCAGGGAGTTTCACGGGATCCAAACCGTTGATTGTATCATCTAGAGGAGATCCAGCTCGTTTCTTGGAGACCTGTGATGGCCCAGTGTGTTCTTGCTGGTCTATGGTGAGTGATGTTTACATCGCCGCCACAGGGTGTGAGAAGAGCGTCAGAGAAACGGCTGCAAGGTGGTGGGAGGGCTATCCGCACCGTCGGCAGCAGCTTGAAGACCGCCAGGATCGACTTGCTTGTGCTCATCCGAGCCTGCTGCTCCATCCATCGTCGCCGTAGTCGTCGCTGCCAGATTCGTGCTGAAGGCAAGCTCGAAGATTGAAAAAGTTCAGGACCGCGAACAAGCAGCAGCAGGTTGGCAGAGCAACGACCGAACAGCACCACAGACGCCGTACACGCCAACAATGCACGCAAGCTCAAGTAGCATGCTCGTCAGACGCACCGCCCAGTGCTGGGCCTGCAGCAGCAGCAGCAGCAGCATCCTCGCATCCACATCGACCTTCCAACCACCACACCATATCACAGTCCGCCATGCAGCGTCAAAAGGCAAAGCAGCTCCCGCAAAGGCAAAGACTGCAGCTGGTTCGTTCAACAAGAAGGGAAAGAAGGGTATGGCCGGCATGGAGACTGGCGGAGAGCGAATCGAAGCTCTCAAGCAGGTGGGTTATGGGTTCCGTGATCGTTTTCGAAGGTGTAGGATAGCATCCACTGATGCATCTATATACAAACAGCACCTTTATGGCAGCGACGCAACTGCACGGCGCTCACACGAACTCGAACGGCTCGAAGCTCTGAAGAAGGCGATTCCAGATGCAGAAGTGCACGAAACGATCACGAGAGCATGGCAGCTACACCAGCGAAAGCAAAGAGAGCAGAGATCAAGCGAAATGGAAGAGAGATACGCATGCATGCTTGAAGCTCTGATCGAATTGGAAAAAGCAAGCCCCTTCCTGTTTGAAGAAGCTGTACAGAAACACAAGTTCAATACCGTCAAATATACTCAAGGCGAAGCGGGAAAGAAAGCGAGCGTCGAAGGAAGAATTCCTGGTTTGTTCCCAAGACAAATGCCTGTGTTGAGGCAATGATAGTCGGTACTTTGGAGAAGTCTGTCGTTACTGGGCTTGAAGCCAGACAACATAATTAGAAATCACCCACTTAATACTGGTCAAGTTGACCTTGACGCAGTCCCTCCAGTCGGCTTTCTCTTCTGCGTTGCCGCAAGCCTTCGCTGAATATATCTGAAACAGCGTTTCTTCCATACTGTCACTTTTCTGTATTCGTGAGACCAGTTTTCTTGGTACCGCAAAATGTTCGGAACAATGCAGCGGACAGCGACTATGTCCGTACAGGATCACCGCTAGCGAGTCCTTTAGGTATGCGGTAGCAGTGCAGAATCAAGCAAAGTTACCGCTACCATCACAAGAACAGACTGGCGTTCTAACCTTTCATCAGTTCTAAAAAGAATTGAGACGCTTTCGAACCGAACACTCAGATAGGGTACCACATAAGTTCCTTAGAATTTGCTTCCGTAATTTTGTTCTGGCTCTGCCTGTCATGTAGGTATCTGTACACCCATTTAGCAACACTTGGTGCAGGGAACAGTGAAATAAGTTTTGCTGATTGGTAGGTTCCCTGTGAAAAGCTTCTTCTTCTACTTCGATGATGTATTTTGTACAAAGTTCATACTATACCCACCACTTTTCTCATCCTTTACAAACTGGAAATTGTCAGTACTCATCCCGAACTTGCCTATTCAGATCGACTTATATCAGCTTGCCGGGAATGCGTCGAGATTCAAACATACGGAAATCACTCACCTAAGAAGCTATTACCCAATCCTTTCAATTTGTCCATCATTTCCTTCGTTTCTTCAGTTTTACGTTCTTCTATACGTTTAGGTATTGTTTTTTGCGCTTGTCTGATCCCAGGTAATGAAGCTTTAGGTGTACTTGACAGCTTTGCGAGATGATTGTAATCTTCTAGTGCTGTTGTCAATGATGACCATGTGTCTAGCTTTTCATTCGCTGTTGCCCGCCGTTGTAGGGCTTTTTGATTGTCCGGAGAGTCACTTAGAGCTTGAGTGGCTGACTCGGCGGCTTCTTTGTATAAAGACTGCGTAGGAGCTGGTAAGCACACGGAGTTAACACGTGGTATGACTGCCTTACCAAACGAAGCTGACATGCCGCGAGGTTGTTCCATAATGCGCCACGCAATTCAATGACTTGCTTTTCCTCGTCGCTTATCTTGCCCTCTTCGATGAAAGCCTTTTCATCTTCATCGTTGACAATCTCGCGAAGTTGCATGTCGTCCTTGGCTTTCTCAGTCACGTTCTCCTGCTCGTCTTCATCGCTATCTGGATCTTGCCTTCCTTTGCCTTTGCCACTGCTATCATTTGTAGACTTGTTCAAAGCGATCTTCCGAGCAGGCAGGGTAGCAATCCCTTCTTTGTAGGCCTCTATCGCAGCAGCGTTCCTCTGAGCTGTGAAATGGGCATTGCCTTCTGCCTTGCACTTTGCAGCTTGCTCGATCAGGTCCTGTGTAGATAGAAGATGGTGGTCAGTATGCAGGTGTGGACTGAATGCAAGACCGGCGAGCTCACAGCCAGCTCTGAAGGGTCGTGCCAGTCTTCTGTGCGGTCCTCTTCATCGTGCGAATCGTCGCTGTCGCTGTCGCTGCTATTGCCATGAGTGCGCGCTTCTGTGAATGCTGCATGTCCGTCGCTGTCATCGTCGCTGTCGGAGTGCGCTGGGTGACTGGAAGTGGATGCGTGTGGACTGGCCATTCCAAACGACGTAGACTGTTCTACGGTGTTGAAGATGTCCTGCTTGCCCGAGTGTTATGTACTGAACGGAGCCAACCTGTTGCTTTATACTAGATGTCTCTCTTGTCTATACCACCATCATTCCAATCTGAGGACACGCCGCCATGGAGGACAAGTACCTCCCTAGTTCACGCACAGCAGTGCATGTGAACACATCAGGCGCCATCATCGTCGAGGACGAGGGCACCGACGAGCGCGACGAAGCTCATCGCGTCGAAGCTGCCGTCTTTGGGAATCCTCATCATGCATCAGCATCCGCTGCGAATGGAAACAGCAATGGCAACCTCAACGGCAGCATGATTACAGACAGCCCAGGGAGCAGAGACTCGCACGACATCTACCTGCCTAAGCACACCGAGCGGATCTCCCACGTCGCCATCGACATTGGCGGATCCCTCGCTAAAGTTGTCTATTTCTCGCGAGCAGCTACACCTCCGACGCCCGGCAAAGGCAAAGGCAAAGGTCGAGAGCTGCTTCTGCTGGACAGCCAGCATATAAATGGCAATGGGAACGGCCCAAACCTCAGCAGGCCTGCTTCGCCGGGGAGAACAACGCCAATTCCCAACGGCGTGCTCGGCCCGGAAAGCATAGCTTCGTCTTCAAGCATAAAGAGCTACTTTGAACGCAACCCAAGCTCGCACTCTTCGCTCAGTCAGTCTGCAGATTCGGAGTCATTCCCCTCCTCTTCCTCCTCCTCGTCATCTTCGAATAGCGAAGGAGTCACTCCATCCGTGTCCACTGCAGCCCCCTCAGCTTCCTTACCTCCAAATGCAATCACCGGCACTCAGCCCATTCGCGGAGGCTACCTGAACTTTACAAAATTTGAAACAGGAGATATAGATTCGTGTATTGAATTCATCAATTACCTCATCGAAAGCAGCGCCGCATCCCATCAAATACCTTCTAATGAGTTCAAGAAAAAGCACGTAAAGATAATGGCGACTGGTGGAGGTGCACACCTCTTCTACGACCGTTTATCGGAAGAATTAGGTGTAGAAGTTCGTAAAGAAGAAGAAATGGAATGCCTGATTGCAGGATTGACTTTCTTTATGGAAATCCCGCATGAAGTGTTTTGGTACTCTGATCAACTCGTACACTCTATCTCGCATCCAGCGGCAAAATGCTCTGTCTTGCCAAATCATATCGAACATGAAGATCTACCCAGACCATCACCGAATCCTCCTCAGTATGCCCTCGTTTTTGATGAACACCCAACCCCTCAATTCCCTTGTATGCTCGTCAATATTGGCTCGGGCGTTTCAATCATCAAAGTCGATGGAGATGGAAAATATGAACGTATCAGCGGTACAAGCTTAGGCGGAGGTACTCTATGGGGTTTGCTAAGCTTGTTGACAGGTGCAGATACGTTTGATGGTGAGCAGGTTTCGTATCAGGCTACACTTACGTTCTCTGACACCTTCTTGGGTCACAGAAATGCTAGCACTATCTGAAAAAGGCGACAATGCAAACGTCGATATGTTAGTCGGTGATATATGTAAGTCCGACCATATTGTTTGTAAAGCTAAAAGTGGATGGTACCTAGACATTGACGCTTTTTCTATCGTATAGACGGATCTGACTATTCTAAGATTGGGCTCAAATCCTCGACTATCGCTTCCACTTTCGGCAAAGTATTCCGAAAAGGAGAAAGAGGGAAAAAGTTCAACCCTGAAGATATAGCTAGAAGCTTGCTATATGCGATTAGTAACAATATCGGGCAAATAGCGTAAGTACTTGTGTTCTTAAAAACCTTCTGAGACCGGAAGTAGACTGATGGTGTTTGTTTCTTGCAGCTATATGAATGCTGAAAAACATAATCTTGACCGAATTTATTTCGGAGGATGCTTCATAAGAGGTCATTCAGCTACTATATCTACACTCTCATATGCTATTCGGTTCTGGAGTAAAGGCACGAAGAGAGCGCTTTTCTTGCGGCATGAGGGTTACTTGGGAGCAATAGGTGCGTCGTCGTTCTAGACAGCCTGGGCAAGGCAGAGTGCCATAATGCTGACATGCTTTGGTCTCAGGCGCTTGGCTGAGAAACATCGAGGAGGAAGATAGCAGGCGATAAGATGACGTTGTTCAAGACGCAATGAGCAATCAAATTCAAAATTAAACGATACCTTGAGGGATGCTGACTTCTTTCGCCTTGGGGTGGCTTGCTTACTACCGGTACTGACGGTAGAGCGGTGCCGGCTAAGCCGCTCGAAGCTCGCCATTTTGATTTCGACCAGCTCAGGACTAGGTGTTCGAAGTACATGACTGTACAAGCTGACTTCGGGGATCTATCTCCCAGGATACCATAATGTATCTCAAGAATCAAGTACCAGCTCTAGCGTACACCTATCCTCCAAAATTCTCATTCCACGTCATGTTGACTGTTGACGGCAGAGCAAGCCTATACAGTATGAACAGAAGCGGTCAAAAGTATGTCATAGCTACGGATGTTTGGAAGAAAATCGTCACGTCCGAAAATACCACCACTCTACACGTCGAGGTCAGCCTGTGAAGAACGTAAGTTGTGAAAGCAGAAGTCTGAGATTGCTCTTTTCTGGGACATCGATATGGAGGAGCACAGCTGCCGCAAGAGTAGATAGATGATCAGAGAAAACGACCATAGGCTACAGGAACTGTATGACGATAGTCTGTTATTTTGAACAGCCAATGAAATCCAAAACCCGAGGAACTTCACGAATAGCCGGTAGTAACTAAAAACCCCAAGTAACATGCAAAGATTTCCGAATTCGACAATCTATTCGTCCTCTTGACTTATCTCCAGCTGAAACTACAATTTCGATACTTTATTGAACAATAACACCGATCTATCCAGATCTTCAACAGTCCGCCTGCCGCTCAATGCCATCGTTATATCGAAATCGGCAAGCAGGCATCGTAGTACATGCTCAACGCCTTCTTCCCCTCCTAGCGCCAGGCCCCACATGAAAGGCCTTCCTAGCAGGCATGCATGTGCTCCGACTGAAGGAGAGAAAAGTCAGCAATCTTGTAAGGCTGCACTTCCTGCAAAGCTACTTACGGGCTAGAGCTTTGATCATATCGGCTCCTGAACGTATACCGGAGTCGAACAAGATGGTGAGGTCCGAACTGGTGACCTTCTTGGATTGAGTGATCTTGTCGAGAGCTCTCAACGAAGCAGTAGCACCGTTTACCTGTCGACCGCCATGATTAGATACGACAATGCCATTAACTCCTGCATCGATAGCTTTCTCGGCATCTTCCGCTGATTGAATGCCTTTCAGGATAAGAGGTCCATCCCAGTTCTTCCGCAAGAAAGCGACATCTTCCCAAGTGAAGAAGTGGCCTCTGCTTGTTTCGCCCAGTGCGGCAAGTGACAGTTCCAACAAGCGGTATTTCTGCGTCTCATCCCGACTCTGCGCTTCGACACCAATGGGCGATTCGCCAGGTCCATTCCATTTTGTATCAGTGTGATCTTCGCCATGCTTTTTCATGAAAACTGGGTCTGAAAAGTACATCTGGCATCCTTCACCTTTCAGGAAGGGTAGATAGGCTTGTTCAAGATCGCGTGGCCTGAATCCAAGCGAGAAGGTGTCGAGCGTGACGACTAAAGCTGTGTAGCCTGAAACTTTAGCACGGGAAAGGAGGGACAGGGTAAAATCTTTCGATACTGGCCTATAAGAGGGCAGACTCAGCTTCGCGACGGAGTCATGTCAACTACCTAACATACCAATACAGCTGGTACCATCGTTGACCGTCCCCATTAGCTGCTGCCACTTTCTCCATCGACCGAGTAGCGGCTGTACTGAGGATCATGCCGATGCCGACGTTCGAAGCTGCTCTAGCCGTCGCCTCCTCTGCGTCAGGATGCATGATGCCTTGAACTCCAACCGGGGCCAGCAGCAAGGGTGCAGCATGCTTCTCTCCGAACAAAGTCACGCTCATGTCCCGCTTATTGACATCTCGGAGCATGGTCGGAATGATGTGATAGTCATTGAAAGCTTCCCGATTTGCACGTGCGGTTTCTTCGCCAGATCCAGCAGAGCCAGCGACATAGTTGTAATTGCCGCTGGGAAGCTTCTTCTTGGCTGCTTCCTCTAGCTTGTCATATGCTACAGGGAAGGGCGTGTCCTTGAATGTGCCGTATATCTGAGGGTGTGCGGATCAGCAGGCATTTATTCGGCTGCAGATAGCCGGCGTAGGGCTCCACTAAGCAGGTCGCAACGGACCTCGTTCTGGAAGGACGCAAAGGTGTTGAGCGGTGCTCCTGTGAGCTCTTGCACCTCTCCAGGCTTTGGAGCGTCGTCTGCCATTGTTGGTACAGTTGTGGTGTGGAGCAAAGCAGCGCCCACCAGATGGTGGTGGATTGGCCCCGAAGCCGCTTAGTCAGCTTGGCGAGCTTTCGGCAGAAGCGCTGGTGGGCGCCAAAAGGCTGGCCGGTGATATTGCTATTGCTGCTAGAGTTGATTGCGATATAATATGCTACATATGTCTGTCTACGCATTGCTAGCTTGCTAATTACTGGCCGACGGCCTGCTTCTGCTGAAAGTTTTGCAGTGCTGCATTCAATCTGAGAATAGCAACGATTGTCTCCGACTTGCTAATCTTTTGCTCCTCCTGAATTGATGCAGCCAATAATCGAATGTCGTCCCTGGTCATATTCGCGTCTGCTAGGTCGGAAATAGTCACAAAAGCATTATCGAGTAATACCTTGATGAAAATCGGGTTGATCTTCAAGCTTGCGATAGGGCAATTTGCTGCGGCAGGTACTTTGCTGTCCTGCTTCTCTAAGCTAGGACCATGTTGCTGCATCTCGTTGCCGTCGAGAGTGTTGACAACGCTTGCACCATGCAACAACAAAAGTTTGGGTATGGCAGCGGGTAGCGGTACAGAAACAGCAGGGGTGGCGATTAGATTGGTTGATGTAGGCAGCTTCGGATTGTCTGTCGAAGCGTGCACATCGCAGGGGAAGCGACTGGCGGTTCTGGTAAGGACATGATAACCATCAATCCCTTCACCAAAAGATGCCTTCGCCCTTGTGACGTTGCCTTCAATAGCATCTTCATCATTATCGGCACCACTTGCCATGCAAGTGTCAGAAGTATCAGTTCCATGGTTGGCATCATTTGAAGCTGGAAAGACAGGTGCCAATATGTTTGTGCTGGTTGCAGGCTGTTGACCGTCCCCATGTCGAGCAGGCTGATTGATCGACTCGCTTTGCGCTGGTCCAGCTTCCATTGCAGACTTCATATTGTTCAGAAAGTCTGACAGTCCATTCGGCTTGCATATTATAGAAGCGATTGCAGGATCAATGTTCGAGGACGTGGCTTCGTACGTGGGGCCACTTGTCTGGGCTGGTCCAGCTGGATCCGACTGAGGCCGGTGCCAAAATTTAGAATCTGATGTCGGTAATGCCGTTACAGGCATGGGTTCGAAAAGACTCTCGTTGGCGGTCGAGTACTTTGTATTGATTGAGCTAGAGCCTCTCATACCTTCCACCATATTATTGCTGCTCGCGTTCATATACTGCTCTTGGACTGCTACAACAGAGGTTTTCTTGCTGGAAAGATTGATAGTTGGTGTATCGGTGACTGCAGGAGCAAAGGCATCTTCTAGTGGTATGTATTCCCGGGCAGTACCGTCTTCATGCATGAGCTCGTCGATAGCTGAGCCGATTGACGTCTGAGAACTGGAGGGCATAGCCTGAGAAGATTGAGCGCTATCATTCCTAATGCCGGCTGGATTTTCATTGTTCGAAAACGATTGTAATGTCGATGAACCGGTACTACTGCTCAGGAGCTGGGAATCATGCTTGCTCGTTTGCTGACTGGTGTCCTTACTTTTGGAGCGCTTGACGTTCGTGCTGCGTTCAACGCCCCTGAATAATCGAGGAGTAGGCTCTTTCGAAGCAGAGGTAGCTTCCGAGACGCGGGCTTGGCTGCTGTTCGATTTCTTGACGCGTTTCTTCGAACTTTCAGAGTCAGAAGACAAGTCCTCGTAAGTAATTCCCCGCTTTCTTTCATAGGGTTGGGACGTGTAGCCCGAAGCAAAAAAGTCGGCACTGGCCGTAGGCTGTGTTGAAAGACAGATGGGTAGGGGTGAGCTGGGATCAAACTACAATGCGTACTTGCTTGTAGGGAGCTTACGGTCACATCGTCAAAACTTGGATCACTTGCGAGTCCAATGTCATGTGTCGAGGAGCCATCATCGGAAAGGCTGAAATGCGTTGCCTCAGAGGCTTGTCGAGAAACAGACTTTTCCCGTCGGGGCGTCGGTTGGCGAGATAGCGTGAATGCCTTCTTAGACGATGCACGGGGTCTTCCTCGGTTGCGTTCGAGCATGGCTTGTGTCACTCTCGTGCTTTGGAACGTTTGCCCAGATGCTTCAGTGCCGGAGCTGGAGATGGAGCTGGAAGTGAGTTCATTGGAAGAGCTAGAGCATACAATTGACTTTCTGTTTTGCCGTTCCTCGAGCTTGGCTGCAAGTGGTAAGATGGACCAACTATCATCAGTCCTGAAGAAATTCACACGCTATCTGTGCTGTATGAGTCTCACCTTTCTTAGCTGCTTTCTTCGCTCGGTGCTTCCTCACATCGTCGACCAATTCGGCGTAAACGCTGAGCATGCTGTTGGGATATTTCCTTTCGAGGCGTTGAACACTAATGATGCAAATGGACTGTTCAGCATCGTCCTAACTCTCGACACCATCGACGGTGTCGTGCAAAGCAAGGCAGACGGGACGACGCGACGGGCACGTGCAGGCAACAAGAACAGCTCACTGATGCTCCCAGTGAATCCCAGTACGTCGTACGTTATCGATGTACTTCTTCCTCTTGTCAATCTCATGTTGGCTGACTCTGTCCTCCTTCGGCGCCTTTTGTATATGCGGCCGTTTGGTGGCAGGACGCGAGCGGTGGGCGTTGCCCATGATGGAGAAGCCAGCTC
This sequence comes from Cystobasidium ongulense, assembly GCA_022835595.1. Classification (NCBI taxonomy): domain Eukaryota; kingdom Fungi; phylum Basidiomycota; class Cystobasidiomycetes; order Cystobasidiales; family Cystobasidiaceae; genus Cystobasidium; species Cystobasidium ongulense. The sequence goes on along the minus strand of BQUP01000012.1, from coordinate 16,867 downwards.
GAACAGTCCAGGAGAGGCTTGAAGAAGTAGTTGAAGCGGTGTTTACAGATTTAGAGCCTTGCAGAAGTCGACCTCACAGAGCTGAGCCATTCAACCTGAGAGACATCAGTCGGGGAAAAAGTAAGAGGGGAGCAGGTCCGCTTGGACCGTCTGAGGGAAGTGAGAGGGAATGACAGCTTCGTGCTTCAGGACATGAGAACAGGGCAAGACTGTATTTATCATATAGCTACAGAGGGCGACAATTGTTTCGATTCGCTTGAACCAATACTGCACTGCTTTGTTTTCAGCGACTATCATTTTCGTTCTTTTCAACCTTCTGCATTAATTGTGTTGTAAGAGCCTAAAGAAGACAGAGCTATTGTCAGAGGATAGACTGCAGATTTACCATACTTTCAACGTACTCGCGTCGTTTCTTCACGACTTTGCGTGATATGCCTCATTGTCTCTTCGTGTGCAATCATCAGTTCCTGCATATTCAGCCGACATTGTCAGAATAATGGACGTAAAACGCGCCCGCTTCAACAAACTGACCTTTATGAGTCCATTATGCTCAGTTCTCATCCTTTCCGTGGCTTCTTCTTTCTTGTTTAGGAGCTGTATCGTAGACTGCATGTACTCTCGCTGAGACTAGCAGAATCCAAGAAGACGAATGGATGAGCTAATTACACCGCCAAGATCAGGTTGGTGCTCCCTCTCACAGCAAGCACAAGGTCTGTATGGCCGAGATTCCCGGTTGCTTGACTGTCGGAAGCTACAGACTAAATAAGAAGGCATAGTTAGCCTTGGCAATTACTCGGCAGGGGAGTACTGCAGCTGGAGCTCACAAGAGGTGAGCCTTTTGAGTGGCTGTAGAACGCAATTTATGTCAGACTTGTGGATATCTTCATTTGGACTTTAAAGACCTGCATTGCGCGCACCTCAAGAATTCTGACTCCAAGTTGTCTATGAGCTCCGATAAATGCCGACTTGCTTCTTCAAGGCTTTCCATTATCGCATTCTCCTTGTCTACTAGAACTGCTTTGATAGCAGCGTTGGCCGATATGGCCAACTGTAGGTTCTCTTGCATACTTGCTTTGTGGGACAGTTGCTATCAGCCGGGGTCTCACGGCCTGAAGCCTGAACCGTATCAGCTAAAGCACACCTTCTTTGGATTGTCCTTTCAGAGGTATCTAGTATGAATCTGACTCTCCAAGCGAGTCCAGTCCGAATTGCTTCTCTAGGCTTCGTAGGTGGCGACAGTTGCGATGGCAGACTTCTTTCTCAACGCAGTGAATCAGTGATGCGCTTGCTGTTCGAGTGAGAGTGACTGGATGGCTTGTCGGATGCCAGATGGACTGTCGAATCCTGGTCTGACCGAATTGGCCTCAAGTCAAGAGGCGACGTCGGAACTGGCTTTCTCTCCAAGCGACCAGCTGCAGCCACGACCATGGCGAGCTACAGTTACGATGAGACGGGACAGTACTTTGTGAGTGCATGCATGGATTGCAAACAGCTTGCCGAACTCGCTGACCCTTCGTCGCGTCGTGTACCATTGCGCAGTTCTTCCTGATCACCTTTCTCACCTTTATCCTGCTGCCGTGGACCTACTTCGCGCTGAGGCCCAAGGGTGAGTAGTCTGATGCGCTGTCTTGTGTATACTATGCTGGCTTCTGCATGCTGACTCCTGCTGTGCTGCTTCTGTGGTACGCCCTTGTCCTCCAGACGCAGCTGCTTCAAAAGCCAAGGCACCGGTCGCTGGCTGGAACACAAAGCACGAGACGGTACGCAAGAGCAGAAGCCGTGCTTGGGGTCTATCCAAGTCGTACGTATTGCTTTATACGCAGAAGTATACTCATACAGGCGCGAATCCAGGCTGACCGCGTACTTTTCAATTTCCAGACACGTGGCACTCGCGCTCGGCTGGGTGGCATTCGCTTTTGTGCTTCAACGAGCACTGCAGTACGAATCGCCAGTCACCTTCTACGATCCATACAAGATCCTAGGAATCAGCACAGTAAGTCTGGCATCGTCCGTAATACTGCTGCGTACCAAGAAGTGGCCTGATAAGTTACGCGCTTTGCAGGGCGCCTCTGAGCGAGAAATCAAGAAGTTCTATAAGAGACTAAGTTTGAAATTGTACGTCAAGAATGTTTTCATATGACTTCTGTATCTCGTATGGGCTGACCATGTCTAACAGCCACCCGGACAAGCTTCGTCTCGCGGATAATCAGACAAAGGAAGAGGCGGACAATCACTTTGTTGAGCTTACGAAAGCATACAAAGCGTAAGCAGTCTTTTACTACCTCCATTACCTTGATCATACTTGTTGACTGACTAACTTTTCAATTCGCCAGTCTCACAGATGACCAGATCCGACAGAACTATGAGCAATACGGCCATCCCGATGGCAAGCAAGAGTTCTCCATGGGTATCGCATTGCCCAAGTGGATGATTGAGACGCAGAACAACGGCTACGTACTTGGAGTGTATGGGCTGCTCTTCGGTATCTTCCTGCCTTGGTTCGTCGGCAGTTGGTGGTACGGATCCCGTCGTATCACGAAAGATGGTGCTTTGACTGTCACTGCCGATGCGTACTTCAAGGAGCTCAAAGAAGATGTAGACTTTGAACGTGCAGTCGAGATCATCAGCTCAAGTGCAGAATTCTCCCCTAGAAGCCCGAAAGGTTCGGTAATCAAGAGTCTCAACAATGAAACTGCGTTCGCCAATCTACAAGGCACGGTTTTCGAATCGATGAAGTATCACCAAATTGATACTGCTTTCATTGAAAATGCGTTAAAGTCCAAGAAACCTTATGCTGGAAAAGCTGCTCTTCTCCTATATTCACATATGCTCCGGGTACCAGTGGAAGACACTGCCCTACTCCGAGGTGAGTCTCAAATGTCTCTGCCCAAATAAGAGCCTTGATTGAACTTCTTATTTCGGTATAGACCAAATGGCCGTCGTGGAGAAGTCGATTACTCTTTGCACATCCCTCATGCATATTTCTTTGGCACACAACTGGCTTTCAGCATACTTGACCGTTTTGAACGTGCAGCAACACATAATCCAAGCCTTCCATCCTAAATTGTCACCGCTCCTTCAACTGCCAGGTGTTACCGTTGAACAAGCAGAAGCACTCGCAAAGAAAGGAGTGACTAGCATACCTGCTATTGTCAAGATGCCCAGTAAGGAACGAAAGGATTTACTCCAGGATTTGAGTCCAAAAGAGTACGAGCATGCCGTCAAGATCGCTGAAAACTGGCCAACTCTCGAGATCATAGATGCGCGCTTTCAAGGCAAGCTGAAGGAAATCTTCATATTTATTTGGACTGCATGGCTGACATGGATTGCACTTCAGTCGTTGGCGAGAAGACTGTTACACCTGGATCTTTCGTCCAGCTCAACTTGAAAGTCCGCATCACACCGCCGTCGTACTCGCCACCTCCTGCTCTGCAGATCAACGGCAAAGCAGACGATCTTGCAATGGAAGAAGCTGACGAGAAGGATATAGATGAGCTCATAGGCCGCAAAAAGGCTGGTACTATGGGCGAAACGCCTGATATACCTGTGCATGCACCACGCTTCCCAACTACACGAATGCCTACATGGTCAGTCTTCGTAGGAGACCATAAGCTAGGCCGAGTTTTCGTGCCTCCGACACGATTCAATCAGTTCGGCTACAACAAGATCAGAACGATGCAGCTCACTTTCCAAGCTCCACCTCAAGCTGGCTTGTATACGTTCCAAACGTACGTTAAGAATAGTTCATACGTGGGAGCAGATGCACAGAAGGACATGATGATGGAGGTCAAAGCACCTCAGGAGGAGGAAAATGGGGACGATGATGATGATATCTCTGAACCTGATGAAGATACTATTGCGGGACAGATGGCGGCTATGCGAGGTCAACCATTCAAAAAGATTGAAGATGGAGATGAGGAGGAAGAATATACCTCCAGCGAGTCGGAAGAGGAAGAAGAAAGCAGTAGCAGTGATTCTGATAGCGATTGATTCGTAGTTAAATGATCTTTGCAATTCAATTCGACTTCTACCACACTTTTATCCCGGACACACTCGGTTCTTTTCGTGGCTGTGATACATGAAGTCTCTCATGGTGATACATGAAGTCTCTCATGGTCGCTACAGACGTTTGACTTACTTGCCAATTGGCACGTTCATCTGACATAGCCTTTCTACTTCTTCAACGCTTCTAGGTACGCTCGTAAAATTGTGGAAGCCATTTTTCGTAATCAGGATGCTGGAGATAGCGAATGGGTCGTTAGTTACAGAGACACTACATAATCTGTGAGGGCTATCTGCACTCACTCATCTTCAATACGCACTCCTCCGACGGACATGTATCTCTCCAGAACCGCCTTGTCAAGATATGGCGAATCCATGAATGGTTGCAATTGGAAGGGATTGAAATAGCACCCAGGCTCGACAGTCACGACTACAGCGAGCAAACAGTAAGAACGCGCTTAATACAGTTGGTATTGGTAATGAATAAAGATAACTCACCATGACCCTCTTCGAGTACTCGCCTGAAACGCAAGTATTTGGCAAGGGGATGCGAACTTGGCCCTTCTGGTCTTGCAGCTAGGGCGGAGTCATGTACGTCTAGACCGAGCGCATGACCCAGACCATGCCCACAGAACGCAGCGGTGATACCACTCTTCAATACCTCCTGTACAAGATCATTTTGATCTCTGTAGCCTTGAGCATCGTCTTGGTCGTTTCCGCTGGTTGGTCCTGCCACTGCTTTGCTTTTTAAGATACCAAGCTGGATCAAGCCTCCAGCTAATACTTTGTGCATGAGTAGCTGCATATTTTCCCACACGCATCCAGGTCGTAAATGAACGTAGACTGCATCCTGTATTTTCTCTACAAGCTGATAAATGTCTTTTGCTTCTTTACTAAATTTACCTCCGTTACCGACAGGGAATGTCCTTGAGATATCGGCAGCATAGTATTTCCATTCACATCCCGCATCAAGCAGTAGTAAATCCGCATGTTCCGTTGAGGGGAAGGAACGGTGATTCTTGATATAATGTAATGTACCGGCATTTGTACCTGACGCCGCTATCACTTCGTATGCTAGCCCTTTGGAATTCTGTTTCGCGCAGTAGTAGTTGAATACAGCTGTTGCTTCGTATTCTGACGCTAAGTTGCCAGAGCCAAGTGATCGCATGACACCTTCATGTGCGCGCGAGGAAATGTCGTTGGCTTGTTGAATAAGCTCGATTTCGTACGATGTCTTCGTCAATCTTGCCTCCTGACAGGCCATAAGGAGGTGTTTGTCTGTTGTCTCGAATGTCTTTGTCAATCTGGGAAGAGTGTAGCCTGGAAGAACGTGTATGGTAGATGCGGATAGCTTGCCGAATACGTCGTCCACTGCGGAGAAGTCAAATACCTGGTCCACATCGAGTTGCTCGGCTACTTCGTGAGGCAACAAAGGCATCCCTGACCACATCACGTCGAGCTCGTCGACCTGACGAGGTAGACAAGGTGGGTTTGTTGGCTGTCTCTAGACCGTATGCTTGTTCTGCTTGTCTACCTCGACATACCTCTGGGATAAGAAGCGTAAGATTAATGAAGAGATCTCCTTTTCTGCTTTGACCTGTCGCTACTAGCTTCGAGCCAGGTATATCACATCCGGTAAGATAGTAGAAATTGCTTTCTTGCCTGTACGCATGTCAGCCATATCAACATGGATACGTCAGTTACTGGTGGCTGATGCACCAAAGGCCAATTCTGCTGCCTACCGAAATGGCAGTTCTCTGTGAAAGCAGTGAATGTTAAACCAAGGCACCAACGCTATTTTTTGTGCTTTCTTGCTTGCCTGTCTGTATCGTGTCTGTACTTTGTCGGATCTCCATCCAGAAAGATGGTGATCGTTTCGTCAGCCGCATTGCAGCTCTTGAAGAGTTCGGTGAAGACCTTGCGAGCATGCTGTTGTGCTGGATACTTGCGTGTGTCAGGCAGATCTTCGGTATGCATGATGGCCTGATGGAAGCTTCAGTCGGGCGAAGACAAGTTGCTTTAGAGGCTCGCCTGGTCGGTCTCTCTTGCTCCAAGTGTCGCCGTCATCTGCCATGCATGTCCGGTGATTCATGCCTCCCAAAGGTCCGCCCAAGAAGCGCAAGGCACCAGCAGCCGGCGCGCTCTCCTCGGACAACGTCGCTCTAGAGTCCGGCGAAGCTTCACCTGCGCCTGCTGGAGGTGGTGGTGGCGCTCATGTTGCTGGCGGCCAGGTCTATGTGAGTATTGGCTGGATGGTGTATCGGAAGTGTGCCTCAATGTGGAGATATAGAGTACAAAGACTGAGTGCTGTCAATGCTTTGTTTCTCGCAGGCTCCGCTGAAACCACCAGATGGCGCTCCGTTGCTGCGACGAGTGCTGCAATGGGACGCATTGGAGACAATCTTCACTGCTGTCGAGCCACGCTTCACTCCGCCTTCCTATAGCGATGCGGCACTGCCTCTGTTTCCGACGGATAGGACCTGGTCCTTTGCAGAGCTATACCTCGACTGCATCGCCAACTCGAGCAAAGCAAATCGCAATTTGAAAGACAAGATGAGCGAAAGCACTGCTTTTGCCGTAAACTTTGCAAAGCTTTGTCTCTTAATCAATGTAGGACGCATCAATACCACGCTAGCATGTGAGTAGACAGGGTCTCGAAATGCTCATGCAGGAGTTGACAATTTTGTGCCACGTCTACCCCGCAGTTTACCCAGAAATGAGAACAGCCTTGAGAACGTACCATCCTATACCCTCTATGCAATTAGATGAATTCAGCAAAAAGAACTTGCAAGATGCTCCGCGCATGAAGGCTCAGCTCAAGGGCTGTCACCTGCCTTCTGACGCGGAGAACCCGCCGGACTCGCTTGCCGAAGTGATACGCAGAGCTGTGGGTTTCCTGATAATGTAGATGGGCACCAGACTAACGTATCCTACTTTCTTCAGACCGTCTTGAGCTGGAAGCCGCCAGCATGTGTCGTGACTTGTATCTTTCTGCTTTACAACGAATGGGCAGTAAGTACATCAGATCATTGATTGCATTATATTGAAGCTGTCGCTAATCGTCGACTTTTTTAGCGAATAAGCCAGAAGTACTTTCCTGAAGGTTTTATTCTGCCGGACCTTTTCTATCCAGGAGAGTGAGTGAATGAATGATAGCAAGTTTGATATAATGTAGCTCAAGCTAAACCATCCCTCAGTGCAAAGAACACAATACCATCGACTGAACGAGCTCGAGCTTTCCTCTGGGTGGTACACCGGTTCTTAGAGACTCCTGAATTAGTAGCTTCAGACTTTGCGAATGGAGAAGCGAGACTGCCAGCAGAACAACTTCTCCACTTGACCAGACAGGATTGTACCAATGAAGATATAGATACGCAGGAGGAACTAGAATTCGGCGCTGAGATGCAGAGATCTAGAGAAGAGTTCGTTGACAAATACATGAGAGTTGATGAGAATGCAAATGCTAGTTCTGCTCTCTCAGGTGAGTAGCGACAGCGTCTGACTTTGGACTAGGTTTAATCTCATCTCGCAGGGGGCGATGATGGAACACCCGTGCCAGATGAGAAAAAGGCCAGATCGCATCTGTTAGAGAAGACAGCAAGTCACACTGGACGTCAAGGACGAGCTGCTTCTACAATACCTGCAAAGAGAGCTCGAACTACAGCTGCAAACCACGAACCGACCGGAACGTCAATTTCAAGTAGTCCATTGAAGCCAACTGTCGAAGCATTCTTGGATACTACGTCCGTTCCGACCATCAAGCTTCAGCAAGGTCTTACTGCTCATGTGCCTCCAGCTGGTGCTGTCACGTCGGGCGTAATGACCCCATCGGCGGTTGCGCCGCAGCTCATGGCTGCTACAGGTAACACTGCATCGTATTCGCGTGCAGATTTATGGCGTCATGCCCTGCGGAAGAAGAGAGGAGACACTGCAGTGGTGGCTAAGCTCGTCCCCTTGAGCGATGGAGTAGCGGACCCAGAGGGTGAGCGTCATTACAACAGATCGAAGTGAAAACACAATTGACTAATGCGCCTCTCACTCACGTCAAAGTCGTGTATCAATGGAACCAATTCTACCATATTGCTCCTAAGATAGAGCGGTCACTTCTGCAGCGTGAGTACAGTCTATTCCTGTCACGAGCACGAAGGAGGCTAACGGTTGTACGTTCCCCTACGTAGTCACCTGGCGGAAGGTCAAACGAGACATGGAGCAAAATCGAGATCCTGTGTATGACTCAGAGGACGAACCAGAAGAATGGACACCAGAGGAGCTGGGTATGTCCATGTATAGGTTTCAAGACAAGGCTCGAAACTTGACGCTGTTCTGTCACTGATGTCTTACAGAACCAAGATTGTCCGGCTTCTTGTTCAGAAATCACCAAACGCACAGCAAAGACGTTGTACGGTATCAAGGCACCGGACCAGCTTTCGATACAGATCAATTGTTACATTATGTAGAGTCAATCAATCGAAATGAGGATGTACCAAGATCATCGATGTCTCCTGAACCTCAATATCCGGGTTCAGTTCAAGTCCCAAGCTCGCCGCCACCCTCGGGAATTTCACCGACTCTAACAAACTCTACCATCATGCCAGCGCAGACCGCTCAAGGCCATGAAGCAGTGTTAGAGTCGGATGTTATGGCTATTGATGATACCATCATTCCAACCAGTAACGAATAGCTATGAAATACAAATGCAGTCACCCTCGATATGACCCGTTCCCAACCTAAGCACCAGAAGCACAAGATCAACTCTTACACCAGAAGAGCATGCGTTCTATGCGCACAGTAGTAATCGTTTCTGAGATAAGTCCAAATGCAAGCGTGCAAACCCAGTCGTTAGTGTACTCCTAGGTGCGGAATTCAAGTGTATCATACGTAGGTAGTATATCGACACCTCGATAATCAAAGACATCCCACCCACTGCTTCGGTTTCCTATCACAATATCCATGATCATGTCCGCCTTATCTCATGTCACGTGACTTCGGCTGGGGGATGATCGGGCCGAAGGCGTGCTCGCGAATCTCACATCTCTTCTTACACGAATCCGCTGCGAGAGTCAGCATCCACCGACTAAGCTTCGATTAGCCAGCTATTGACCTTCCGTTTTTCTGAGCGTTTCGGACCTGCCAATCATGACCTCCACTGTTGAGGGTAAAGTCAAGTATGTGAAGCTCGGCAAGAGCGGCCTCAGAGGTACGTACTACGTTTGCTCAATGTGCCGGCAGGCTGATGACAATGACAAGCTAAGCTGAACCCTTGTTCATACCACAGTAAGCGTACCAATCCTAGGTGGTATGTCCTATGGCGATAAAAGATGGGTGCCATGGTGCATCGAAGAGGAAGAGGTGCGCAAACCTAGCACGTGCGTGTTATTTCGCGCTGATGCTGCTGCATTCAGGCCCTGCCCCTGCTCAAAGCTGCGTATGACCTTGGTGAGTGTGAAGTGTGCTATGTTAGAAAGACACTCTGACCCATCGCCCATCAGGAATAACAAGCTGGGTGAGCCATTGTTCACGCTTTCTGCTCAAGCTCAAGCTAGCCGACACCCACTTACTTGCCACAGGATAACGCCAATATCTATTCCAACGGAGAAAGCGAGCGCATTTTTGGGAAAGCAATTAAGAAGTACTCTATACCACGAGACAAGCTCGTTATCATGACGAAATGCTTCAACCCAGTTGGAGAGAGACCTGAGATCTTTCCTGACGAGATCAGAGACCAGCAAGATCCGAACTATACAAACAAAGGAGGATTGAGCAGGCTGGCAATCTTCAATCAGGTCAATGCTGTGAGTTTGATTAAAGTTGAAACTTTTGTGCACTGGCGCTACTAATGTGACATTCGCTTGTAGTCTTTGGAACGGCTGGACACAGATTATATCGACTTGTTACAGGTGAGCACCTCTGTCAATGTTAAAGCTCGTGAACACTCAGCAAAAGGCTTAAGAACACTGAGACTCGCTATAGTGTCATCGTTACGATTACGACACGCCCATTGAAGAGACTATGGAAGCTCTGCACGATCTTGTAAAAGGCGGAAAGGTAGGCAGGCCTTGGTTATCGGCGCGGTTGTGAGTCGGCTAATATCTAGCATACATGTGCGGTTTCAGGTTCGCTACATTGGCATGAGCTCTTGCTTTGCCTATCAATTGGCAAACATGCAGGCATGCGCTGAGAAGCATGGCTGGACTAAGTTCATATCTATGTGAGGCGTTTAGATCAGATCCGGCTTTTAAGGAGCTAATCAGTATACTCCTCGCAGGCAAAGTCAATACGTAAGCCTAGGTTTACATATCGCCCTCGACATAGCAGGCCTAATACTAATTGTTCCCCATGCTGCAGAACCTGCTTTATCGGGAGGAGGAGCGAGAAGTGAACAAATACTGCACTGAAGCTGGAATAGGTCTCATTCCTTGGGGACCCTTGAGTTCAGGTGCTCTAGCGAGACCCTTGAGTGCTCAAGGCACAACAACACGGTCTGAAGGGTTGGCGAAGTCCTTCGTTCCGGGCGGAAGTAACGAATACAATTATGCAGCAGATCAAGAGATTATCAGAAGAGTGGAGGAACTAGCTGAAAAGAAAGGCTGGACGATGAGTCAAGTGTCTCTTGCTTGGCTAAGCCCCCAAATCACTTCGCCTATCATTGGCTTTTCCAGCGTGCAGAGAATGAAGGAAGCTATCGCTGCTAATGGAAAAGTACTTACAGAAGAAGAGAGGAGATACTTGGAAGAACCATATCTGCATCGACCTATTTCTGCGCATACTTGAGGCGTTGTATATGTTTTCTGCATCTAGAGCAAATATTAGCAAATAACAGTGTCACCAGGAACGGCTTCTGCGCACAGTGTTTTGCTGAGCGTGCTTCTGATACAGAATATACTGTAATATAGAAGGCTGTGGTGTGGCAAACAATTGGGCTGCACGCCATGCAAGCCAGGACAAGTTGACAAGCTAGATATAATAACCTCGCTGTTATGTAGCGGTGTGTATGACTGAGCTGCTCGCACAACGAGCTGCCGTCCTGTTTGTGTTTTTGCCGTCTTCCAGTATCAGGGTACAACGTGAATGTTCACCCTCGCCGGGTCTGCTTCTTGCCATCAACAACAACAACAAGCAGTCATGAAATAGTCGGGAGATGGCCTTGCTCTGCAGGCTTACCTGATGCTCGCTACTACCATGATGCTACTCTCCTGCTCATCTCTCTCGCCTTCGCCGGCCATCACTTCGCCCAAATCCGCCCCACTATCCTAGCTCCTCCAGGATCAGCCTGCCACTGCCATCAAATGTGTGACATGGATCTTCAAGCCCTTCAAGCCGCCAGACTCTTCGTCGGCGCTCAGTTCAGTAGTCGGGACGACTTAGACGCTGTCATCAACAGCTGGGCGACCAGACACTCGACCAGGCTTGCACTCTGCCCTGGCCATACTGGCAAACTACGATGGACATGCGCGTCTTGGACACATCCTGGACTTGATTGCAAGCATAGAGACTGCATTGTGGAAGTGGAAGTTGTGTATTCTTCGGACTGTGGCTACTGGTGAATATACAATCCTCCGTTGGTCACGTGGTCAAAACCAGACTGACATCCTAGTCGACAACTCCTTCCAGGCGAGTCGAAGCTCTGACAACCCAGCACATGAGTGAAGCTCAGTGGCAAGAATGGGCTACTATGTTTCTGCAAATCCCGGACAAACTCGTGCAGACCAGCCAGGGAGATCTTCAGTCCACATGTTCGGCCCCCGTTGCAGATGTATGCTTGTTCAAGCACAGACTAGTACTCTGTGACAATTGCTGACAGAACCTTCTCGCTCCAGAGTGCCCCTTCTTGTCTTCAACATGGTGCGCTCTTCGATGACAAGGAGTGTGTTGGCAGACAAGGGTAAGATGCATGCCATGGCATTTAACAAGACCCCGATAGCGTCTCTAAAGCCGATTGCTAATACATTTACAGTATTCCCAGCACAACTTCACAAGTGTCACTCCTAAGGAACAATATCACACATCCACAGGCTCCTTTACCTCAGCCCACATCGCCTGATGTGCGTTGCAAGCTGTAAGAGCCGATCACTAATAATACCCAAACAAGAATTGAATCTGACTGATAAGATAATCTGCGGTCTTACAGGTATCTCTCCAACTCTTCAGGGGTCTCACCAGCGTCTACATTGACGGTCCGGTCTGAAGATTCGACGGGAAATATGCCCAGCAAAAATAATAAGATGGCTATATCGAGCTTGTGTCACCCTCATGATCAAACGTAAGTTCTGATGTAGCTTCGAACATTGCTCTCTCATCGAATGAAATAACCTGATGCCTCAGGTTCTCGACTTCACACTCAGACCTTCTCCGGCTAGAAGCAGCCAAGCCTCTGCCTCAGCAGCCACTCCACGACGCCCTCAGCGTGTACCCAACGTCATAAAAGCTGACCTGGAGAGAATTGCTAGAGCAAGAAGGCTTGCTGCACAGGCTTCTGCAGAGAAACTTGCCGCAGAAAAAGCCGCAGCAGAAAGTGCTGCCGCAGAGGCTGCTGCCTTATCCGCAGCTCAATTGGCGGAAGATTTGAGAGTGGAGGAGGAGAAAGCTGCTTTGATCAAGGCTGCAGAGCAAAAAGATATAGAACAGCAAGCTGCCGCAGAAAGAGCAGAAGCAGAAGCAGAGCGAGATGCTTTGGCTATACTAGCGAGTCAGGCTGCTCACCAGCTCGATGGCGAAGACGACTTGGCAAGCGCTACCCTCGATAAATCTAGCGATCTATCAGCGATCTCTCATGAAATGACACCTCCAGCCATGGAAGACCGCGATAACACCCCTTCGGAGCAAGCAGACGATCGTGCACAACCGGCATTTACCAATGATACAACTTCAACTTCATTCCGTACTGCAGAAGGCTTCGTTGAATGGGCAAATGACTGCTTAGAGGCTTCGCATGAGATGAGCGTCTCTGATAAAAAGTCAGCGTAAGTGCACCTTCTGCATGCCCACTAAGTGGAACGTTTGCACGGCTGCTGACACTATTCAGCTTATATACTACTCTCAGTGGTAAGAAACGCAAGAAGATAACAATTGCTTGTCAGAACGGACGCAAGGTGAGTTTAGAATGACATGGAGACTGAATTTAAAGCTTGACTTGGTGACACGTCAATGTTCTTTGTATAGAACAAGCTTTTATGTCCTTGGAAGGTTACTGCTACCAAGAGGTACTTGGCAGGTTCGTCTATCCGATGGGAAGTAGAAGCAGACGCTCAAGAGCATAGCAAAGCTTGTATAGATGCGATGGATGTGAGTCTGACTTGATGAAGCATGCACATCTGATTTTAGAACCTCGTCGGAATCCTGAATTTGCCAACAGATAGAATACTGACGCCCTCACTACAGACGGAGCTCCTCAAAAAGTATCAGCCACTACTAGCTCAGAAGTTTAACCCACTGCCCAAAAAGCAAGCCAAGCGACAATGGTTCGGAAAGCCGAAAGTTGCTAAAGCAACCGAGGGAAGAAGTACAAGTCCTGAAGATCGTTGCGACAGTAGTGATGGTTGTCTTACACCCACAATCACCAATGGCGCGCTTGATCTTCCTCCGGCTGCACACCCGCTTTTGGAAGAGTCATCGAGAGCAATGTCTGACGAGTCAGCAAGACACGGTCGAAGCATCGATACAGAAAGTCCTCTCTCAGAAATCTCGGGAACCGAAATTGCTGCAGACGACCATTCGCACATTAGTCTACAGATTGTACCAAAGGCAGCGGAAGGCTGTTCAGAACGTGATTGTGAGATGCCTGGAACAGCGGCCAGCAACAAGCTCTGCCCAGACAAAGAGGATTCTACGATCATGTCATCGCCTGATACGGCAGAAGCACTGATAGACGGCAGGTGCCAAGCCTCCTTTCTAGCGGAAACGGCTGACGCTTCAGCAGAGGCAGATGTAGTACCGCCGCACCATAGTTTCGTCTCGGCAAATACTGTAGACACACTAGTGGACGCTTCTGCAAGTTCTGTCGAAAAAAACGAATTCAGTAAAGCACGGCTGGCAGAGGTGAATGTGAATATGTCGTCGCTACAGATTGACCAAGCACTCCCACACCAAAACCCGACGTCATCTCCCAAGTCTCACGTCTCCAGGAACCTGGCAAGTGAATCGACCATGCGTAAGAGCTGGCCTGTTGAACAGCAAGCGACGCCTGTTGCTCAGCGTTATAGTTCGGATTCAGATATGCCAGGATTGGTCGAGAGCTACGAAGACTATCCGTCATTCGATACTTTGAACGACCCAGGAAACCTTGAGGACATCGTCAGCGATTACGCCATGAATACGGAAACTACTCCTGAATTGATCGCGTCCATGGATAGCAACCGGCAACCTAGTCCTTCTTCAGTAAGATAACTCGTTTCCAACCCCTCGGTTTCACGCTGACTTCTTTTCTACAGAGCTTGACGCCGTTACCTTCAGAAGACGAACTTTTGACACCAGCATCAGGGAGTGGAATAGAGGCACCCGCGGTGACTGTCAGCAACAAAGGCAAGCGTTCAAGAGCGCGACAGTCTAAAGCCAGGAAGAACCCCAACGGCCCGCTTGAGGAGGCGCTTCCTGTGCGAAGGTCCAGGAGGATTACAACTGCCAGTGCCAGCTTCGACGATTCTGCCATCCAGTTTTCACGACCAGCACTCTCACTAGACGTCACTGAGAAGTCAAATAAGACTGAGTTCGACGAGGACAGCGACAGCACGCCGAAGATACTTCCTTCAAGGAATCGCTCTATATCTACCAACCCTTCTTTAAGTCGAAAGAGGAAAAAAGGGACCGCTAAATCATCGAAGTCTAAGCGCAAGAAGTTCATCTTTGGTGCTTTTGACAATCTTGATGACTTCATTGATTCTGAAATATCCCGTCGCGAGGTATTTGGCGGCGACAGCGATGAAGAAGATCAGAAAGTGCCTGTCGTTCAGGTGCGTAGAACGATATCGCTGTTCCTCTCGATAAATTGGACTGACCCCCTTGCCCTGTAATTTGGCACTCTGACGTAGGCAAGCGCCAGAGGTCTAACGCGTGATCCGAATCGTGGTGGCAAATACATGGTCGTAGATTCTGGGGATGAAGAAGACTCCGATATCGAAGTGGAGTGCATCTCAAGTGAGGATGAAGATATGGAAGTTGAGGGATCAAGAAGTAATGCATCAAGTGCTGGCTGCCATGTAGACTCTGTCGAACCACCATCTTCCGAACACGACGGACTTTCCAAAGACAAGATTGAAGATGATGCAGTTGCGCCAGGAAGCGATGGTGTTGAAAGTGCAAGTCATGAAAGTTCTCGTACTATCGTAGGAGATCAAGCCTCGGAGGCAGACCCGGGGATTCAAGGGGATTCTCCAGATAATGAAAGCATAGATCCAGCTGTATCAATGCCTAGTGCTGACAAGACAGGAGTGGAAAGGGAGGAAACTTTGGCTGTAAAGACAGAGGAAGAAGAAGGAGACCTTCCAAACATTGCCGAGACTTCTAGTACAATAACGGATCAAACCATGCCCTCGTCAGCAACGCTGGATAATGAAGGTCCATTCTTTGAAGCCATTTCTGGACGTTATCAGAGCCACCCTCCTCCTGATATTCACCAACAGTCACATACGGCGCGGTCCCCTACCTTGCCTAGGGGCTTTCAGCAAGCTCTTCAAGAAATCGAAGATGACCTCAACTCCCAGCAAGAGGAGAGACGCATGTCTCGAGCGCCAAGATTTGGCGACTTTCCATCAGAGTCTCCCTGATGAGTTGTCATATTCTTTAGTTCACGCGTCATTTCCGATCAGTTCCCGGTTTATACGCGAGATACTTGTTCACTTTCTCGGTCAGGAATGGAGGAGCCTGGACATGCACACTATAGCAGAAGTATCTATACCATTTCGTTCAATTTCCATGACAAAACTGTCAGTCAAGTTGCAATTTCTTTTTCTGTTCTCACATTTCTCTATTCACTTCTGCCCTTTTCGTTCTATCAGTATGCCTCCTGTAGCTATAGTATAGCATTCGCACTTTTCTTTCACATTCATCGCTTAGTGGGGAGATAGAGAAAGTGACAGTGATCCAATGCTCTACACTGCTCTAGCACTTTGCTGTTGCTTTTGATGTTGAATGGTTGGCCGACAAGCAAGCCTTTCTGATTGGTCAGGAAATGACTTTCTTGACAGCATGAAAAATGTCAGGATATTCTTTCGGAGGGATTGAAGCATGTTCAGGAATGCATGGAATAGGCATAATGTCCTGCGCAGCTTGCGGATGGGTGCATTCTATTTTCCTGAATTATTGTCCTTCGTCTCGCAATTTCCCGAGTCTGCGCAGGCCTGATCAGTGAAAGTGAGCCTTCCTCGGAAGAAAATCGAGCGGGAGTGTGGCAAATTGCAGGCTGCAGGATCACAGCGAAGACGGGCGAGAGCAGCGTTGCCGGGACACGATAGACATCACCCGTCCAGCACTCGTCATACAAGGTGTGTACAGCCATACTTCACGCATACGACCTGCTTCAGAACAAAGAAGGCAGGTTCGGCGTCGTTGGGAGAGACCATTGCTGACTCTGCGATCAACCTGCTTGTCCATCCAGGTGAGAACAATTATCAGCAATCCAGGCAAGAGCAGGGCAGACAGAGATGGTGGTGGCAGGCAGCGGTACAGGAGAGAACAGCTATGAAGAAGGAGGATGATGGGCTGCTGTCCTGCTTGCTGCAGAGAAGCTACCACCGCGTCTGCCCAAGCTGGAGTGCCGAAACGATGGACAATGTTGGAGAACAGTGACTGACTGTGTGTTTCTATTCTTCTTTACCTACCTCGACTGCTACTACGACACCTCAACGTATGCTTCAACTCAAACTCATCCTGG